>CM038795.1:164653386-165035026 GCA_021764765.1 Vicia sativa | reverse complement strand
TAAGAAATCGATGATATTTGAGGTGAATATAAGTCTTTAGAAAATGTGATGGAAACTTGAAATGAATATTGGTCTCTAGAAAATTTGAGGAAAACTGAAATGGAAGCTTCAAGTGAACAAATCTTAAGAAAATCGTTAAGATTTGAGTTTACATAGATCTGAACAAATTTCAAGTGAATATAAATCTTAAGAGTGCGAAAATACAATTCAACAAAATCTTAAGAAATTTGATGATATTTGAGGTGAATATAAATTAACAGAAATGTGATGAAATGTGAGAATGAATATAAGTCTTAGAAGAAATTTGAAGGAAAACTTGGTGAGGCTTCCGTGAATTTAAATGTAAGAAAATACGATGGAATCCGAAGTGAATATAGATACGAGAAGAATTTGAAGTGAATATAAATCTTAAAGTTAGAAGTACTCTGAATGAACAAATATTTTAAAATATGATGATGATTTGAGTGAATACTTAAGAGGTCTTTGAAAATGTGAGGTAAAGAAATTTGAATCAGATATAGGTCTCTTGAGGATTAAGGAGGAGCCAAACATGGATCTTTAGGTGGACATGGAGTCTAAGGGAGGTGATGATGCGGGTGGACATGGATCAGGGAGTTTGGTGGATATGGGTCTTACAGGTTTTGAGAAATATGAGAGGAACAAAATATTGTGAATTTGATGATGTTTGGTGAGACATATGTCTTTTATTAAAGAAGTGAGTGAAATTTGAAATGAATATAGGTCTCTGAGAGATTTGAGGAGGCTTGGGTGAAGAACTTCAGGTGAATATAGATTTTTAGTAAATTCAAGAAATACTGAGTGAACAAAATCTTAAGAAATTGATGATATTTGAAGTGAATATAAGTCTTTAGAAATGTGATGGAAACTTGAAATGAATATAAGTCTCTTGAAAATTTGAGAGAAACCTTGTGAAACTTCAGAATTTGAATATAAATCTTAAGAGTGAAATATGATGGAGATTTGAGTGAACATAGATCTCGAGAAATTTGAGAGTGAATATGAATCTTAAAAAGTTCATAAGGAAATACAAAGTAAAACATATATCTTGGAAATCTAATGACATTTTAAGTAAATGGAAGTCTTTAGAAAATCTGATGAAATTTGAAATGAATATAAGTCTCTAAATTTGAGAAAACACGATGAAATTTGAGGTGAACGTAAATCTTAAGAAAAAATGGAATCTCGGTGAACATAGATGGAAGAAATTTGAAGTGAATATATATCTGAAGTTCTAGTGTCTGAAGTGAACAAAAATAATGAAATCTAATGATATTTAAGTGAATAAAAGTCTTTTAGAAAATGTGATGAAATTTGAAATGAATATAAGTCTCTAGAATTTGAGAAAACATTGAAACTTCACGTAAATATAAATCTTAAGAAATGATTATGTTTGAAGTGAATATAAGTCTTTAGAAAATGTGATGAAATTTGAAATGAATATCGTCTCTAGAAAATTTGAAGGGATAACTGATGAAACATAGCGTGAACATAAAATCTTAAAAGAAGGAATTTATGATTTGGAGTCTCAGTGAACATAGATCTGAAGATTTGAGTGAATATAAATCTTAAGAAATTACGAGGAAAATCTTGAAGTGAACAAAATCTTAAATCTAATTATATGTTTAAGTGAATAAAAGTCTATAGAAAATGTGATGAAATTTGAAATGAATATAAGTCTCTAGAAAATTTGAGAAAACGATGAAACTTCCGTAAATGTATATTTTAAGAAATTCTGGTGGAATTGAGTGAACATAGATCTAAAAATTTGGAAGTGAATATAAATCTTAAGAAGTTAGAAGAAATACGATGTAGACAAAATCTTAAATCATGATATTTGAAGTGAATATAAGTCTTTAGAAATGTGATGAAATTTGAAATGAATATCGTCTTTAGAAAATTTGAGGAAAATCAGATGAAACATGTCGCGAACATAACTCTTAAGAAAATCTGATGGAATCTGAAGTGAACCTAAATCTAAAAAAATTTGAAGTTAATTTAAATCTTAAGAAGTTCTGAATAGATACGAAATGAACAAAATATTGAAATTTGATGATATTTAGAGTGAATATAAGTCTTTAAAAAATGTGATGAAATTTGAAATGAATATAAGTTTCTAGATAATTAGAGAAAAACCTGATGAAACTTCACGTGAATATAAATATTAAGAAAATACGATGGAATCGGAAGTGAATATAGATCTGAAGAATTTTGAAACGAATGTAAATCTTAAGAAATTTTTAAAATCTGAAGTGAACAAAAATCTTAAGAAATCGATAGTTGTAGTGAATATAAATACTTTAGAAAATGAGAGGAAATTTGAAGAAATTGTATAAGTCTCTAGAGAAATTTGAGGAAGAACTTACAGAACTTGAGCGTGAGACATAAATCTTAAGAAATCACGTTAGGAATCTCAAGTGAACATAGGATCGAAGAGTTTGAGTGAAGTGAATATAAACCTATGAAATTACGAGGAGAATCTGTGAGTGAATATAACCAAAATATGATGATGTTTGAGTGAATATAAGTATTTAGAAAATGTGATGAAATTTGAAATGAATATAAGTTTCTAGAAATTTGGAAAACCAAATGAAACTTGGCGTGACGTGAATCTTAAGAAATCAGTGTGAGTCTAAGGTTAACATGGATCACGAGAGAATTTTAAGTGAATATAAATCTTATGTAGTTCTGAAGAAACACGAAGTGAACAAAAATCTTAAGAAATATGATGATATTTGAAGTGAATATAAGTCTTTAGAAAATGTGATGAAATTTGAAATGAATATAAGTCTCTAGAAAATTTGAGGAAAACTGATGAAACTTGTGAACATAAATCTTAAGAAAATATGATGGAATTTGAAGTGAACATAGATCTGAAGAAATTTGAAGTGAATATATATCTTAATAAATTCTGAAGAAATACGAAGTCAACAAAAATCTTAAGAAATGAAGATATTTGAATTGAATATAAGTCTTTTGAAAATGTAATGAAATTTGAAATGAATATAAGTCTCTAGAAAATTTGAGGAAAACCCGATGAAAGTTCACGTGAATATAAATCTTTAGAAAATACGATGGAATTTGAAGTGAACATTGATCTGAAAAAATTTGAAGTCAATATAAATCTTAAGAAATTCTGAAGTAATACAAAGTGAACAAATGTTTTAAGAAATATGATGATATTTGAAGTGAATATAAGTCTTTAGAAAATGTGTTGAAATTTGTAATGAATATAAGTCTCTTGAATATTTGAGGAAAACAGCTTAAACTTGACGTGAACATAAATCTTCAAAAAATCTGATGGAATCTGAAGTGAACATATATCTGAGGTAATTTGAAATGAATATAAATCTTAAGAAGTTTTGAAGAAATACGAAGGGAACAAAAATATTAAGAAATTTGATGATATTTGAAGCGAATATATGTAAAATGTGATGAAATTTGAAATGAATATAAGTCTCTAGAAAATTTGAGGAAAACCGAATGAAACTTCAAGTGAATATAAATCTTAGTAAATTCATAAAAATCTGAGAGTGAACAAATATCTTAAGAAATCTGATGATATATGAAGTGAATATAAGTCTTTAGAACATGTGACGAAATTTGAAATGAATATAAGTCTCTAAAAAACTTGATGATACTTCTCGCGAATATAAATATTTAGAAAATACGATGGAATTTGAAGTGAACATAGATCTGAAGAAATTTGAAGTGAATATAAATCTTAAGCAATTCATAAGAAATAGAAAGTGAACAAATATCTTAAGAAATCTGATGACATTTGAAGTGAATATAAGTCTTTAAAAAATGCGATGAAATTTGAAGTCAACATAAATCTCTAGAAAATTTGAGGAAAACTTGATGAAATTTGAAGTCAACATAAATCTTAAGAAAATCTTATGATATTTGAAGTGAATATAAGTCTTTAGAAAATGCGATGAAATTTCAAATAAATAAAAGTCTCTAGAAAATTTGAGGAAAACATGATGAAATTTGAAGTCAACATATATCCTAAGAAAATCTGATGGAATCTCAAGTGAACATAGATCTGAAGAAATTTGAAGTGAATATAAACGTTAAGAAATTCTGAAGAAATACGAAGTGAACAAAATCTTAAAAGATGATAATTGTAAGTGAATATAAGTCTTTAGAAAATGTGATGAAATTTGAAATGAATATAAGTCTCAAGAAAATTTGAGGAAAAGATTGAACTTCAATGATATAAATCTTAAGAAATTATGATGGATTCGAGGTGGACATAGATCTAAAGAAATTTGGTGAATATAAATCTTAAGGTTCAGGAAATACAAGTGAACATAAACAAAATATGATGTTATTTGAAGTAAATATAAGTATTTAGAAAATGTGATGAAATTTGAAACGAATATAAGTCTCTAGAAAATTTGAGGAAAACCTGATGAAACTTCACGTGAATGTAAATCTGAAGAAAATACGATGAAATTTGAAGTGAACATAGATCTGAAGAAGTTTGAAGTGGATATAAATCTTAAGAAGTTTTGAAGAAATACGAAGGGAACAAAAATATTAAGAAATTTGATGATATTTGAAGTGAATATATGTCTTTAGAAAATGTGATGAAATTTGAAAGGAATATTGGTCTATAGATAATTTGAGAAAAAGTAGATGAAACTTCACGTGAACATAAATCTTAAGAAAATACGATTGAATCTGAAGTGAACATAGATCTGAAGAAATTTGAAATGAATATAAATCTTAAGAAATTTTTAAGAAATACGAACTGAACAAAAATCTTAAAAAATCACATGACATTTGCAGAGAATATAAGTCTTCAGAAAATGCGATGAATTTTTGAATGAATATAAATCATAAAAAGTTTTGATGAAATACGAAGGGAACAAAAATATTAAGAAATTTGATAATATTTGAAGTGAATATATGTCTTTAGAAAATGTGATGAAATTTGAAATGAATATAAGTCTCTAGAAAATTGGAGGAAAACCTTATGAAACTTCAATTGAATATAAATCTTAATAAATTCATAAGAAATACGAAGTGAACAAATATCTTAAGAAATCTGATGATATTTGAAGTGAATATAAGTCTTTAGAAAATGTGATGAAATTTTAAATGAATATAACTCTCTAAAAACTTGAGAAAACACAATGAAACTTCACGTGAATATAAATCTTAAGAAAATACGATGGAATTAAAAGTGAACATAGATCTGAAGAAATTTGACGTGAATATAAACATTAAGAAATTCATAAGATATACAAAGTGAACAAAAATCATAAGAAATCTGATGATACTTGAACTGAATATAAGTCTTTAGAAAATGCGATGAAATTTGAAATTCATATAGTTCTCTAGAAAATTTGAGAAAACCAGATGAAATTTGAAGTGAAAATAAATCTTAAGAAAATCTAATGGAATCTCAAGTGAACACTGATCTGAAGAAATTTGAAGTGAACATAAACCTTAAGAAATTCTGAAGAAATACGAAGTGAACAAAAATCTTAAGAAATCTGATGATAGTTGAAGTGAATAAAACTCTTTAGAAAATGTGATAAAATTTGAAATGAATATAAGTCTCTAGAAAATTTGAGGATAACCTGATTAAACATGACGTGAACATAAATTTTAAGAAAATTTGATGGAGTCTCAAGTGAACATAGATCTGAAGAAATTTGAAGTGTATATAAATCTCAAGAAGTTCTGAAGAAATACAAAGTGAACAAAAATCTTAAAAAATCTAAGGATATTTGAAGTGAATAAAAGTCTTTAGAAAATGTGATGAAATTTTAAATGAATATTAGTCTCTAGAAAAGTTGAGGAAAACCTGATGAAACTTCACGTGACTATATATCTTAAGAAAATACGATGGAATTTGAAGTGAACATAGGTCTTAAAAAATTTGAAGTGAATATAAATCTTAAGAAATTCTGAAGAAATTTGAAGTAAACAAAAATCTTAAGAAATCTGATGATATTTGAAGTGAATATAAGTCTTTAGAAAATGTGATGAAATTTGAAATGAATATAAGTCTCTAGAAAATTTGAGGAAAACCTGATGAAACTTGAGGAGAACATAAATCTTAAGAAAATCTTATGGAATATGAAGTGAACATAGATCTGAAGAAATTTGAAGTGAATATAAATCTTAAGAAATTCTTAAGATATACAAAGTGAACAAAAATCTTAAGACATCTGATGATATTTGAAGTAAATATAAGTCTTTAGAAAATGTGATGAAATTTGAAATGAATATAGGTCTCTAGAAAATTTTAGGAAAACCTGATGAAACTTGACGTGAACATTAATCTTAAGAAAATCTGATGGAATCTCAAGTAAACATATATCTGAAGAAATTTGAAGTGAATATAAATCTTAAGAAATTCTGAAGAAATACGAAGTGAACAAAAATCTTAAGAAATCTGATGATATTTGAAGTGAATATAAGTCATTAGAAAATATGATGAAATTTGAAATGAAAATAAGTCTCTAGAAATTTTTTAGAAAAACCTAATGAAACTTCACGTGAATATAAATCTTAAGAAACCACGATGGAATTTGAAGTGAGCATAGATCTGAAGAAATTTGAAGTGAATGAAATCTTAAGGATTCAAGAAATCTGAAGTCAACAAATATCTATATAAAATTTGAGGAAAACATTATGAAACATGACATGAACATAAATCTTAAGAAAATCTGAAGGGATCTAAGGTGAACATAGATATGAATAAATTTGAAGTGAATTTAAATCTCAAGAAGTTCTTAGGAAATACGAAGTGAACAAAAATCTTAAGAAATCTGATGATATTTAAAGTGAAAATAAGTCTTTAGAAAATGTGATGAAATTTGAAATGAATATAAGTCTCTAGAAAATTTGAGGAAAACCGGTGAAACTTGACGTGAACATAAAACTTAAGAAAATCTGATGGATTCTGAAGTGAACATAGATATGAACCAATTTTTTAAGTGAATATAAATCTTAAGAAATTCTAAAGAAATACGAAGTGAGCAAAAATCTTAAGAAATTCTTATGATAATTCAAGTGAATATAAGTGTTCAGAAAATGTGATGAAATTTGAAATAAATATAAATCTCTAGAAAATGTGATGAAATTTGGGGAAAACTTCTTGAAATTTTAAGTGAACCTAAATCTAAAAAAAATCTTATGGAATCTCATGTGAACATAGATCTGAAGATTTGAAGTGAATGTAAATCTTAAGAAATCCTGAAGAAATACGAAGCGAACAATTATCTTAAGAAATCTGATGATATTTGAAGTGAATATAATTCTTTAGAAAATGTGATGAAATTTGAAAGGAATATAAGTCTTTAGAAAATTTAAGGAAAACCTGATGAAACTTGACGTGAACATAAATCTTTAGAAAATACGATGGAATTTGAAGTGAATATAAATCTTAAGAAGTTTTAAAGAAATACGAAGTGAATAAAACTCTTAAGAAATCATATGATATTTAAGTGAATATAAGTCTTTAGAAAATGTGAAGAAATTTGAAATGAATATAAGTATCTTGAAAATTTGAGGAAAACCAGATGAAACTTGACGTGAACATATATCTTAAGAAAATATGATGGAATCTGAAGTGAACATAGATCTGAAGAAATTTGAAGTGAATATAAATCTTAAGAAGTTCTGAAGAAATACGAAGTGAACAAAACTCTTAAGAAATCTGATGATATTTGAAGTGAATATAAGTCTTTAGAAAATGTGACGAAATTTGAAATGAATATAAGTCACTAGAAAATTTCAGGTTAACCTGATGAAACATGACGTGAACATAAATCTGAAGAAAATTTGATGGAGTC
This sequence comes from Vicia sativa, assembly GCA_021764765.1. Classification (NCBI taxonomy): domain Eukaryota; kingdom Viridiplantae; phylum Streptophyta; class Magnoliopsida; order Fabales; family Fabaceae; genus Vicia; species Vicia sativa. The sequence continues at coordinate 165,027,191 of CM038795.1, read as the reverse complement.
TCAAATGAACATAGATCTGAAGAAATTTGAAGTGAATATAATTCTTTAGAAGTATTGAAGAAATACGAAGGGAACCAAAAAATTAACAAATCTGATGATATTTGAAGTGAATAAAAGTCTTTAGAAAATGTGATAAAATTTGAAATGAATATAAGTCTCTAGAAATTTTGAAGAAAACCTAATGAAACTTCAGGTGAATATAAATCTTAAGAAAATACGATGGAATTTGAAGTGAACATAGATCTGAAAAGATTTGAAGTGAATATAAATCTTAAGAAATTCTGAAGAAATTTGAAGTAAATAAAAATCTTAAGAAATCTGCTGATATTTGAAGTTAATATAAGTCTTTAAAAAATGTGATGAAATTTGAAATTGAATATCAGTTTCTAAAAAATTTGAGGAAATCCAAATGAAATATGAAATGAACATAGATCAAAAGAAATTTGAAGTGAATATAAATCTTAAGAAACTCTGAAGATATATAAAGTGAACAAATATCTTAAGAGATCTGATTATATTTGAAGTGAATATAAGTCTTTAGAAAATATGATGAAATATGAAATGAATATAGGTCTATAGAAAATTTGAGGTAAACTTGATAAAGCTTGACGTGAACATTAATCTTAAGAAAACCTTATGGAATCTCAAGTAAACATAGATCTGACGAAATTTGAAGTTAATATAAATCTTAAGAAATTCTTGAGAAATACGAAGTGAACAAAAATATTAAGAAATTTGTTGATATTTGAAGTGAATATAAGTCATTAGAAAAGATGATGAATTGTTAAATGACAAAAAGTCTCTAGAAAAATTGAGAAAAACCTGATGAAACTTCACGTGAATATAAATCTTAAGAAAACACGATGGAATTTGAAGTGAACATAGATCTTAAGAAATTTGAAGTGAATATAAATCTTAGGGAATTCTGAAGAAATACGAAATGAACAAATATCTCAAGAAATCTAATGATATTTGAAATGAATATAAGTCTTAAGAAAATGCGATAAAATTTGAAATAAATATAAGTCTATATAAAATTTGAGGACAACCTTATGAAACTTGACGTGAACATAAATCTTTAAAAAATCAGATAGAATCTCAAGTGAACATAGATATGAACAAATTTGAAGTGAATTTAAATCTCAAGAAGTTCTGAGGAAATACGAAGTGAACAAAAATATTAAGAAATCTGATGATATTTGACGTGAATTTAAGTCTTTAGAAAATGTGATGAAATTTGAAATGAATATAAGTCTCTAGAAAATTTGAGGAATACCAATGAAACTTGACGTGAACATAAAACTTAAGAAAATCTGATAGTTTCTGAAGTGAACATAGATATGAACAAATTTTTTAAGCGAATTTAAATCTTATGAAATTCTGAAGAAATACGAAGTGAGCAAAAATCTTAAGAAAATCTAATGATATTTTATATGTATATAAGTCTTCAGAAAATGTGATGAAATTTGAAATGAATATAAGTCTCTAGAAAATTTAATGAAATTTAGGGAAAATTTGTTGAAATTTTAAGTGAACAAAAATCTTAAGAAACTCTTATGGAATCTCAAGTGAACATAGATCTGAAGAAAGTTGAAGTGAATATAATTCTTAAGAATTTCTGAAAGATATACAAAGTGAACAAAAATCTTAAGAGATCTGATGATATTTGATGTGAATTTAAGTCTTTAGAAAATGTGATGATATTTGAAATGAATATAGGTCTCTAGAAAATTGAGGAAAACACTGTGAAACTTGACGTGAACATTAATATTAAGAAATCTGATGGAATCTCAAGTAAAGATAGATCTGAAGAAATTTGAAGTGAATATAAGTCTTTAGAAAATGTGATGAAATTTGAAGTGAATATAAATCTTAAGAGATCAGATGATATTTGGAGTGAATTTAAGTCTTTAGAAAATGTGATGATATTTGAAATGAATATAAGTCTCTAGATAATTTGAGGAAAACCATATGAAACTTTAAGTGAACATAAATCTTAAGAAAATCTGATGGAATCTGAAGTGAACATAGATCTGAGGAAATTTGAAGTGAATATAAATCTTAAGAAATTTAGAAGAAATACGAAGGGAACAAAAATATTAAGAAATATGATGATATTTGAAGTGAATATAAGTCTTTAGAAAATGTGATGAAATTTGAAACGAATATAAGTCTCTAGAAAATTAGAGGAAAACCTAATGAAACTTGACGTGAACATAAGTGTTAAGAAAATCTGATGGAATCTCAAGTGAACATAGATCTGAAGAAATTTGAAGTGAATATAAATCTTAAGAAGTTCTGAAGAAATACGAAGCGAACAAAAATCTTAAGAAATCTGATGATATTTGAAGTGAATATAAGTCTTTAGAAAATGTGATGAAATTTGAAATGAATATAAGTCTCTAGAAAACTTGAGGAAAACCTGATGAAACTTGGCGTGAATATAAATCTTAAGAAATCGATGGAATCTTAAGTGAACATAGATTTGAAGAAATTTGAAGTGAATATAAATCTTAAGAAGTTCTGAAGAAATACGAAGTGAACAAAAATCTTAAGAAATATGATGACATTTAAAGTGAATACAAGTCTTTAGAAAATATGATGAAATTTTAAATGAAGATAAGTCTCTAGAAAATTTGAGGAAAACCTTATGAAACTTGACGTGAACAAAAAACTTAAGAAAATCGGATGGATTTTGAAGTGAACATAGATATGAACAAATTTTTTAAATGAATATAAATCTTAAGAAATTCCGAAGAAATACGAAGTGAGCAAAAATCTTAAGAAAATCTTTGATATTTGAAGTAAATATAATTCTTTAGAAAATATGATGAAATTTAAAATGAATATAAGTCTGTAGAAAATATGACTAAATTTGAGGAAAACCTGTTGAAATTTGAAGTGAACATAAATCTTAAGAAAATCTGATTGATTCTCAAGTGAACATAGATATGAAGAAATTTGAAGTGAATATAAACCTTATGAAATTCTGAAGAAATACGAAGTGAACATAAACCTTAAGAAATATGATGATATTTGAAGTGAATATAAGTATTTAGAAAATGTAACAAAATTTGAAATGAATATAAGTCTTTAGAAAATTTGAGGAAAACCTGATAAAACTGGACGTGAACATAAATCTTAAGGAAATCTGATGGAATCTCAAGTGAACATAGATCTGAAGAATTTGGAAGTGAATATAAATCTTAAGAAGTTCTGAAGAAATACGTAGCGAACAAAAATCTTAAGAAGTCTTATGATATTTGAAGTGAATATATGTCTTTAGAAAATGTGATGAAATTTGTAATGAATATAAGTCTCTAGAAAATTTTGGGGAAAATCTAATGACACTTCACATGAATATAAATCTTAAAAAAATACGATGGAATTTGAAGTGAACATAGATCTGAAGAAATTTGAAGTGAATTTAAATCCTAAGAAATTCAGAAGAAATACGAAGTGAACAAAAATCTTTAGAAATCTAGTGATATTTGAAGTGAATATAATTCTTTAGAAAATGCGATGAAATTTGAAATGAATATAAGTCTCTTGAAAATTTGAGGAAAACCAGTTGAAATTTTAAGTGAACATAAATCTTAAGAAAATCTTATGCAATCTCAAGTGAACATAGATCTGAAGAAATTTGAAGAAATGCAAAGTGACCATAAATCTTAAGAAATCTGATGATATTTGAAGTGAATATAAGTGTTTAGAAAATCTGATGAAATTTGAAATGAATATAAGTCTCTAGAAAATGTGATGAAATTTGAGGAAAACCTGTTGAAATGTGAAGTGAATATAAATCTTAAGAAATTCAGAAGTAATACGAAGTTAACAAAAATCTTATGAAATCTGATGATATTTGAAGTGAATATAAGTCTTAAGAAAATGCGATGAAATTTGAAATGAATTTAAGTCTCTAGAAAATTTGAGGAAAACCTTATGAAACTTGACATGAACATAAATCTTAAGAAAATACGATGGAATCTGAAGTGAACATAGACCTGAAAAATTTGAAGTGAATATAAATCTTAAGAAGTTCTGAAGAAATACGAAGTGAACAAAAATCTTAAGAAATCTGATGATATTTGAAATCAATATAAGTCTTTAGAAAATGTGATGAAATTTGGAATGAATATAAGTCTCTAGTAAATTTGAGGACAACCTGATGAAACTTCACGTGAATATAAATCTTAAGAAAATACGGTGGAATCTAAAGTGAACATAGATCTAAAGAATTTTGAAGTGAATTTAAATATTAAGAAATTCTGAAGAAATACAAAGTGAACAAAAATCTTAAGAAATCTGATGATATTTGAAGTGAATAGTGTAACACCCCAATTCGACCCCAAGTATTTATTCAAGAAATCAGAGTGTAAAATTTCTAACGTAATTAGGATGTCACAATTTCAATGTAACCACATTCACATGTCATCTTTACTCACACGGATACATAACACTTCAAAAAGAGGATAGGTTTTCAAACGTAAACAACTTCACTAATTATGCAGCGGAGTCAAAACTGTTATACATATGAGACATAGCATTTTTTATTCTTAAAACATGATAAACATAATAAAATCTTCAACTTAACAATGCCAGTTTCAACATTGAAAACAGCAAAATAAAACAAATGCACATTTTTCCCGAGTTCTACGTATTAGAGCAAATGACACCGAACTTGGACTAAGACGATAACGACTACTCCTCCTGGTTACCTGCACGTTACCAATATAAAGGCAACGAAAAAAACAGGTTAAGGGTGAGATATCTAACCATATAATTGAGATTATGATAAACAATATATAGTTCGAATTATATAAAATCACTATTTTGCGATCACACCACTATTCCACAACAACATAATTCAATCACAAAAACAACATCATCCTGTGTTATGATATGCAACTCAACGAATGCAAATGCATGTGGTACCATCGGAGTAAAACTCCCAACGTAATTAATTGCCAGTAATTTCGAGGCATCAAGGCACAAGCCTTCAACGTAATCAACTTTGCCCCAACGGCCAACGTGTTTTTGCCAATATAGGTCAACATAGTATGAAATATATGTATGTGATAATCTTAAATGACATACAACAACAACAACAACGTAAACCACAACGTATAACAACAAATTAACCATCAAAGTTGACTATCAAGCCTCTACCAACAACAATGTTCAATAACAATAACAATAACAACAGCGTAAACCACAACGTAAAACAACAAATCAACCATCAACGTTGACTATCAAGCCTCTACCAACAACAACGTTCGATAACAATAACAACCACAAATCCCCATACAGAAAACCACGACGAGTCAACAAAGATTCACTTACTGTATTTAAAAATACTTTTATAAGATAAATCGTAATTTTAGCTGTCCAAGGGTTCAAACTTAACTAAATCGAGTTACTGATGCAAAGATATGACCAAAACAGTTTTTCAAAGTTATTTTTCTATTTTTGTACAACATGAGTCGATACATAAGTCTTTGTGTCGATGCGTAAACCACTTGTATCGATGCAAGCATCGTATGAGTCGACTCATATGATATTCTAAATCCTATTTTCTAATTTCCTTTCAGTATGAGTCGATACATACAGGCTTGTCTCGATACATCCTTCACAAGTTTGGCCCCATGAGTCGATGCATGGCCGTTTGTATCGATGCATGATGGTTTTAAGCTTCTGTTTTTAAAATCAGTTCTGCATGTATCGATGCATACATGCTTGTGTCGACTCATGCAGCGTGAAAACGCCCAAATACAAGTATTTATAAAATCACATGCTTCAATTTGGGATTCCCATCAATAACAACAACAACATAGCACAAACTAGCAAGATTATAAACCCTAACCACCTATCATCCATCATATTCCCAATTCGAGAGCAAGAACCTCATCCTTACCTTGGATTGAAGGTTGATCTATGAATTCCTTGATCGATCCAACTTTTCTCCCTCTCTACAAGCTCTATGTATCGCTCTGTTCCTTTTCCCAAAACCTTCATTTTTCCTTTTCCCTACTGATAGCCAAATAATCTAATTTCTATTTTTCTAATTCAATAAAAATCCTTATAATTTTTTTTGGGCTTAGACTTCGTACCCCCATCATTACTATTATTATCACCACAACTTAAGCTCACTAACACTAACCTTATAGTTATAACATCGTTTCTAGTATTATTCTACGACCAAACCAACTTAAGTACCGACGCAACAACTTAAATTTCTGCGACATAATATCAAATAACAATTCACAAATAAATAGTTAAATATTTAATTAAAGAAAATAATTAAATATTCGGGCGTTACAACTCTACCCTACTAGAATATTTTCGTCCTCAAAAATGGAACTTTACCTGCTTCAAATAACTCGGGATAGGAGTCTCGCATCTTTCTCTCCAACTCCCAGGTCAAGCTTTCACCAGAAGCTCCTAACCAAACAACTTTCACCAACACAATCTCTTTACCTCTAAGAATCTTCATCTCGCGATCCACAATTCTCACAGGCATCGTCTCCACTGTGAGATTATCACGCACTTGCACATCATCCATCTAAATCACATGAGACGGATCAAGAACATACTTGCGGAGTTGCGATACATGAAACACGTCGTGCAAATTAGCAAGATTTGGCGGTAACGCCACACGGAAAGCAACTTTCCCAACTCGATCTGATATCTGATACGGACCAATAAAATGAGGAGTGAGCTTCTTAGACTTCAGAGCTCGCCCAACACCAGTCACAGGCGTGACTCTCAAAAACACATGCTCGCCAACTTGGAATTCTAAATCTTTTCTTCTCTTGTCATGGTAACTCTTCTGCCTACTCTGGGAAGCCTTCATCTTCTCCCGAATAAACTTCACTTTCTTTGTAGTCTCTCTAACGATTTACGGTCCAACTACCACACTTTCACAGATTCATACCAACATAACAGTCCTACACCTCCGTCCATACAATGCCTCAAAAGGTGCCATCCCAATACTAGAATGGTAATTGTTATTATAAGTGAACTCGATCAAAGGAAGGTAAGTATCCCATGAGCCTCTTTACTCAAGAACACAAGATCTCAACAAGTCCTCCAATGATTGAATGGTCTCTCGGTCCGACCATACATGCATGGATGATAAACCGAACTCAACCTCAACTTAGATCTCAACGCTCCCTGCAAACTCTTCCAAATATCTGAAGTAAACCTCAGATCTCAATCTGACACAATACACACAGGAACACCATGTAACTTCACAATCACCCTGACATAAATCTCAGCCAACTTTGCAATCGAATAAGTAATGTTAATAGGTATAAAGTGTGCCGAATTTGTAATCCTATCAACAATCACCCAAATCAAATCATGTCCTCTCAAGGTATTAGGTAAACCCGTCACAAATTCCATCGAAATGTTATCCCATTTCCATTCCGGAACTTCCAACGGTTGCATCAACCCTTTTGATGTTTGATCTTTGACTTCTGGAAAGTCAAACAAGCATACACAAACTGTGTCACATCACGTTTCATGCCAGGCCACCAAAACAAACCCTTTAAATCTTGATACATTTTAGTAGCTCCTGGATGAATACTCAAATTGCTTCTATGACTCTCTCCAAGGATCACTTTCTTAATCGCTTCATCATCAGGAATACAAATATGATCTCGGAATCTCAACACACCTTGCGTATCCAACTTGAAATGATCATTCTCGGGTCGATCAGTTCCTACCATCAAATCCACCAACTTCACATCTCGCTTTTGAGCCTCTTTAATATTGTCAAGAAAGTCATTGTTAATCTTTAACATTCCCAACATAACACTATGCAGTGTCACTTCACAAACCAAACTTAAATCTTGGAATTGCTCAATCAACTCCAAATCCTTAACCATCATGGACGACATATGCAAAGTCTTTTGGCTCAAAGCATCGGCTACAACATTAGCTTTTCCGGGATGATAATTCAAACCGAAATCATAATCCTTCAACAACTCTAACCATCTTCGCTGCTTCATATTCAACTCTTTTTGATCAAAAAGGTACTTCAAACTCTTATGATCATTAAACACTTCAAATCTAGAGCCATAAATATAATGCCTCCAAATTTTCAATGCAAATACCACTGCAGCCAATTCAAGGTCATGCGTAGGATAATTCTTTTTGTGGGTCCTCAATTGCCTAGACGCATAAGCAACCACTTTGCCATTCTGCATAAGCACACCACCTAACCCCATCATACAAGCATCACAGTACACAACAAAAGACTCTCCAGGATCAGGTAAAGTTAAAACTGGAGCCGACGTCAACCTCTTTTTCAACTCATTTAAACTCTCTTCGCATTGAACATCCCACACAAAGGCTTTCCCTTTGAAAGTCAACTTAGTAAACGGAAGTTCCAACTTAGAAAACCCCTCGGTAACCCGTCTATAGTAACCGGCTAATCCCAAGAAGCTCTAATCTCAGTAACCGACTTTGGAGTTTCCCATTGCAACGCAACATCAACTTTAGAAGGATCCACGACAATGCCACTATCAGAAATGACATGGCCAAGAAAACTAACCTCTTTCAACCAAAATTCACACTTGGATAACTTCGCATACAACCCCTTCTCTTTCAAAACTTGCAATACGACTCCCAGGTGTTCTGCATGTTCTTCTTCCGATTTAGATTAGATCAGAATGTCATCAATGAATACCACCATAAATAGATCCAAGTAAGTATGTAAAATACGGTTCATGTACTCCATGAATACTCCCGACACATTAGTAACACCGAAAGGCATCACTAAATACTGGTAGTGTCTATATCGAGTCCTGAACGTGGTTTTCTGAATATCATCTTCTTTCACTCAAATCTGGTGATATCGAGATCTCAAATAAATTTTAGAGAACACACTAGCACCCACTTGTTGATCCATTAAATCATCAATTCTTGGAAGCGGATACTTGGTCTTAATTGTCACTTTATTCAACTATCATTAATCAACACAAAGTCTCATACTCCCATCTTTCTTCTTTACTAACAACACAGGCGCTCCCCATGGGGATACACTTGGTCTTACAAACTTTTTCTCAAGCAACTCTTCTAATTGCTTCTTCAATTCAGATAACTCAGATGCATATATCTGGTACGGTGCCATAGATACAGTGCGGTACCGGTACAAGATCAATAAATTCAACATCTCTTTCGGGAGGTACATTAATTTCATCAGAAACACTTGGAAATTCTCGCACCACGACTCATCCATTCTAACTTTATTCTCAATGAGACAAGCCGCCATCAACGAGAACATATGTGCTTCATCTTGCATCAATCGCTTTAACTGCTTACCAGCCAACAAACCAACTCCTTCCTCTTCAGGGGTAGAAAACCTCAAAGATTTGTTATAACAATTGATATTAACATAGTTAAATTCTAACCAGTTCATACCTAAAATCATATCTAGTCCTCTTAACGGAAAACAAATCAAATCAATAGCAAAGTCTCAGTCGAAGATCGACAAAGGGTAATTCAAACATACAGAGAAGTAGATCCATAGCCATAATTTGAATACCATTTCTCCATTCATAGAGGACAACATAAGACCCAATCTCTTAACATAATTAGCAGCAACAAAACAATGAGTAGCACCAGTATCGATAATAGTAATTAAGGCGTACTATTAATGAAACATGTACCTCTAATAAGTTTGTCCTCACTAGATGATGGATTCCCAACCAAAGCAAATGCCTTCCCACTAGTTTGTCCCTTCTTTGGTTTCGAGCACTAACTACTAAGGTGTCCCTCCTCACCATAGTTACAACATATCATACTCTTATGTTGGCAGTCGGAAATTGCATGTCCAAACTTACCACAACGGAAACATCTCTTCACATCAGCATTACAATCATAACTGTTGTGACCAAGTTGCCCACATTTGAAACATACAACTTTAGCAGGAGCATCCCCCCCACTTGACCTCTAACTCGGAGTAACTCTCTGTTTACCTTTACCCGCATCATAAGGCTTGCCACGATTCTGTTGATTCTTGTCTCTCTCATCACTAAGAATCTTGTGATGAGCATTGCTATCCTCCTCAAAGATTCTACAACTATCAACCAAATCAGAAAAGACACGAATCTTCTGGTTTCCAACAATCTTCTTGATTTTCGAGCGCAACCCGTTCTCAAACTTGACGCACTTAGAAAATTCAGCATTTTCTCCATCAAAATGCGGATAAAACTTATCCAACTAAATGAACTTTGCAGCATAGTCAGTCATAGACTTGTTCCCCTGCTTCAATTCAAGGAACTCGATCTCTTTCTTACCTCGAACATCTTCAGGATAGTACTTCCTCAAGAACTCCTTACGGAACATGACCCAAGTGATTTCCTCACCTGCAACTTCCAATCTCGAACGTGTCTCTAGCCACCAGTCATCAGCCTCGACTGCTAGCATATGAGTCCCATAACGAACCTTTTCTGATAGAGTGCAATCCATCACATGAAAGATTCTCTCAATCTCCTTCAACCAATATAGTGCTCCATTAGGATCGTGCCTACCCTTGAACACCGGCGGATTCTCTCTTTGGAAAGTCGCCAAACTACGAGAACCAGCATTCTCGTCAACATTCGGTCTATTTTGCATTGCCTGAGCCATTGCTTGCAAAGCAGTAGCAATAGCAGCATTGTTCCTTCCAGCCATCTCGACTTATCACTACAACACAACCAAAATTAGAACTAAATAACAATACTCGATTGTTAAAAGACTCACCAAGTTGACCAGACAGACCGACCTGCTTTGATACCACTATTATAACAACCCAATTGTACCTCAAGTATTTATTCAAGAAATCAGAGTGTAAAATTTCCAACGTAATTAGGATGTCACAATTTCAACGTAACCACATGCACATGTCATTATTACTCACACGGATACAAAACACTTTTAAAGAGGACAAGTTTTCAAACGTAAACAACTTCATTAATTATGCAGCAGAGTCAAAACCGTTATACATACGAGACATAGAATTTTTTAGACTTAAAACATGATCAACGTAATAAAATGTTTAACTTAACAATGCAATTTTCAACATTGAAAACAACAAAATAAAACAAATGCGCATTTCCCCCGAGTGCTACGTATCAGAGCAAATGACACCGGACTTGGACTAAGATGGTAACAACTACTCCTCCTGGTTACCTGCACGTTACCAATATAAAGGTAACAACGAAAACAAGTAAAGGGTGAGATATCTAACCATATAATTGAGATTATGATAAACAATATATAGTTTGAATTATATAAAATCACTATTTATCGATCACACCACTATTCCACAACAACATAATTCAATCACAAAAACAACATCATTGTTGTTATGATATGCAACTCAACGAACGCAAATGCATGTGGTATATCGGAGTAAAACTCCCAACATAATCAATTTCCAGTAATTCTGAGGCATCAAGGCGTAAGCCTTCAACATAATCAACTTTTCCCCCAACGACCAACGTGTTTTTGCCAGTATAGGTCAACATAGTATGCAATGTATGTATCGTTAATCTTAAATGGCATACAACAACAACAACGTAAACCACAACGTAAAACAACAAATCAACCATCAAAGCTGACTATCAAGCCTCTACCAACAACAACGTTCGATAATTGATCGTAGGACTTTATCGTCTATAAATTGGGAGACTGCAAGTGCACAGTCCTATCGCGTAGTTTTAAAAAGATATCGAACCCACAGAGACTATAAATCGATCTATTGTTATCCTAAGTTACGGTATACAGCTAAGGCGAATAATTCTTTTGGATAAAGGTTAAGGAAAAATATAAATATAAATAAAACGGATATCGGTACGTAACGTAGTGAACCTAAGCGGATTAAATCGAACCTAAGCGTTTAAGGATGGTTAACTTAATTGTTCCGTAGAAGTTATCAGTTTAAAAACCCTCAACTCACATTTTCGTGGTCTTATCTCGGATTATACTCCTAAAGCCCTATGCCTGCTCTCGCTAGCCCATAAGTGTTTAGAAAATATTCTTTGGAAACTTAATAAAATCTAATTCATTTTAAAGCGCTCTCACTGTATTTAAATCGAATGCCTAACTTTAGCTATCCAGTTAAAACCTCACACTTTCGTGGTCTCGATCCTAACCTATTCTACTTATCTTACTTTCGTAACGAAAAGATTAATTTTAATTACAAAAAGTCATAACCAGAATTTAAGTTAATTAATATTTTAGCTTAGAAATAATTTAATTCCTACTCTTACTACTATTACTTACCGATACCTAAACGGTTTAGTCGGACATATTTATTAATTTAGACATGCATAAATAATAAGGTTCAATATATTTAAACATCTCCATAATTAAGTAAATAAATACCAAGCAACAATACTTAAATAAAATAAAATAATTATATTAAGAACCTGAAAATAATAATACTCGAATAATCTTGTTCTTCGAAATAAACGAGCATTCCACCACAAGTCGGTTGGATCTGCTCGGAGACTTCTTGAATCGAAAAGAAAAATGCAACAAGGAAATAAAAAGTACTAGATCTAACGTAAGGTTAGATCAGTGAAAAATTACACAATAATTTCCGGTGTAGAAATTATCGTGAGAAAATTATAACGACTTAAACTAAAATAAGAACTAAACAAAGAAGCTAAAATGGAAAAATAAAATAAAAGTATAAAACTGAAAAGGAAATAAAATGCGAAATAATGGAAGAACGATTTTTCGGTAAGAATCGCCGACCCTTGCACTGATGCTTGAACTCTGTATTTATAGGCTTTACTTGTAACTGCCTTTTCCAATTTCGTACGAAGAGAAATGGAAAACGTGTGCAAAAACTGCCAGAATCGTGGGGCTAAGCATGAGACACGTCTCCACTTGAAGAAGGAAGTGAGACGTGGGTCTCAAAAGATGAAGAGGGAAGGAGGCGTGGGTCTCCAAACATGCATGAGAAGTGGGCCCTGATTGGAGGCGGGCGCCTCCTGCTTAGTGGGATGGGTGAGACGGTCGTCTCACCATGTGACGGTCGTCACAGCTAGTGGACACGCGTCCTTGGCTTGGCTTTGCTTTCTGGGCTTTGCTCTTCTGGGCTTTGCTTGCTTGGCTTCTATAATTGTTTTCTACTTCTTTTACTCCTCCTTTTGCTATTATTACCCCTTGCTTCATTTCTTTAGCTTTTTAATCCAATTTTTCCTCAATTTTATTTCTTTGCTCGATTAATCTTTATTTAATTGCAAATACCTGAAATGAAAGAAATACCAACGTAATATAGAAATAAAACAGAATAACTAAATAAAAATAGTAACATTATCTATGAAAATTAAGTCAAATATGTTATATAAATTCGTGTTATCAAACTCCCCTATACTTAAACCTTTGCTTGTCCTCAAGCAAAAATTAAAAATGAAAAATCACTTAAGCATAAGTCAAACGTAGATATAAAACATAATTCAATTCGTATTTGGTTGCAAGTCAATTCTTTGTTTGGATAACTCAAGTTTAGACATCGACATCAAAATTACCGTAAAAACACTAGATAACCCCATTTATGCAGACCAAATTAAGTCATGAATTATAACTCGACCTAATACAGTCGTTTCGTTTCACCCGTTTTCATTCTGGCGCAATCACATTAAGCCCTTTACCTTACGCGCACATAGTGGAGTAACCGGTTAGTGACTTTGATCTTTATAATCTAGCTAGGAGTTACGGTAATTATATTTGGTACTCCTTTGTCAATTACAAATTAGTAGGATCGGACCGTCGTCCGCCTACCAAGTTCGACACCGAGGACCCTTGAACCAATTCATAATGGATGTTTGCATAAATATTTTATAGTTTCTGCAACTGTTGAATTAAATGATCTGGTAAGGACCATCTAACTTAATAAGTGCATCTTCTAATAAAAATTTTCCTTAAAAATCTTGATCAATCACTTATATTCATCGATAATCCACGTAGTTTTTCATTTAAGGCGGTGCCGACTACTTAATAAACTAATCGGGATTACTTTAAAACTAAGTCTTAAGGTGTTGGTATAAGAAGTACTTAAACCAATCTAACGCGTTGGGGTTCTGAAGAGTTATGACGATAATAATTTTGTTTTAGTCGCGCTCGAGTTCTTAATTATAAAAATAAGCAACCTTAATACTAGTTGAGTATGTTAATATATGCGTTTTAAATTTTTCGTTATGGCTCAAGAAAATGGAGGAATTCGAATAAGCACGAGAATTAAACATAAAAGAATTAAAATTACATAAACATGTCTTTTATTGAATGGAAATTTTGATTGCAATACAAAGAAAAAGAAACAAATAGGAAATACTTAATAGAGCAAAGAAACGTTCTGACTCCCCTAAACTTAAAGTAAGCATTGTCCTCAATGCGATAGAACCGGGAGAAATCAGAAAGGAGCAGGGTGATCACTCATCGCTTGGAGAATTTTGTCCTCTTGCTCCTCTGCCTCTAGTGCGAGGTCGTCGACGCCTGTCGGAATCAGAATCATTAAGGTTAAGAGCATCCGCTATGCGAGCTTGCAATGCTTCGAAGTTACGATCATGGCGAAAAGCATACTCGCGTTGTTCGCGTCGTAACTCTTGTACAAGACGTATAGTCTCAGCTTGGTTTTGTTCCATTGCGTGGAACAGTTGATCTTGACGATTCTTATGAGCTTGCATAGCCGCGAAATTTGCAGCAGGATGTTCTTGTTGTTATGATGCAGGTGCATCAAGAGAAAATTGCCAATTATTTCGGACTCGGACGTCGATTTAATTAGGACAAGGCAACACCACACCGAGTATTAGACGACGGTTTATCATTAAGGTGTACCGGCCATCTTGTCGAGGAGATATGATATGAGAATCACGACAATAGATGACATCTAGCAGATTTGCTGGCATCATAAATTGTGTCAAGGACAACAGCTCGGCGGAAAGGCCTAAAGCAAAAGCTAGAGAAGTAATGATTCTGCCAAAGACAAATGGATTTGTACCTGCTGCGTTGACGCATGTATGAATGTGGCTGAGCAAGAAAGGTGCGGCGTTGACAGCTTGACCATTGAGAGCACAAAAAATGATAAACAACTCATTTTGGTTGACCTTGTGATTATTGGTCCGACCAAAAATGGTGTTAGCAAGGATGCGGTGAAAGTACCTCAATGCAGGATTATGGATGTGTGAAGCATAGAGATCGCGCCAACTTTCCGTGGGTTGACCGGTTAGATCATTCCATAGAGAGAAGCCGACTTGATCCCAAGAAACGTCGTCAACATCGAACGGTTTATAATGAACATTCTGACCACGAGTGAAATGCAAAAGCTCGACGACTCTTTTTTGATCAATATTGTATTCCTGGTTGAACATGCGGAAGTTAGCAGTGCCGGTGGTGTAAGGATCGTCGGGAGGTGTGATGCGGGAGAAAGAACTAAGGAATTCAAGCACGAGTGGTTCAAAGGTGGGGTATGGGTTGGTGCAGAGATTAAGTAAGTCGGTGTTTGTAAGCATGAATGTGATGCTATCTGCCATTCCTAAGGTATCCAAACAATTGGAGTCTACATATTTTGTAGGGACGACCGAACGGGTATATAATTTTATGTATTTTGCGTGTTGTTGGTCGTCGTCGCTATCTCGGAATATGATTGTGGATAGGTCGGGTGGTGGTCGGTCTGGTTTAACTTGACGCTGATTGTTTCGTGGAGCCATGATAGGAGAAGGAAATGAAGGTTACGATGGGAGAAAATGAAAATGGATGAAAGAAAGTTTATGAGAGTAGTAAATAGAGGGGATGTGGAATGAGAAGAAGTGAGGATGGGTATTTATAGTGTTATGAAATTTAAGATGAATAAATTATAATAATATGATGTTGGGAAATGAAGAGAAAAATTTGAATGTATTTTATGGTGGGAAATGGAATGGTTGAATGGAAGTAATTGTGGGAGAAAATAAGAGTTGAATAGGAGTTATGTTGGATAATGAAAAAGAAGAAACGTACAAAACAATCACTCAAGGAAGACCAGAAGAGACATCACGCGTCAGGAATGGGAGAAGCACGAGGTGGGGACCACGGACACAGGAGGCGGGCGTCTCAAAAATCTTGAAAATCAAGACAAGCACGTGGAGGCGTGCGTCTCAAAGGTTCATGGGGCAGAGGGAAAGCTGGAGGCGCCCGTCTCCATCATAGTATGGGGACTTGAGGCAACCGTCTCCTAAGGCGGATGCATGACACAAAAATTGGAAACATGAAGGCATGCGTGCGAATAATTTTAACATGCGGGGCATCTATTGAGATGACCATCTTGGACAGCGGACATGCATGTGATAAGAAGGAACAAAGGATAGGGAATAAATGCTTGATCACATGCATACATATATATATATATATATATATATATATATATATATATATATATATATATATATATAATTCAAACTTTTAATTAGTAGGATATATATATATATATATATATATATAATACTAGTATATAATGCCTTATAATACTATAAATATTAGGAAGTATTAATTCGGTATATTAATAGGAGACGGGAAATACTATAAAAAAATAATACTCAATTATAATTATAAATACTAACGTGAATTATTTAATTGAGTATAATTATCGGTATTATGGGGAAGTAGTTCAAATGCATCAGATGCATCAGATGAAAGGGTGCAACCGATAACCGAATAAAATTTAAATTTTAACATAAAATAAAAATACGAAAAAGAAAATTTAAAATTAGAACTAGGACGACTACTCGTTGATTTTCCATGGCCACTTATCAAGCCATCTCACATATCCCTCACCTTTTCTTTTCTTACGTTTATAGGGTGGTTTATTCTTTCGAAATTGTGGTGGTTCTGGATCTATCATAAGTAAACAAAAATTTAAATTTGGGCTTATCATCCATCGCCTCATAAGTTAACCTTACCCTCTTAATAGTAATTATATCCTTAATTTTATGGTCCTCTAATTTTCGCTTTTTAGGCAAGACTTCAAATAGTGGTGAATTAGTGTGGATATTTTTCAATACCGCACCATGCGTTTTAAATTGGGAGTCTACCGGAGTTTCCATAAAAAATGTTGGGAAAGAAATCAGTGGGGTGTAGTGATTTGGGATTACAATGTGCGCTTCTACCTCTTTTACAACCTCCTCTTCGAACAGCGTTGGTGAATCTGTCTCAATCTCCACTAGTTTCTCGTCAAAACTTTCCTCGGTCGCAATATCACTCTCTTCAAACTCATCATCACTTTCTAGGTTTTCAAATAATTTTTCTATAATGGTTGTTTCAACATCCATATCTTCCTCGGGTAAAGGTCCTAGAAGGTTTTGTTCGACATGGGAGATTTGAGTTTCTAAACCAATGTTGTGAGTCGCGAGGGATTCAACCATAATGGTTAGTTGGCTAAGGGTTTCATTATTTTGATGGCTTTGTTTTCTTACTTTTTCATTTTGGATAGTTTGTGTCTCTACAAAATGCTCAATCATAGACTCTAACCTAGAGTTAGTTATCATCTCATCTGAATCCTCTATTGGTGTTTCGAAGTTAAAAACTTGCGATTCTTCAGAGTCTTGGAAGTAAGTTAAAGTTTCTTTTTGCGTTTCCCCAAAGCGTTCTATCATCCTAGATGTTTTATTAAAATTTTCCATCAATATTTCGATATCAGATTTATAAGGTTCTGGTGTTTCCTCAAAATATTGAGTTTGACAATTATAGGAAGAATTGGGTTGAGGAAAAATTTGGTTGAAATTGTAAGTTTCTTGTGGTTCTTCAAAATATGGGGATTGGTAGTTTTGGAGGTAATTTGGGTAAGAGTAGGTTTGTGAAGCATTGAAATCTTCCATCAGTATTTCGAGGTCGGATCTATGGGATTCTTGTGGTTCCTCATAATACTGATAATGGGCGTAGGAAAAATTTGGGTTATACATAGTAAATAAAATAAAAATGCCTTAGTCTATACGGTGTAATACCAGAGTTACAATATCGACTTAAATAGTCCCCCGCAACGGCGCCAGAAACTTGATCGTAGGACTTTATCGTCTATAAATCGGGAGACTGCAAGTGCACAGTCCTATCGCGTAGTTTTAAAATGATATCGAACCTACAGAGACAATAAATCGATCTATTGTTATCCTAAGTTACGGTATACAGCTAAGGCGAATAATTCTTTTGGATAAAGGTTAAGGAAACATATAAATATAAATAAAACGAATATCGGTACGTAACATAGTGAACCTAAGCGGATTAAATCGAACCTAAGCGTTTAAGGATGGTTAACTTAATTGTTCCGTAGAAGTTATCAGTTTAAAAACCCTCAACTCACACTTTCGTGGTGTTATCTCGGATTATACTCCTAAAGCCTTATGCCTGCTCTCGCTAGCCCATAAGTGTTTAGATAATATTCTTTGGAAACTTAATAAAATCTAATTCGTTTTAAAGCGCTCTCGCTGTATTTAAATCGAATGCCTAACTTTAGCTATCCGGTTAAAACCTCACACTTTCGTGGTATCGATCCTAACCTATTCTACTTATCTTACTTTCGTAACGAAAAGATTAATTTTAATTACAAAAAGTCATAACCAGAATTTAAGTTAATTAATATTTTAGCTTAGAATAAATTTAATTCCTACTCTTACTACTATTACTTACCGATACCTAAACGGTTTAGCCGGACATATTTATTAATTTAGATATGCATAAATAATAAGGTTCAATATATTTAAACATCTCCATAATTAAGTAAATAAATACCAAAATACTTAAATAAAATAATTATATTAAGAACCTGAAAATAATAATACTCGAATAATCTTGTTCTTCGAAATAAACGAGCATTCCACCACAAGTCGGTTGGATCTGCTCGAAGACTTCTTGAATCGAAAAGAAAAATGCAACAAGGAAATAAAAAGTACTAGATCTAACGTAAGGTTAGATCAGTGAAAAATTACACAATAATTTCCGGTGTAGAAATTATCGTGAGAAAATTATAACGACTTAACCTAAAATAAGAACTAAACAAAGAAGCTAAAATGGAAAAATAAAATAAAAGTATAAAACTGAAAAGGAAATAAAATGCGAAATAATGGAAGAACGATTTTTCGGTAAGAATCGCCGACCCTTGCACTGATGCTTGAACTCTGTATTTATAGGCCTCACTTGTAACTGCCTTTTCCAATTTCGTACGAAGAGAAATAGAAAACGTGTGCAAAAACTGCCAGAATCGTGGGGCTAAGCATGAGACACGTCTCCACTTGAAGAAGGAAGTGAGACGTGGGTCTCACAAGATGAAGAGGGAAGGAGACGTGGGTCTCCAAACATGCATGAGAAGTGGGCCCTAATTGGAGGCGGGCGCCTCCTGCTTAGTGGGATGGGTAAGACGGTCGTCTCACCATGTGACGGTCGTCACAGCTAGTGGACACGCGTCCTTGGCTTGGCTTTGCTTTCTGGGCTTTGCTCTTCTGGGCTTTGCTTGCTTGGCTTCTATAATTGTTTTCTACTTCTTTTACTCCTCCTTTTGCTATTATTACCCCTTGCTTCATTTCTTTAGCTTTTTAATCCGATTTTTCCTCAATTTTATTTCTTTGCTTGATTAATCTTTATTTAATTGCAAATACCTGAAATGAAAGAAATACCAACGTAATATAGAAATAAAACAGAATAACTAAATAAAAATAGTAACATTATCTATGAAAATTAAGTCAAATATGTTATATAAATTCGTGTTATCAAACTCCCCTATACTTAAACCTTTGCTTGTCCTCAAGCAAAAATTAAAAATGAAAAATCACTTAAGCATAAGTCAAACGTAGATATAAAACATAATTCAATTCGTATTTGGTTGCAAGTTAATTCTTTGTTTGGATAACTAAAGTTTAGACATCGAAACCAAAATTACCGTAAAAACACTAGATAACCCCATTTATGCAGACCAAATTAAGTCATGAATTACAACTCGACCTAATACAGTCTTTTTGTTTCACCCGTTTTCATTCTGGCGCAATCACATTAAGCCCTTTACCTTACGCGCACATAGTGGAGTAACCGGTTAGTGACTTTGATCTTTATAATCTAGCTAGGAGTTCTGGTAATTATATTTGGTATTCCTTTATCCAATTACAAATTGCGGGGGATCAGACCGTCGTCCGCCCTACCAAGTTCAGCACCAGGGACCACTGAACCAATTCATAATGGATGTTTGCATAAATATTTTATAGTTTCTGCAACTGTTGAATTAAATGATCTGGTAAGGACCATCTAACTTAATAAGTGCATCTTCTAATAAAAATTTTCCTTAAAAATCTTGATCAATCACTTATATTCATCGATAATCCACGTAGTTTTTCATTTAAGGCGGTGCCGACTACTTAATAAACTAATCGGGATTACTTTAAAACTAAGTCTTAAGGTGTTGGTATAAGAAGTACTTAAACCAATCTAACGCGTTGGGGTTCTGAAGAGTTATGACGATAATAATTTTGTTTTAGTCGCGCTCGAGTTCTTAATTATAAAAATAAGCAACCTTAATACTAGTTGAGTATGTTAATATATGCGTTTTAAATTTTTCGTTATGGCTCAAGAAAATGGAGGAATTCGAATAAGCACGAGAATTAAACATAAAAGAATTAAAATTACATAAACATGTATTTTATTGAATGGAAATTTTGATTGTAATACAAAGAAAAAGAAACAAAAAGGAAATACTTAATAGAGCAAAGAAACGTTCTGACTCCCCTAAACTTAAAGTAAGCATTGTCCTCAATGCGATAGAACCGGGAGAAATCAGAAAGGAGCAGGGTGATCACTCATCGCTTGGAGAATTTTGTCCTCTTGCTCCTCTGCCTCTAGTGCGAGGTCGTCGACGCCTGTCGGAATCAGAATCATTAAGGTTAAGAGCATCTGCTATGCGAGCTTACAATGCTTCGAAGTTATGATCATTGCGAAAAGCATACTCGCGTTGTTCGCGTCGTAACTCTTGTACAAGACGTATAGTCTCAGCTTGGTTTTGTTCCATTGTGTGGAACAGTTGATCTTGACGATTCATATGAGCTTGCATAGCCGCGAAATTTGCAGCGGGATGTTCTTGTTGTTGTGCTGCAGGTGCATCAAGAGCAAATTGCCAATTATTGCGGAGTCGGACGTCGATTTGATTAGGACAAGGCAACACCACACCGGGTATTAGACGACGGTTTATCATTAAGGTGTACCGGCCATCTTGTCGAGGAGATATGATATGAGAATCACGACAATAGATGACATCTAGCAGATTTGCTGGCATCATAAATTGTGTCAAGGACAACAGCTCGGCGGAAAGGCCTAAAGCAAAAGCTAGAGAAGTAATGATTCCGCCAAAGACAAATGGATTTGTACCTGCTGCGTTGACGCATGTATGAATGTGGCTGAGCAAGGAAGGTGCGGCGTTGACAGCTTGACCATTGAGAGCACATAAAATGATAAACAACTCATTTTGGTTGACCTTGTGATTATTGGTCCGACCAAAAATGGTGTTAGCTAGGATGCGGTGAAAGTACCTCAATGCAGGATTATGGATGTGTGAAGCATAGAGATCGCGCCAACTTTCCGTGGGTTGACCGGTTAGATCATTCCATAGAGAGAAGTCGACTTGATCCCAAGAAACGTCGTCAACGTCGAACAGTTTATAATGAACATTCTGACCACGAGTGAAATGCAAAAGCTCGGCGACTCTTTCTTGATCAATAGAGTATTCCTGGTTGAACATGCGAAAGTTAGCAGTGTCGGTGGTGTAAGGATCGTCGGGAGGTGTGATGCAGGAGAAAGAACTAAGGAATTCAAGCACGAGTGGTTCAAAGGTGGGGTATGGGTTGGTGCAGAGATTAAGTAAGTCGGTGTTTGTAAGCATGAATGTGATGCTATCTGCCATTCCTAAGGTATCCAAACAATTGGAGTCTACATATTTTGTAGGGACGACCGAACGGGTATATAATTTTATGTATTTTGCGTGTTGTTGGTCGTCGTCGCTATCTCGGAATATGATTGTGGATAGGTCGGGTGGTGGTCGGTCTGGTTTAACTTGACGCTGATTGTTTCGTGGAGCCATGATAGGAGAAGGAAATGAAGGTTACGATGGGAGAAAATGAAAATGGATGAAAGAAAGTTTATGAGAGTAGTAAATGGAGGGGATGTGGAATGAGAAGAAGTGAGGATGGGTATTTATAGTGTTATGAAATTTAAGATGAATAAATTATAATAATATGATGTTGGGAAATGAAGAGAAAAATTTGAATGTATTTTATGGTGGGAAATGGAATGGTTGAATGGAAGTAATTGTAGGAGAAAATAAGAGTTGAATAGGAGTTATGTTGGATAATGAAAAAGAAGAAACGTACAAAACAATCACTTAAGGAAGACCAGAAGAGACATCACGCGTCAGGAATGGGAGAAGCACGAGGTGGGGACCACGGACACAGGAGGCGGGCGTCTCAAAAATCTTGAAAATCAAGACAAGCACGTGGAGGCGTGCGTCTCAAAGGTTCATGGGGCAGAGGGAAAGCTGGAGGCGCCCGTCTCCATCATAGTATGGGGACTTGAGGCGACCGTCTCCTAAGCGGATGCATGGCACAAAAATTGGAAACATGAAGGCATGCGTGCACGAATAATTTTAACATGCAGGGCATCTATTGAGATGATCATCTTGGACAGCGGACATGCATGTGATAAGAAGGAACAAGGGATAGGGAATAAATGCTTCAGATCACATGCATACATACTATACTATATACTTGTACATATATATATATATATATATATATATATATATATATATATATATATATATATATAGATAATTCAAACATTTAATTAGTAGGATATATATATATATATAATACTAGTATATAATGCCTTATAATACTATAAATATTAGGAAGTATTAATTCGGTATATTAATAGGAGACGGGAAATACGATAAAAAAATAATACTCAATTATAATTATAAATATTAACGTGAATTATTTAATTGAGTATAATTATCGGTATTATGGGGAAGTAGTTCAAATGCATCAGATGAAAGGGTGCAACCGATAACCGAATAAAATTTAAATTTTAACATAAAATAAATATACGAAAAAGAAAATTTAAAATTAGAACTAGGACGACTACTCGTTGATTTTCCATGGCCACTTATCAAGCCATCTCACATATCTCTCAGCTTTTCTTTTCTTACGTTTATAGGGTGGTTTATTCTTTCGAAATTGTGGTGGTTCTGGATCTATCATAAGTAAAAAAAAATTAAATTTGGGCTTATCATCCATCGCCTCATAAGTTAACCTTACCCTCTTAATAGTAATTATATCCTTAATTTTATGGTCCTCTAATTTTCGCTTTTTAGGCAAGACTTCAAATAGTGGTGAATTAGTGTGGATATTTTCAATACCGCACCATGCGTTTTAAATTGAGTCTACGGGTTTCCATAAAAAATGTTGGGAAAGAAATCAGTGGGGTGTAGTGATTTGGGATTACAATGTGCGCTTCTACCTCTTTTACAACCTCCTCTTCGAACAGCGTTGGTGAATCTGTCTCAATCTCCACTAGTTTCTCGTCAAAACTTTCCTCGGTCGCAATATCACTCTCTTCAAACTCATCATCACTTTCTAGGTTTTCAAATAATTTTTCTATAATGGTTGTTTCAACATCCATATCTTCCTCGGGTAAAGGTCCTAGAAGGTTTTGTTCGACATGGGAGATTTGAGTTTCTAAACCAATGTTGTGAGTCGCGAGGGATTCAACCATAATGGTTAGTTGGCTAAGGGTTTCATTATTTTGATGGCTTTGTTTTCTTACTTTTTCATTTTGGATAGTTTGTGTCTCTACAAAATGCTCAATCATAGACTCTAACCTAGAGTTAGTTATCATCTCATCTGAATCCTCTATTGGTGTTTCGAAGTTAAAAACTTGCGATTCTTCAGAGACTTAGAAGTAAGTTAAAGTTTCTTTTTGCGTTTCCCCGAAGCGTTCTATCATCCTAGATGTTTTATTAAAATTTTCCATCAATATTTCGATATCAGATTTATAAGGTTCTGGTGTTTCCTCAAAATATTGAGTTTGACAATTATAGGAAGAATTGGGTTGAGGAGAAGTTTGGTTGAAATTGTATGTTTCTTGTGGTTCTTCAAAATATGGGGATTGATAGTTTTGGAGGTAATTTGGGTAAGAGTAGGTTTGTGAAGCATTGAAATCTTCCATCAGTATTTCGAGGTCGGATCTATGGGATTCTTGTGGTTCCTCATAATACTGATAATGGGCGTAGGAAAAATTTGGGTTATACATAGTAAATAAAATAAAAATGCCTTAGTCTATACGGTGTAATACCAGAGTTACAATATCGACTTAAATAGTCCCCCGCAACGGCGCCAGAAACTTGATCGTAGGACTTTATCGTCTATAAATCGGGAGACTGCAAGTGCACAGTCCTATCGCGTAGTTTTAAAAAGATATCGAACCCACAAAGACTATAAATCGATCTATTGTTATCCTAAGTTACGGTATACAGCTAAGGCGAATAATTCTTTTGGATAAAGGTTAAGGAAACATATAAATATAAATAAAACGAATATCGGTACGTAACATAGTGAACCTAAGCGGATTAAATCGAACCTAAGCGTTTAAGGATGGTTAACTTAATTGTTCCGTAGAAGTTATCAGTTTAAAAACCCTCAACTCACACTTTCGTGGTGTTATCTCGGATTATACTCCTAAAGCCTTATGCCTGCTCTCGCTAGCCCATAAGTGTTTAGATAATATTCTTTGGAAACTTAATAAAATTTAATTCGTTTTAAAGCGCTTTCGCTGTATTTAAATCGAATGCCTAACTTTAGCTATCCGGTTAAAACCTCACACTTTCGTGGTCTCGATCCTAACCTATTCTACTTATCTTACTTTCGTAACGAAAAGATTAATTTTAATTACAAAAAGTCATAACCAGAATTTAAGTTAATTAATATTTTAGCTTAGAATAAATTTAATTCCTACTCTTACTACTATTACTTACCGATACCTAAACGGTTTAGCCTGACATATTTATTAATTTAGACATGCATAAATAATAAGGTTCAATATATTTAAACATCTCCATAATTAAGTAAATAAATACCAAGCAACAAGACTTAAATAAAATAAAATAATTATATTAAGAACCTGAAAATAATAATACTCGAATAATCTTGTTCTTCGAAATAAACGAGCATTCCACCACAAGTCGGTTGGATCTGCTCGAAGACTTCTTGAATCGAAAAGAAAAATGCAACAAGAAAATAAAAAGTACTAGATCTAAGGTAAGGTTAGATCAGTGAAAAATTACACAATAATTTCTGGTGTAGAAATTATCGTGAGAAAATTATAACGACTTAACCTAAAATAAGAACTAAACAAAGAAGCTAAAATGGAAAAATAAAATAAAAGTATAAAACTGAAAAGGAAATAAAATGCGAAAATAATGGAAGAACGATTTTTCGGTAAGAATCGCCGACCCTTGCACTGATTCTTGAACTCAGTATTTATAGGCTTCACTTGTAACTGCCTTTTCCAATTTCGTACAAAGAGAAATGGAAAACGTGTGCAAAAACTGCCAGAATCGTGGGGCTAAGCATGAGACACGTCTCCACTTGAAGAAGGAAGTGAGACATGGGTCTCACAAGATGAAGAGGGAAGGAGACTTGGGTCTCCAAACATGCATGAGAAGTGGGCCCTGATTGGAGGCGGGCGCCTCCTGCTTAGTGGGATGGGTGAGACGGTCGTCACAGCTAGTGGACACGCGTCCTTGGCTTGGCTTTGCTTTCTGGGCTTTGCTCTTCTGGGCTTTGCTTGCTTGGCTTCAATAATTGTTTTCTACTTCTTTTACTCCTCCTTTTGCTATTATTACCCCTTTCTTCATTTCTTTAGCTTTTTAATCCGATTTTTCCTCAATTTTATTTCTTTGCTCGATTAATCTTTATTTAATTGCAAATACCTGAAATGAAAGAAATACCAACGTAATATAGAAATAAAACAGAATAATTAAATAAAAATAGTAACATTATCTATGAAAATTAAGTCAAATATGTTATATAAATTCGTGTTATCAAACTCCCCTATACTTAAACCTTTGCTTGTCCTCAAGCAAAAATTAAAAATGAAAAATCACTTAAGCATAAGTCAAACGTAGATATAAAACATAATTCAATTCGTATTTGGTTGCAAGTCAATTCTTTGTTTGGATAACTCAAGTTTAGACATCGACACCAAAATTACCGTAAAAACACTAGATAACCCCATTTATGCAGACCAAATTAAGTCATGAATTATAACTCGACCTAATACAGTCGTTTCGTTTCACCCGTTTTCATTCTGGCGCAATCACATTAAGCCCTTTACCTTACGCGCACATAGTGGAGTAACCGGTTAGTGACTTTGATCTTTATAATCTAGCTAGGAGTTCTGGTAATTATATTTGGTACTCCTTTATCCAATTACAAATTGCGGAGATCGGACCGTCGTCCGCCTACCAAGTTCACAGGACCACCGAACCAATTCATAATGGATGTTTGCATAAATATTTTATAGTTTACATCGTTGAATTAAATGATCTAGTAAGGACCATCTAACTTAATAAGTGCATCTTCTAATAAAAAATTTTCCTTAAAAATCTTGATCAATCACTTATATTCATCGATAATCCGCGTAGTTTTTCGTTTAAGGCGGTGCCGACTGCTTAATAAACTACTCGGGATTACTTTAAAACTAAGTCTTAAGGTGTTGGTATAAGAAGTACTTAAACCAATCTAACGCGTTGGGGTTCTGAAGAGTTATGACGATAATAATTTTGTTTTAGTCGCGCTCGAGTTCTTAATTATAAAAATAAGCAACCTTAATACTAGTTGAGTATGTTAATATATGCGTTTTAAATTTTTCGTTATGGCTCAAGAAAATGGAGGAATTCGAATAAGCACGAGAATTAAACATAAAAGAATTAAAATTACATAAACATGTATTTTATTGAATGGAAATTTTGATTGCAATACAAAGAAAAAGAAACAAAAAGGAAATACTTAATAGAGCAAAGAAACGTTCTGACTCCCCTAAACTTAAAGTAAGCATTGTCCTCAATGCGATAGAACCGGGAGAAATCAGAAAGGAGCAGGGTGATCACTCATCGCTTGGAGAATTTTGTCCTCTTGCTCCTCTGCCTCTAGTGCGAGGTCGTCGACGCCTGTCGGAATCAGAATCATTAAGGTTAAGAGCATCCGCTATGCGAGCTTGCAATGCTTCGAAGTTACGATCATGTGAGACGTGGGTCTCACAAGATGAAGAGGGAAGGAGACTTGGGTCTCCAAACATGCATGAGAAGTGGGCCCTGATTGGAGGCGGGCGCCTCCTGCTTAGTGGGATGGGTGTGACGGTCGTCACAGCTAGTGGACACGCGTCCTTGGCTTGGCTTTGCTTTCTGGGCTTTGCTCTTCTGGGCTTTGCTTGCTTGGCTTCTATAATTGTTTTCTACTTCTTTTACTCCTCCTTTTGTTATTATTACCCCTTGCTTCATTTCTTTAGCTTTTTAATCCGATTTTTCCTCAATTTTATTTCTTTGCTCGATTAATCTTTATTTAATTGCAAATACCTGAAATGAAAGAAATATCAACGTAATATAGAAATAAAACAGAATAATTAAATAAAAATAGTAACATTATCTATGAAAATTAAGTCAAATATGTTATATAAATTCGTGTTATCAAACTCCCCTATACTTAAACCTTTGCTTGTCCTCAAGCAAAAATTAAAAATGAAAAATCACTTTAGCATAAGTCAAACGTAGATATAAAACATAATTCAATTCGTATTTGGTTGCAAGTCAATTCTTTGTTTGGATAACTCAAGTTTAGACATCGACACCAAAATTACCGTAAAAACACTAGATAACCCCATTTATGCAGACCAAATTAAGTCATGAATTATAACT
This sequence comes from Vicia sativa, assembly GCA_021764765.1. Lineage (NCBI taxonomy): Eukaryota > Viridiplantae > Streptophyta > Magnoliopsida > Fabales > Fabaceae > Vicia > Vicia sativa. Next base: position 164,999,221 of record CM038795.1, on the reverse strand, counting down.
CGACCTAATACAGTTGTACCTGGTAACCCCATGATCAATGATATGCATGCACCTACATGTATGTTTATGAAATTGAATTATAATCCAGAAATACAGAAAAGAAAAGGGCAAATTTTGGGGTACAACAGGCGGCAGGGCCGAAGGTTGAGAGATGGTGGGATCAGTGAACGGATTCTTGGATTTTGGATCGTCCAAGAAGTCTTGGTCGGCTGCACCTTCAGGGTCCGGGGACGCGGTTCTGCCATCCCTGTTGGTGTCCTCGTGATGAGGAGAGGAAAATGCCCTCTGTTTTCTTGACCGGTGAAATGATAGGATGGCTGGGAAGAGAAAGATCGTTACGCTCGGCCATCTTATGAGGTTGAAAGTTATCTTTGATCTTCGGAGATGTTTTCTAAGAAGATGGGGAAGAAAGATTCCCACAGACGGCGCCACTGATCTGAACTATCGTTTAGAACTGGAGACCGCCGAGCAGCTGACAATCGTCCGAGCAAGTTGATGAAGAGGAGGGTGGTGTACCTGCAAGGCACTCCTATGCTAAAGTAAGCAAATGATCGAATGGATAGGTAAGAAGTATTTGAGTGATTAGAGTGTAAGAAAAAAGATACCTTGCCCTCAAAGATATGAAGGTTTATATACTACCATAGGAGGATCCTCATTGGTTACTATATTCGGGCCGAAATATACGGGTCCACAAATATAGCCATCCGGTCTGACTAGGTCAAACCCGGGTAGATACGACCGCCAGTTACCGTCACGTCGAGCACTTAGCGTATAACGGGCACTCGACGAGAGGGCTGCAAGCTTCGTCATGTCCGACGTATGTCAGACATGTTATGGCAGAAACGCTCGCGGGGAGCACCATGGCGATGTCGCCGGATCGAGTCGGTCGCAACATTATAGGGACGAACTACTTGCCCGAGGTGTTCGAGCTATCCAGAACATATATATATATATATATATATATATGAAAACAAAATTCTTCTGATTTCTGATTATAACATAATAGTGTAAAAGTAACCTTTTGAGAATAAAAAAATTAATTTGGGTTGAATCTTGTCATCAAATTTGAACTTAAAAAAAACTTAATAACTTACCGATTAACAAAATAAACTAAACTAAATTCCATAAATTAAACACATTTTTAATTAACAAATTCAAAAATTCCACTGCTTCTGAATGACCTTACTTCTGAATAATAGCCTCAAAAACTTATCATTCTAATATCAACTTCTAATATGAATTAGTTCTAACGTGTTACATATTAAAGAAAAATTATTTAGCACTTAAAGCTTATAGTTCAATTTGATTTTTTATTTATTTGATTTTTGTAAAAAAATTATAGTCTCAAATTGGTTGCTGAAATATCACAAGTTTAGATTTTTATTTGTACATGATTACTAGGTATACTAGTACCTAACAAAATTATAGGTAACCAAGGAGTAGAAAAAATAAAATAAAAAATAGAGAAACAATGGAACAGATCGGGACTGTGCAGTTAATTAAGGGATCATACGTGTCGAAAAGAATCGAACAAGAATCTCGTATTCTACGATGTCGCCACGTGGTTAGTTATAAAAGAAAGAAAAAAATAAAATAAAATATGCTGGAGAAAGAGAAAGAGAGAGGAAAACGAAAAGGTGTTGGTGTTGCTCATGCGTGTCAGAAAAGAACAACTTTCAACCTACCGTGGAATGTTATGATTCGACCACGTAGAGAATTCAGAAAAAAACTAACACGTGGTGTAATCATGAAACAATTGAAATTCAATCAACGGTTGAGATCATGTTTTGTCCTTAAATCGTTCAACGTCATACCAACTGTATGTGTCGGGTGTTGCCCGTGACGGTGACGGGTAGTCTGCCCGTGAATAACTCTGGACCCCACCTGACCAGGTTCTTCCTTTCTTTTAAGTTTTACCTCTAGAAAAGCTTCTCACTCGAACATAATTTCAATTGATTGTGTTTCATTTTCTCATTTTTCTTATCTTGGTTTTCTTTGCTTCTGCCATTTGTAACTCAATTTCAAATTTTAATCAACAATTCATGGCTGAGATTTGTTGTGGTGTTGTTGGAGCAGGAGAAACTCCTGCTACAACTATTGATCCTAACTCTCGACCTTCTCGTCGCCGGAGTTTGGATTTTCTTCCTATGAAATACATAGACATGACAATTCCGACTGAGAATATTAGCCGGAAACGTCATAAGGTAGATCTACTTGTTTCTCTTCCTCCGCCGCAGGAGATGGAAAAGGAGGTTGTTGTTGCTGAAGAGTGTCCTAAGTATGGAATAACATCGGTTTGTGGAAGGAGAAGAGACATGGAAGATGCTGTTTCGGTGCATCCATCGTTTTGTGGAGAAAAGAGTGAACAGAATAAGAAACCGTTTCATTTCTTTGGTGTTTACGATGGTCACGGTTGCTCACATGTAAATAAATACTTGAAATTTGCGTAACAGTTTTTTGTTTCTTTCTTTTGTTGGATCTGTTTCTTAGAATATTAATCATGTTTTATCTTGTTTTGTTTTGTTTCTATAGGTTGCAACTATGTGTAAACAAAGGTTACATGAAATCGTTGACGATGAGGTAAACATAGAGAAAGAGAAAGAGAAAGTTGACTGGAAGTCAACGATGGAGAAGAGTTTCATTCGCATGGATGAAGAGGTTTTGCAATCTAGTAAAACTACTCAAAGCTTTACATGCAAGTGTGAGCTTCAAACTCCTCACTGTGACGCCGTTGGTTCCACCGCCGTCGTCGCAGTTGTCACACCGGAGAAAATTATTGTCTCAAACTGCGGTGATTCTCGTGCTGTTCTTTGCCGGAACGGAGTAGCAGTTCCTCTTTCCTCCGATCACAAGGTTAGTTTGATTTTATTTTTCTTATATAATTTCTCAAGTATAAATAAAATAATTATACATAACTGACCCGACCCGTGTCCGTTTTGTGTAGCCGGATCGACCAGATGAATTGGACCGGATCAACTCTGCTGGAGGACGTGTGATCTATTGGGATGGTGCAAGAGTGCTTGGAGTGTTGGCCATGTCAAGAGCCATTGGTGAGTGAGTGCAAGTGCGCACGATAACTAATTTTTCTTATTTTTTAATATTACCTATTAATTAATTAATTAAAAATTGGTTGTCCTGTTTTATTTATTTTTTATTATATAATCATGTTCTGAAGTTTTAAGGTTTTTTTATGTAGGGGACAATTATTTGAAGCCATATGTTATTTCCGAACCTGACGTAACGGTAACAGAGAGGACTGACGAAGATGAATGTCTGATTTTAGCAAGTGATGGATTATGGGATGTGGTGCAAAACGAGACGGCTTGTAGGGTGGTGCAGATGTGTCTCAAGGCGGAGAAGACGGTGTCACCGCCCAGGTCTCCGGGGAGTGATGTGGTGGGAGATGGGTCCGATAAGGCGTGTTCGGATGCTTCAATATTGTTGACGAAGTTGGCTTTGGCGAGGCATAGTTCGGACAATGTTAGCGTGGTGGTTGTTGATTTGAGGAGACATCAACGTCGATAATAACGATTAGTAACAATAGGATTATTAATTAAAGGAATTTGTAAGGAAAAATAATTTTAATTAACCGACCAAAACTTATGATGTGTTCTGTGTATGGACACCTGTGAATTGTGATTGATTCGTGGGATTTTTTATTGATAAAGATGGAGAAAATGGTGGGGCCTTAAGATTTTTCTGATGATTCCATGTGATTTTAGTAGTTTAGTGTTTGATTAAATGGAAGGTTAAAATTGTATCTTATGGGAATTCATAAGGAAAGATATTTGAAAATTTAGATTATTAGCAAGCAGAAACAATGGGCGTTAATTAAGGAATATATTGTCCCTTAAAGAAAGGCATATATTGGATTTGGCCATTTGAAATTACTCTTATATCATATAATAAGAAGTTTTCTAAATATTGAAGGTTTTCTCAACCAATTATTAAAATGGCCAATTAAGGAATATATTGTCCCTTAAAGAAAGGCATATATTGGATTTGGCCATTTGAAATTACTCTTATATCATATAATAAAAAGTTTTATAAATCTTGAATGTTTTTTCAACCATTTATTAAAATAAAATACACAAATAATCACCTAAGATGGCGTTTAGGTTTAGGTGCAAGATAGCGTTTCGGTGCAAGATATTTGTCCTGAGCCATTTTAGATGGTGCTTAAGTGTATTTGGAGGACAATTTTAAATTATTTATTTTAAATAAAAGACATTAATTAGACGATATTGCGTAGTAAAATTTTGATTTTAAATAATCATAAAACAGTTACAAAATGTGAATCAAAGTTACAAATTATTTATTGATCCCCCCTGAGTCGATAACGACCAGTGGCTTCACAAACGAGTCATCGTCTAACTCGTGTTCTCATTCTACGTTCACCCTGTTGTGGTTGGATCGATGGTCCTGCATAGTTAATGCGATCAACATCTATGAAATTAGTCAGATCACCATCTTCAGAAGGCTTAAAAAACACTTAGAAGGGGGTTGAATAAGCTTTTCAGATTAAATATTTCTTTTTATCAAACAACAAAACTAAACACACAAGGATTTTTATCTTGGTTCGTTTGAAATTCAAACTACTCCAGTCCACCCGTCAAGGTGATTTTGCCTCTCTCAACGAGGACTTAATCCACTATAATCCAAAGATTACAAATGCACAACCAACTGTTGTGACTAACAACAATGCACAAGCCAACTGAAAGTGACTATCACCTCTAAGACTCAACTAGTCCTAGCTCTCTTGAGAAATCTGACCCAAAACTGGTCTCTCAATGAACAATCTCACAAGAACTTCTAGACAATGTGTTTACAATTGCTTCTAAAAATCTTTATCACTTAAAGTGATTTTTACACAAATTATTTAGCTCAAATAACTTAGAAATAAAACTTTACAAGAAGATGATTTCAATCTGGCAGCGTAAGTTTTCTATGAGTAATTGTTGTTATCTTCTTTGAATTTGAACTCTTTATATAGAGCTTCCAGAAAGTTTCTGTTGCATGGTTAGCGTGTCTTGGATATAGGAAAACGTAACTAATGAAGTGTAATTCACGTGCTTTTGTTTTCTCCAAGTATCATAGAAAGTTGAACCACTCAAGTACTTCAGCCGTTTTAGCTTTGTAGGGTAACGTTACTGTAGCAGGTTTTGTCTTAGAAGATGACATACACAAAGATCATAATCTTCTGTAAGCCTTGTTAGAACATCTTTTAATCATAACATTCTCTTGGTGCTTCTATCGGAGATTTGCGCTTGCATGCTTCTATCAGAATTTGTTCTAGCGCGCGTGACCAGAAGTTCTGCTATCATTAGAACTTCTAATACTTCTTTTACTCAACATAGTTTTGATGTCTCTATATTGTTCAATGCTTGAGTCAGAATATCATCTGAAATGAAAAACAATATTCATCAGAGTATCATATTTATTATACAAAATTTATTCCACTTGTTATCATCAAAACTCTAAGATTATGTTTAGAACCAAACTATGTTCTAACAATCTCCCCCTTTTTGATGATTCAAAAATATTAGATTTTGATTAAAAAAATTCTATATATGAAAAAAACCTCTCCCCCTAAGATAGACAATCTCCCCCTGAGATTAATAATTGTTAGAAATGTACACTTGTATATTGTTAGAAATGTTTGACATTTTTGTTTTAGTAACATGTTATAATTAATCGATCAAAATCTCAAGTTTCTACCCTTTATGTCATAATCAAAATGCAAGAAAGAATCTTTGTAAAATAATCCGAACAATTGTAATCATTAATGGTAAAGGCATTACAAAATTTTAACACAAAAAGATCAAAAACAATAAAACACTGGAAAAAAACTTAAACTGAATGATGCATTGATGTTTGGTTTGGAAACAAAAGTGCTAGGGTTGACGAGAAACTAAAGAGAGAAGATTTTAATCTCGTGAAAATTCTTCCTGTTTTTGCATCCACGTCTCGATTTCTTTGTTGGTTTCATATTTCTTATCTAGACGTGCTTTGACAGCTTCATTCTCTTTCTTCAGCTCCTTCAGAGTTTCCAAGACAACAGAAGTAGTGTAACACCCCAAATTTACCCAAGGTTTTATATTCAAAAATCAGAGTAATTTAAAATTTTATAAAGTAAATACTGAGGCGTCACACCTTCAAAAACAACTCACACATAAACAGTTTGTTTTAAAGCATAAGTCTCGGATACATAGCATCGCAGGAAGGCATAAATTGATTCAAAACATCAAACATCTTCATTAATAAACTTCCTTGACCATTCATGTTTTCATAAAGTATGGTTCCTCTTTACAAAAGGAAAAAACAACAAAAGAACAACAACAATGACAACATAAATATTCCCCCCGAGTGTTACGTATCAGAGCGACACCGACTCGACTAACAGCAGCTATAAACTCCGTCTTCATAACCTGCACGTTACCAATATAAAGGTAACGGCGAAACAAGTAAAGAGTGAGATACTCCAAAACATATAATTAAAGGCATGATAAAATATATATATATATATATATATATATATATATATATATATATATAGTGTCGGAATTATAAAGGGGTATAGATTAATAAGTGTAATTCCAACACATAACCAAAACTCACTTACTTTACTAGTCATCCTATTGTGTATAATCTACACTTTATCACCATAACCTCATCGGCATAAACGTCACAACAACACATAAACTTCCATCACTACGAAATCGTCACGAGCTAATACATCACTAATTAACACAGCAGTCTTAAACAACAACATCAACCAACAACATTAAATAATGCTAATAATATAAGCAACACAAACAAATCATCATAAATTGGCTAAAACCCATCTTCGCTTTTGGCATAGAGCCCATCTTCGCTTTTGGCATAAAGCCCATCTTCACAACATCATCACAAACATCATCATATCATATATCATCGCAATTCAATATCATCCATCAATCAACAAAACCCAACGCCAAACAACTCAAACATAAACATAACCGACTCCATGAGACACGACTATGTTATGCATGTGGTACCCATCGCTTTGTCCGTAATTAGGGACACTTGGCATAAAGCCGATCTTCGCTCGGCATAAAAGCCATCATCGCTTGGCATAAAAGCCCTCTTCACTTATGAAATATATGTGACTCGACAATAAAACAGCACAACACAAAAACATCATCATCGCTCATCCAAATTGGCATAAAGCCCACATCGCCATAATTTATCCAAAACAAGATAAATATATCATCGCATCATAATTGCATTATGCAAACATCACTAATAAACTCACCAAAATTCATGCATTCACAAATCGGAAGCATATATTAACAACATCAATTTAATCATCACATCATCTTGTACAAAACATATATCATCGCATTGCATATCAACAAGTATTCATTAATAAATACTCCGTCGCAAATCTTACGTTTATTCACACCGCATCATTATTAATTAATTCACTACATTTTGAAAACGGGAAAAATAGTCAAACACCTATAACTGTCACGAAAGCCATTCCTAACAACCGGTATTAATCATAATCGTCGACGTCGAAATCGGATTGTCCATACGTACCTTAAATCTACTAAAACACCGTTCGATTCAATTTTACCGTAAATTGGCCTATTTCGGGTCGTCTCGTAAAAACTCGTAATTTCCGAAAACTAACCTCACCACTACGTTCTACACGTCGAATTTAGCTAGCACATCAATTTTCATTGAACTCGGAGCAACTTGCTCTGTCGTCGAATTTACCGAAAACGGAAAATCGGAACACAATCGGGTTCTAATTTTAATCGGCTATCTTATCCCCTAATTATATTTTATTATCACTAACTTGAGGTATATTGAATTTGGAATTTATGCAAAAACAGAAACAGAGAAAATTATGCAGACAAATACATTCTGCAGAAACGGAAACGCAACTCACAGAAAACGCATACAGCAAAACAAATGGTGACCCTCCCTTGCTAAGTGGGACGCACGCCCCAGCAAGCCTCAACAAATTGAGACGGCTTCCTCATCATTGGGGGACGGTCGCCCCACCATTGGAGGTGGGCGCCTCCCCCCTTATGTTTTCTCCACACACAAAAAAAACCGTCCCACATTCCCTGCATTTCGTCTTCCTCACTGTTTTATATTTTCTAGTTTTACACATTTTGCTGTTTATGTTTTCTTTCCATTTCCATTTAACCCAATAATAATCCAACCACAACAACAACTATACTTCAAAATCAACTCCTCTAATCTCCATCAAAATCATCCAACAACACTCACAAATCCTAAAGATCAATTTTATCCCAAATCAAAAATATACCAATCAAACCCTAATTATAAGAATTGGAAGATCAAACCCCTTACCTCTAGCTTGGTTGATTGCAAGATGCTCCATCAAAGCCCCAACCTCAAGCTCTTGCTCATGATCTTCCTCATCTTCTCCTCCTTGCTCTTCTTCTCAAAACCCTTTTCTTTTCTCTCAAACTCTCAAGTTTCTATTCTTGGCTTTTGTTTTTCAAATAGGAAAAAATGAGGAAAATGGCTTATATAAGTTATGTTTCTACTAGCTCTCCCTCTTGCCCTTGTTTGGCTTGGTGTGTTGAATGGAAGGAAAAATAAGGAGAAGGGTTTATAAGAGTATTTTCCTTACTAGCAACAAGGGTGTAAAACCCAATTCTAACAAAATGCTCCCCACACCCCTATCCAATTATATCATTAATTCAATCAATTAAAATAATTCCGGGGAATTAAATATCGGATTCGAATAATGTTTTACCGGACCGAACGAAACGTCGCCAGATAAATTAGTAGATATATTAATTAATATAATTATTCTCGTCGCAAAATAAACATCGATCGGTAATTCGAAAATATTAATATATTTTAATATTAATTAAAAACGGGCGTTACAAGTAGAATCAGCACCTTCTGTGGAAACAACCCTTGAGGTAGAGGCATTAGTTCTGGGAAAGAAGGAATTGGAGAAGAGAGTATCAAGGTCAACCATTAAGGTCAAAACTTTCTTCCTGGTTTCTCTTGGACGAACACTCAGAGGCTTATACAAAACCAAGGCGCCAGAGGTTGGTTCAGCAGCTTCTGAATCTGAGGATTCATCATCAGAGATCTCCATGTAGTCAGCCTTTTGTTGCCATGGAGCATTATCCAATTGTAGCAATGACTTTTCATTCCAGACGCTGTAGACAGCCTTCTTCACCCCATTCAAACACTCAGCAAATTTCTCATAAACATGAGATTGGCACAAGTCTTTGAGCTATAGGGATTCAGCAATGAATCTCCGTCTGAAGGTGCTCCATAATTTTGCTGAAGTAGAAAGGCTAAGATTGTTTGCACAATCATCTATTATAAGTTCTAACCAGCCCAACATTTTCTTTTCAAATTTCTGCAAGAGTATATTAACATTTGCATACACATGTTTAGAACCAGGTGTCCTTTTAGTTAGGGAGTTAAGATTAACCTGGGTTCTCAAAAATTCTGGAGACTCAGAAATTTGAGGGTATGGACTTTGGGGAATGGGAGCAGAGGTTGGTGTGGCCCTTTCTGGAGAGCGGGGATTTTGAAGTTCTGGTATTATGTTAGGTTGTTCTTGTAAGGGAGTGGTTGGAAGTTTTGGTGTTATGGTATGTTGTTCTGGGGATGTATGTTGTGGAATTTCTGTGGTTGTTGTTGTGTATTCAGCAGCGATAGATTTTGGAAGTTCTATTGGAATGGAAATAATTTTGGTGAGGTGTGGTGGAGTTTTGGAAATATTGAAAATGTTTGTTGTTGGTGCGGGACTAGGAAATTTTGTTTGTCAGGGGACATTTATCCCAGGTAAAATCCAAGACGGAACATATGAGTTCCGTTCACCGGTTTCTGGGTGAGGAATAAAATTCTCAGAGGATGGTGCCTTTGGACTAGTTTGGTGGGGAGCAGATACAATAATTTCTTATTGTGAGGTTTGTGGAATGGTTGTAGTTGTAGTAGATGAAAGTGGTGCATTTGGATTTACTGTAGTGGGAGCAGAAACAAAGATATCCTGTTGTGATTTCTGTGGAGTGGTGGTAGGAGTAGTAGTGAAAGATGATGGAAGTTCTGAATTTAAAGAATCAAAATTATCAATATCAAATAACACTTGGTCAATGAGAGGGTTTGTGTCAACATTTTCTGAAGGTGTTGCTAGATCAATGTCTACATCTATTATTTCTATTATTTGTTTTGTTGTGTTTGGAGTTGGGGGAACAAAAGTGGAAGTTTATGCAGCTGATGTTAATAAACTTGCAGAATTAGAAACAGGAATGGATTCAAAAGTTCTACCTAAAACTTGATGCTTCTTCTTCTTCTTCTGAGACTTTTGGGGTCTAGAAGAAGTTCCTTCACCATCAACTTTTCTCTTATTGATCTTTCTCACAGGACTTGGAGATTCTCTGTCTTGCATCCAGGCTTGATCAATAGAGAAACCTTTCCTCTTGGAAGATCTGATGTATTGTTGGATTGTCAGCTGATGTTCCTCTGAATCAAATGCTAGAAAATCCTCAACTGGAACTCTTCTTCTAGTGACATTTCCAACTTCTAAAGGAGATGGCTCAGCAAGAAGTCTATCAATGATTCTTCTCTTCACCAAATTTTTGCCATTGGATTCTTGCTATAATCCATACCCCTTACACAATACTTAAAGGAATGAAAAAAAAATTAATTATTACATCAATTTAGCGAAGAGAGAAATAATAAATTATTTATGCTATAAACTTACTTTGTTACATAGGGGAACATGAATGGCTGGTCGTTGATGGGGTTAAGGGACTTCATTCTCCACCAACCTCATGCTTGGAGCAAGAAAGCGCAATCATAAAAAGTACATTTATTGTTTCTTGAATTTTTACATAATGAACTGTATAGATGGGCTAAAACTCCAGAACCCCAACTATAATTTTTATTTTATCAAAGTCCCTAAGAAAACTTAAATACATAAAATTGATGTTATTCCCTGTACTTTCAAGGAATACAAGGCTTTCAAAAAGTATCATAATATAATTTATAGCCTTAATTATTTTAGCTTGTTCGTTCGATATTTCATTCAATGCAAGAGACTCATATTGCGATGTAAGCTCGGTTAGTAAAATACTTTGACCCCTAGAAACAGTATGATCCACCATATATGTACCCAACATTTCCTCGGATAGAGAATTGGGTTGTTGAATTGACTCATTCACCTCCTTACCATCATTAGGGAGACCCATTAACATATACACATTCTCTAGTGTGATGATACATTCACCTATTAGTAGATGAAATATGTGTGTCTTGGGTCTCCACCTTTCCAATATTACAAGTATAAATTTGGTATCAATTGTGCAGTTTGGGATATTAATAACATGTTCAAAACCGACATGTTCTAGATGTGAGATGATTAACGGGTCCGGAGCAATGTGTTACCTTGAAAAATCTCAAGGTATTCAAGCACGTGTATTAAATGAGGGTGTTCTCATAAGTTAAGGGTAGTTTCCTGAAATAAGGATCTTTTGGAAATTGAGAACAAAGTGTTTGAAAGTTGGTTTTGTAAAATTAGAGAAATCAATGATTAAAGAAAATATCAAGTTACAATGGAGTCGACCACAAGGAGAGTATGTTAAAATATGAGGAAAATGGTTGAGTCGACCAAAGCGTGCAACGCGAAGGAAGTGGTCGAATTTGGTCGTGTCAACCATAAAGGATTAGAAACTTAGAAGAATTCTGCTATTATTTCTTGTTAAAAGGGGTACATGTCGAAGTAAGCAAGAAGCGGTTGAGTTTATCAGAGGCAGGAAGATTCAAAATTCAAAGTCTCTAAGCAGTTACCAACAGTGTATAACTCGTTTAAGCGCCAAATAGGTGGCAACATCAGGTGAAGCGGTTACCTTAAAGTTCAAATGTCACCCGTCGATTAATTTAGGGCAGTTATTTTGTAAATACTATAAATAAGTAGTTTCAATGTAATTTTTGTGTGTTCACTTGTATACTCAAATCACTTGCAAAAACTTTGTTCATTCCGAGCGTTAGGAAGGAAAGAGTTGAAGAGTGCTTGATGTACGTGAATCACCACTTTTATTTCAATGCAAAACCTTTATATTTCAATCATTTCTTCTGAAACCTTTACTTGCATTTTATTTACGTTTCAGTAATATCTTTACATTATAGTTTACGTTGATTCTCTTTTCATTACAAGTTTTGAGTTAACAAAAGAGTTAGTCGACACTTACTTCGTTTAGAACAAGTCTGAAGTTCACAGCCTTTTGTCGGTCACGAGTCACCATAGTTGGTAAAAATCATATTGTGAGCAATCAGATTGTCAATTGTTTCGTTTAAGCTCCTTTTGTCGATCACTAGTCACCAGTCAGTCGAGTCTAGTCATAGTGTGGAAAGCCATTATACTTATTCCCTTAGTCTTAGAAAACCGTTTCATAGATAAGGATTTCCACAGAACTAGTATAATCTCAAAAAAACTTAGCACACGTCTTAAGATCAGCTGGTCGATCTTGCGAGTAACCCTTAGTTTTAGCAATTTGGGAGGACCAGCGGTTGTTTACCATTTCCTACAGTAAACAAATTGGAACACCTGGTGTGACAAGTTCTAAGTGTATGTTGTTGGATGTCATAAGTGTATGAGACTTAGAAGTGGGAGTTTAACCAAAGAGTATAATAAACCACCAACTAAGGGGCATACAACCAGGATGACAAACCGTAATATTGACGAAGTTCTGTCATGAACATTAAGTTCGACAGATCTAGTAGTTTCTCAGGTTGCACAATTACCTCCACCACCTGTGTCGGTGTCGACTACAGTCACTGCACCTATCCCTCAAACTCAGTCGATGAGTCCAGAGGCCACGATGACTACGATTGAAATCCCACAAGTGCCCCGTTTTGGCACTGCAAATCCTCTTTATGGAATTCCATATTCCTTAATATCGGGATATCAGTCAACTTCAAATGCAGCAGTGGTGTCAGATAATGTTCAAGATCTGAATTCCCCTTTACCACGATCTGCACTAGGGGAAATAATATAGGCAACCAAAATAGAGGAGCGCCTTCTCAGCATGTAGTGTCGCCCGTCACTAACACTTCAGTAGCGGTATTAAGGAAACAAATGGATGATAGTAACCATGAGTTGGTTAATATGTTAACTGACCAAATGGGTAATGTATTTAACCTTATAGTACAAGAGTCGACTGAGACTAATAGGAAGTCCGTTGAAACGAATCGACAGGTGATTGCCCAATTAACACATTTGTGTAATTTTTTGGGTGCTCCCCCAGCGCTTGTTTGACAGGCACCACCTATTCGAATAGCTGCCCCTGGTCAAATAGACATGGGGGCAATAGAAGATGAAACCTTCCATCAAGGACAAGCTGTAGTGCCTCAAATGAATTTGGTTGTCGACCCACCTAGGGTATTAATTCATCGACAATAAGAAGCTGATCAAATTGTTGATCAAATTCGACATGAGGAATTAGCTGTAGAAAATAACCTAACTACGATTGTCGAAAGAATTATGGATATGAATGGTGTGAATGCCACACTTCATAGGCCAACATATTCTTCCCCTTTGTCTAAATATATTTTACAAACTGAAAACCCTAGAGGATGGAAAATTCCTAAATACACTAAGTTCGGGGGAGAATCTGGGGAATCGATGGTCGAACATATTGCTAGGTACTTGATAGAATCTGGTGATATGGCCAACAATGAAAACCTAAGGGTAAAGAATTTCCCTTCATCCCTCACTAAGTCAGCCTTTACATGGTTCATTACGCTGATAAACTTACATATGAAATCTACATACCACCTCCAAATAAAGAGTTAGAGTTTGATAACATAGTCAACGATGATTCCAAGGGAAATGATCTACCTGAAATACCTCCAAATGAAATCTACATACCATCTTCGCACATGATAAACTTCAACATGGATGAGATGAACCATCGATATGTTTTCTACAACCCGTATATGCAGCTAGATGAAAATTTAAAGGAGAAAGACAAATTTCGTTCAAAAGAAGATTGCGTGCGAGCTATAAAAAAGTTTCACATGATAAAATCTATCAATTTTAATGTAGATCGAACAAGTGTGTCCACCTATAGTGTATGTTCAGGCTCACCATATCAGACATGATAAAAGTGATTATTGGGTGATAGACTCTATGTCCACCTTCACTTGTGTTAATTCTACTCAATCATAGGATCAACGTAGACTAAGTTATGATCTAATATGTCAAGAAATCTTACCTCTCGTCAGCAATGATCCTTTATTGAAGGTGAAAATAATAATCTCCACGTCACTACAAGATACAACAATACTTCCTCATACAGGAAGGCATGGTTAACAAAGACCAAGGCTATTGAAAAGGTATACATAAACTAGGAGGATTCACACAAAGAACTAATGTGCTACCTACATGCACTTCCCACGTATGCTCATGGAACTGTTTGTATTATGATAACATTTTCGGCTTATGTTCTAGACGGTACTTGTGTCAACATAAATGGAATATTTCGTCGACTCTTCTGGGCTTTTAAACCTTGCACCATAGGGTTTGCATCTTGCAAACCATTTATTCAGATAGATGGAACATGGTTGTACGAGAAATACAAAGGCACGCTACTGATGGCAGTTTCACAAGATCGAAACAATAACATTTTCCTAATCGCCTTTGCTCTAGTCGAGGGAGAGATTGGTGGTGCTTGGAGTTTCTTTCTCAAGAATCTCTGAACAAACGTGGCTTTGCAACTTGGTATATGCTTGATCTCGGACAAACATGCTTCTATTGAGAGTGCATACAATAATCCTGCTAATGGGTGGCATGACCCCTTTCTATGCATGTGTATTGTGTTAGACATATCGTACAAAATTTCATGTGGGAGATTAAAGACAAGGATCTCCATGCTAGAACATAGTTTGGTTCTAATCACATCTTAGAGTTTTGATGATAACAAATGAAATAACTTTTGTATAGTAAATTTGATACTCTGATGAGTATGTTTGCATCTGATACTCTGATAAGTATGTTTTTCATTTCAGATGATGTTCTGACTCAAGCACTCTAGAAAGTGAAATATTAACTTACATTGAGCAGATAAAGAATTAGAAGTTCTAAAGATGAAAGCAACTTCTAAATATGCACGCTTAAGCAAACTCTGATAGAAGCATGCTGAAGCAAACTCTGATAATAGATAAGCTAACAAACTCTAAATAGAATATAAAGAGAAATAGCCTTTAAGTTTTGAGACAAGTTCTGCTACAATATTGTTAGACATTTAAAGCTAAAACGGCTGAAGCACTCAAGTGGAACAAAGTTCGAGATTCATTGAAAACACAAAGTACATGCAGACAAGCGACATTAAATGTGATCTCATTGTTCAAGATAGCAACAGACAAATTCCTGAAGCTATATATAGAAGATCAATTGTTTAAATATTATAACACATTCTATCCCACCAGAAAACTCAAGCTTAATTCATGCATGCAAGAACAGTTTGAGTATTTAGTTTACCATTTGTATCACGCTTAAAACTTAGTGATAAATCATAGTTGTGATAAAGCTTATTAGAAGCAATCTGATACACTATTGTTAGAAGTTATTTTGTAATTGTTACTTGAGAGACCAGTTGGGTCAGATTTCTTGAGAGGGCTAGGACTAGAGAGTCTTAGAGGTGTTAGTCACTTGCATTTGGCTTGTGCATTGTATTGTTAGTCACAACAGTTGGTTGTGCACTTGTAATAAGTTTTGATTATAGTGAATTAAATCCTCGTTGAGAGAGGCGAAATCACCTTGGAGGATGGTGGAGTAGTTTGAGTTTCAAGCGAACCAGATAAAAATACTTGTGTTTTATATTGTTGTTATGCAAAAAAGAAAACTTATTCAACCCCCCTTCTAAGTGTTTTCCAAACCTTTAATTGGAATCATAGCTCTTGGTTTTGGGTGCAAACACTTAACCGTGTCAAAAAAGATCTAGAAGGAAAACACTATGGCAACTGATCAGAACAACAACAACACAAAACCTCCTGTGTTTGATGGAGAAGATTTTGACTATTGGAAATATAGACTAGAAATTTTCTTTCTAGGTTATGATGTTGACTTATGGGATATGGTCTTAGATGGCTACACACATCCGATAGTGATGGAACCGGCCGAAAATTCAAAGAATATAACTATATATTAATGAAGTCGCCATTGAGCGCTTTTTATCCCAACAAGAGGGAAAGGTAAACATCGAGAAAACCTGAAATGAAGAAATTACGGTCTTGCGACCGAGAGATCGGGTAATGAAGTCTGTTATGCAAGGTGAAGGTAGTAGCACCCCACACGTCTGTAGTACTCTATGATATCCGCTTTTACTTTCTATCTAAATGGGTGTAAAATCTATCTAAGTATCTGTATATGAGGTATAATGCATGCAATAAAGAATAAAGAAATAAAAGAAGGGACTGAAAGAAAACATGGGGAAAAGAAGAAAATATTTACAAAGGTTGCTCGATCAAGCCCTGGGACAAGATGCCTACGTATTCCCTCATGCAATGGGAAAGTCAGAGTGCCATAGTTCAACTCACTTATTTTGGTTTGTTTGTGTTTTTTAGATTAAAAGATGAGACAACAAACAACAATGACAAAACAACTCCATGAAGACAGAACATCGGCTACAGAAGGGACGATAGGACGTCATCAACAGAAGAGACGACGGGACGTCAACAATAGAAGGGGATGAAGAAACGTCAGCAATAGAAGGGGACGAAGAAACGTCAGCAACAGAAGGGGACGAAGAAATGTCAGCAACAAAAGGGGACAAAGAAACGTCAACAACAGCAGGAACGACGGGACGTCCTAAAATTTTAAGAGTATTGATTTGTATCTTTTACTTTGAAAAAAAGTTTCAATATTATTAGGATGTCTTAATACTCTTGAGAAAACAAAGTTTTAATTTTAAGATGCAAATGACAAAGGTAAAATGACTAAGGGAAACTAACCTATTTTTAATCCTAATTATTATCATGCAAAAGTTGTCCCTAGGTTATGGATATAAACATGGGAAACTACTTAGATTATCTACCTAATGTTGGCATGCATGGATACTTAACCTAAGGTCTAAACTCGATAACTAACCTAATCGAGTGATCCTTAAGGGAACATGGCAATCTCGTAAAAGAGATAAAGAAGCAAGCAATCACACTTAAACAAGATAGAACAAGTACAAATTACAAAACATTAAGTAATGAACATGGATGGCCGAATATCATGTAAAGAAAGATAAAATATGCATGGATGACGAAATATCAGGCATGGATGGTAAAACATCAAGATAATAGACATGTATATCAAAATATCATGTAAAGAAAGATAAAATATCCATGCGAATGGATGGTGAAACATCATGTATAAATAAGGCGGCGATGATACCTAACGGAGAAAGTTCATTTCCTTTTCAACGCACACGAAATAATCCAAATCTACTGAAAGCGTCTTTAAAGCTTCATTCTTGAAAGCTTACAAATCTCACCATCGACCATCCGAGTCTGCCCAAGTTGCGCCAAAAAACGATCACGAATTACTGGCAACAATATCAACAAAATAATTAGTATCGTAAAAAGAATGCTTGGAATGCTTGGTCTACGGGTGGAGGATTCAATCGGATTATGATTAACCAAGGGCGATACTTGATTAACCTTGTGAGATTAGGTGCTCTTACCTCTAACCATGAGGCCCTTTTGCATGGAACACTTGGTATATGGACCATCGTGACCGGTTCAGGTTATGATTAATCAAAGTCGAAACTTTGATTAACCTTGTGAGAATGGCCATGCCCAAACTCAACTATGAAACCCTTAACTTGGTATGAGAAGCAAGAGGTCAAGAGATAGAAATCGAGCGAGCCCATACAAGGTGGCCATATGTATGCTCCTAAGAAGCGGGACTAGCGTGCCACTAGTATTCTAAACGACCAATCAGAACAATTGATCGAATAGTTGTCACTGTAGAAAAGCTCAGGACCAAACTAGAATGTGTGCGAGTGTGCACTGTGTATGTATACCTGTTCATTAATGAGGAGCCCAAGTGGAGGCTATGTGTTCTAATTGAATGACAATCACGTAAGTAAGAAATAATTGAAACACACAAGGAAATAAAATCCTAAACTATTACAAACCATATGGGAATGGGGATACAAGTTTATGAACGGGGATGTATCGAATCAAAAGTCTGAATAAAAAGTGTAAATAATACAACCTAATCGAAATAAATCAAATAACTAACTAAGAAAAATAAAGAACTTCATCGCATGGTGCAAGAAATCGCCTCAGGTGCACTTCAAGACGTCAGATAAAGCTTAAGGCATCAGATGAACGTTAGATAGAAATCTCTTGCACACTCAACAAACAGGTTAGAAATAACAAGGTAGAGTGATAAATAACTAAAATATAGATGAAGATACATCAAGAAAATAATGGATAAAGGCAACACATCACAAAATGTTAGCATAAACAAATACAAAGAAAATGGGGAAGAAAATGAAGTGGAAACGAGTGAGTGAGCAATCATGCAAGGTGTCATGTGAAGTGAGGTCAGTAGATACAATATACATATACAAAGCTTATACAAACCATAAACAAACATCAAACATCATTATGAAAATATACATGCAAAGTTAGTGCACAAACTAAACCAAAACTAGTCCTAAAAGCATACGGAAAGCAAATTGCATGAGATTTTAAGCATTTATGAGACGAAGGAAGAATTAGAATATAAAATGACACAAAAGTCAGTAAGTCACATTTACATCATGCAAACAAAACCACAAAAGTTTCACGAACAAAATTCTACAAGAGTGCGCAAACATGCAAAGATTGTGTGTGGTGAAGTGAATACAAGTGTGTGACATAAATAACATGCAAAGAGAGTGTCAAGATGAATTTATTACAATAGAAACATCACATAAAATAATTCACAAAGAAATCACAAAGAAAACATCACAAAGACACAATTACAACACTAATATAAAAACTAGTCGAAACTTTGACCTAGAAAGCGTTTACAAGCCGAAAGAAGCCAAAGAAAGGCATAGATGAAAGGAAATGAAACATGCAATGTTAAGATTCATATAATAATGTATAAAATTCACCAATACATCCATAAAAGCATACAAACATTCATAGGAAGGGTTCACAAACAAATCACTTAAGGAGAATAAAACCAATCCATACAAGTGTGTACATGTGTGTGCTTGAGCATACTTGTGTTAAGTGCTGCATGAGAGTGATATCTAAATTAGGACATGGATGAGGTACCCACACAAATTAAATTCAATCAATAAACATCAAAAACTTAATTACAAGTCAACAAAAGAGAGAGAAGTCGAAATTCTACCCTAATTATAACCCTAAGAGGTAAATAGAACAAATAAAACAAAATATGAGCAAGATGCAAAATTAGAGACCCATGGGAATTCAAAAGTCAATAGCGTAACATATAAATAAATCATATTCAAGGGTGTCTCCAACACAAGATAAGGACCATTCACCAAAGTATACCAAATTAGGGTTTAAAAACACCTAAACTAGTCAAGTTCAAAACAATTGATGAAGATCAAACAAAATGGTCTTAATTAGATAATTAAGACATGTGTGACTTGTGTAATAAGTTAACCCAAGGTGAAGCTTATGAGCAAAAAATGTAGAAGACAAAGCTTCAATACACAAAACAAATCACCTAATTGATAGTCAACATCACGCTAGATGGAAAACACTTGTCTAAAATCAATGATGGATAATATAAATAAAGTGTAGAAATAAGATTTGATACCTATAGGTCCTAGGGAAGTGGCATATCCCTATTATAGGTATATATCATGAGCTTATAAAAAATTCAAGCAATGTTACTAATCTAACATGCTAAAGTGTCATGACAATGTGCAAATTTAGTCCCTTATGCATAAAGGCATACATGATCAAATTGCATTAAAATTAGGGTTCTTAAATGCTATAGTGATGAAACCAACATCAAGATACCTCAAGAGGACAAAGATCATAAGATCAAAAATAAAAATTTAAAGAAAGGAGACAATCAAGATTAGCAGGGTAGCCAGTTTAGCTTCAAAGAAGAGACCGAGATGAAGTGACAATGGAATGTCATTCATGGGTTCATAGAAGCATCAAATTATAAAAAATAAAACTTGCAAGATCAAAATCAAAATGAATCATGAACCAAGTTGCTTCACATAGGGTATTCGAAAGTGTTGCCTAAAGTATATCTCCTAAACCTTGATCATGAGCAAACATCAAACAAAATTGAAAAGGAAAAACAATCCATAAGTAAGACAATAAGAAGAGGAATGGATCATGTGCCCTAGTGGCTCACCATAAAACATCAATTAAATCATGAATGGATGATGATGCATCATACAAGATAAATAAAGCATATGCATCAAACATCATATAAGCAGAAATAAATGATAAAACATCAAATAAAGCATGTGTGGGTGACAATACATCGGACATGAATAACGATACATCGTATATGAAAGATGAAGCATGGTAAAGCATGTATGAAAATGGTACGAGAAAGAAGTAAAGAGAGTGACGATGATACCTAACGGAGAAGGTCAGTTGCCTCTTCACTGTGTGTATGAAGTAAGAAAAATTTACATGAAGCATCCCTGAACTCTCTCAACGAATAGTATCCCCTTTGGCCTTAACTCGATCACCCAACAAACAAGCATCCAGTTTGTATCAACAATCGATAGCAAATCCATGGAAATAATATTGACGAAATAATTAGTATCGTGGAAATAGCTAAATGATGATTAAAGCATGTGAAGAAATGCAATCCTACGCTACAAAGAAGTAAAATCCTAAACTGTTGAAATTCATACGAGAATGAAAAAAACAAATTCTGATGGGATATGTATAGAATCAACGATATGATTAAAGGTCTTGATAAACAAATAACATAAATCAATATAAATGATTAAATAACTAATTAAATCGAATCGTTTTATTTAATAAAATTAATTAATAAAATAATTAATTAAACTAAATATTATCTTTCAATCTAATTAAATATTTAAAAACAAAATAGATAAATAATATTCACATTTTTATTTGATCAAACGAATACTAAAAAAAAATATATACAAAAAATAGTATAAATAAAGTGAAGAATGGGCCAGAAATGAAGCAAATGGGGGGGTGTGCTGAGAATTTCGCTGGGCCCAAAACAGCAAGCCCAAGTCCAAAGAAGAGGTCTGTGAGATCCTATATAGTGCTTTCAATGAGGTCCATCATGGAGAGATAATCCAGAGCGTTGGATGATGGCGAAAGACTCCTAATGGGGATCCAACGGATTCTGAGCGAGGGAGTATGACTGCTACGGTGGAAGCACATGTGAGGAATCAACAAACAACCAATAGGGCGGTGACAAGTGTCACCGCCGAATTAGTAACATAATTAAAATTGGAACCTTAATTAAAATATAAGATTACTAAAAAGAAACATAATTATAATACTCCATCTCTCTAGCTCATCGTTCTCTCGCCTCTCTATGACTTCTCCTTCGTGGAGCTCGCCGGAAATCGCCTTCGCGGCGGCAGACAGTGTCTTATGGCGGCGTTCATGGAGAAGATACTCCGATCCTACTTGTTTTTTGCGTTTTCTGCTTCGTCTTACTCTTCCTTCTCTAATCTGAGGCTGATTTCCGCAGGAAAATGCAGAAAATTCATAGCTCTGTCGCGTTGGAAATTGCCACCCGGCGGCGGCTATGTCCCAATCTTTGATTTTCTTTGATTATCTGATTCGCCTTGTTCTTCTGATGCTTGTGGTGTTGTCTGATTTTCAAGGAAGGTTGCGATCGACGTAGATCTAAAAAGGGGTGACTGAAACCCTAAGTTATTTTCGATGAAATCGATGATGATGGTGGTGGATCTGGACACCGCGATGCTGAAATCGTACTTCCTGGAGTGTGGTTGAGGGTTTCACAACGGCGGAAGGTGGTCTACGACCGCAACCCCTCCGGTGAGGTCCTTCATTTTCTGAACTTCTTTCCATCTTTTTCTTTCTCAAACTTCTGAAGGGTATGTCGTTTTAGGAAAATGTTGAACGAATTTTTGCTTAGGGTTTCGGTTTGTATGATATATCCGGAATGAACAATGCTCTGTGAATGCTTATTTTTGTTTTGATTTCTAAGATCTCACGATTTTTAAAAAAAATTTGGGAAGATGATGAAATCTATTTTGGGTTTGTTGCTGCTGTGCTAGGGTATGTGTGTGAACAGTACCCCTTGATTTCAATGCCAATCATTGCTTTTATACTGCTGAGAACTTGTGTTTTTGTGTCCATTTTCTAATTTCTGGAAAAAAAGGCTTTGTGTTTTCAAAATTGGGCCTTTGCATTTTGTTTTGTATGTAAGTTGCTTCTTTGTACCTCCCTTTGTGAACCGAAACAATTCGTAATTTGCAATAGGAGGAAATGGCCAATGATTGAACTTGGATGAGGCTTTGTTGGTTACTACCATGATTGAGAACCAACCCTTAAAATATGATTCCAATCACACCCTAATGATGAAAGTTGAAAACTTTTTCTTGAAAACTTTGTTCATGTTTTTGAATGCTTGCTAACCATGTTTCTTTTCTTTTTGTCTCATGAACTTTGATGAGCATTGGAAAATCAAGAAGAAGAGGAATCTGTGGCCTAGCATGAAGCTTGGCATGAAGAGCTTGTCAAGATGTTGAAGTTATAGAGAAATTCTTTGGAGAAACCATGGTTATGGAAAAAGATATGAAGAATTGAAGTTTCGGCCGAGAAAACCTCATAGAATAGCTTAGGATTAAGGATTCTCTAAATTCTTGTAAGAAACTTGTAATTTGAACTTTGAACTCTTAAACTTTCTTTTGTCAAGCCTTGTTAGTGAAACTTGCCATGGGCTTGTGAATGATGAATAAAGTGATGTAAAGGTGCTTGAAGTTTGTGAATGAAAAGTTTTGAATTCGAATAGAGGACAAACAAAATGGTGTGAAATTGGAAATTGGATGAATGTTGAATACAGAACTTGTGTAGGGAAACATGATAAAAGTTCTTTGAAATTTGTAAAGTTTGAATGGACAATGGATGAAAAATGAAAGAATCTTGAAACCATGCCTTCATGCCTTTCCTTTTGAGAAAATCAAATGACCAACTTAACATCTTTTTCCAATTTCAATGAATTACATTTCGAATATCTTGAATTCTGATCAAAACTTTAAATCCAAATCACAATTGCATCCTCAATGAACCCTAACCTCAATCTCATTTCAACTGGCACTGATGAGCTTGTCTTGATAGGAATGAAATCCACAAACTCATATCCTGTGTTGTGGCCTAAAGTTTCAGTAATTCACTTCACAAAACATCTTTATACAAAACTAAAAAACTCTTGAAGAAAATTCTTGACAAGTCTTGATGATATGAAGTAATAATATTTGTCACAAATTCAGTAAACCTCAGATGGTGAATACACACAAGGTGAGAACCATGATGCTCAATTGGTAATTGGAGGCGTATCAAAACGAAACCCATAATGCTTCAATAGCTTTTTCCATGAAAGACAACACACATTTCAGTAATCAATATCCAATAGCCCTTTTGGGTTCTCTGACGGAACAAAAGAATCAAATGAGGTTCCTTGAAGCATGATAAGCCTTGTGACTTGAAAGATTGAAAGAGAGAAGATATGAGAGCCATCTTGAACCGATCGACAACACAACCGTCTTCCGCAACTTGAAGACAATTAGGGAAATAAGAATACTTTGATCCCATCACGATGCATGAATGTAATTGTCATACCCCAAAATTTGCCCTCCATCTACTCAAGAGATTTCATACATCCATACTCAAGGATTCCTCAAGAGTTGATCAGACAAACTCTCTCCTAGACAATCAACCCAAACTAGGGTTTGGTATCTCTCAAGTCAAGATGGATTTCCAACATCTCCAATGGCCTTCATGCCTCCTCATATGCTTCAAAGATTCTCCATGTCAAGTTTCAAGCTTCACAAGTCAAGTTTCCTCAGACAATTGCTCAGATGGTTGAAAATCGGGTGTATTGGACAAAAAGTCAACTGTGGTCAACATACAGTCAAACTTCATAATTTTTGGTCAACATCCTCATTTTGAAGTTACATTCATCATTTGATCAAGGGTTGATCATGATTCATCAAGAAAACTCAAGATTTGCTCAAAAGTCAAACTTTCTAAATTAGGGTTTCTAGATGAAAAGTCAATGAACTTTGTTGATCATAACTTTCTCATACTTTCTCAGAAATTTTCCCACCAAAGCTCATTTTGAAGGAAATTCAATTCTCTACAACTTCATGTCTCACAAGAATGTCCAAAAAATGCTTCATTTGAGAGGTATAGCTCAAAACATTACAGGTCATTTTCAAAGTCAACAAAAAGTCAACTTTTTGTTTTGAAGATATATTGAGCATGGTAACTCCAATTGAGATGAGACCAAAGACATTGTTTAGAGGACTCTTAGAGCTTTCCAAAAAGTCCAAGAACACTCAAAAATGTGGAAAATTGAGCAAGTTACACCATTCACAAGTTGGGCAATTTTGGAAGAATGCACAAGAGAGATACTTCAAAAATCAAATCTTTTGCAAATGGGCCTATTTTTCTTCATTCTAACTTGTTCCTCATGCAATTAGGAATATCCAAGCCCAATGCCACGAATTTTTGATTTATTTTTCTATTTAATTTGTAATTTATTTATTTAAATGCAAATTAAATCTTAAAATAAATTATAAAATCAAAATTAATTGGAAGATTGATTTTTATTGCTTTCTTGTGATCCAATCAACCCATAAATGCCAACAATTTCGAAATTAGATCAAATTTGGCAAGATTGGATTGAAATTGGACAAAATTTGAAAATTTGATTTCATGAGAATATCAAAATTTGATTTCCATTGAATGTTGATCAATTCTTTCCAAAAACCATTCCAAATCCATCCGTATAAATATATGATGCATACCTATCAAGAAAAAGCGAAAAATTGGCTCAAACCTAATCCAAACTCAAAGAAATCGTGTTCTTGAAGCAACTAGCAATCCTAGTTCCCCATCCACAAATTTGAGCATTCCATCTTGTTCCTTGTGCCATTCAGAATCGATCCAGATACTTACTTCATCAAAACCATCCGAAACAAGAGATTCGAATCGGTTTGCTCATACTTTTCCAAAATCGATTTATTTTCATGCATTTTAACATATTTGGTTGTTGTTTTGTGATTAGTAGGAAGATTGCAAGCGATCTGGGTGATTTGATTGAGTTTTCATGGCTTAGAACTCGTATTGCCATTGTTAGGGTTCCGAGTTCATTTAGGGTCTCATGAAATAGGACAAATTGGACAAAACGAATACCACCATCATGTTTAGAATGATGAATCAATCGAACCATGCCTTTGAATTGAATTTATATTACGTGTGTTGCATTTTGATGTTTTCGGGTCATGCGTCGCTCGAGGCCGGCGCAAAATGCCAATTCAAACAAGAACGATGAAGTTCTTGGGCGAAGACGAGCAAAGGGCGCGTGTGAAAATCCACTAAGTCCGTTTTCAAACACGGATGCACACATGGCGTAGCGTGGTAGCGTTGGTTTCAAGGTTTGAAGCGGTCACGAGTTCGATCCTCATGGCCACTTGGTTTTTTCTTTTACAAAACTCTATTTTCCTATTTTCATATTTTCAATATTTTGCATTATTTTAATTTCTTTTCATATTTTTATTCTGCATTAAAAATTACCAAAACATTTTTTTTACATTATTTTCATAAAAACCTTTATTTAATTTAATAAATTAAAAAATATAATTTTTGCATGCATATTTATTTTATTTTTATTTTTGCATTTAATTCACTTTTAATTGCATTTTAATTATTAAATCTTTTCCAAAAAATCCCAAAAAATTATTTTAATTTATTTATCTTATTTCCAGCCTATATTAATTTTCTCATATTAAAAATTGCATTTTTTCTAACATTTTATCTTATTTCGATTTCATCATATTTTCCAATCTCTTATTCTTTCACAGGTTGCTCCGATTCGGACGTTTTCTTTTTATCATTCTATTTTTTCCAATAATGTAATTGTTCATGGGTTGTAATAGTTTAATCTAGGATTTTACTTTCCGCACTCCTAATTATGTATCTGCCCCAAAGCCATGTAATAGCGTAGGTTTACCTTTCCGCATTTACATTTTAATTTCCTTTCCTATAAATTGTTAGTAACTAGGCGTGTATGGCAAGATAATAATTGGACATAGCTCACACTAATCTTCAAGATAAAATATCTGAATTTGACACACTTCTCACACACGCACCCTTAGGGTAATTCTCTCGATGCCTTTCGATTCAAAATGGTCATGTTCCTCGAGCGTAGAGGTACGTTGCCTTCCAAACAAATCATCATAGTCCCTTCGATACAAAGATCATAAGACCCACGATGTCGCTCCGAATACATGATCTTGACCCTCGATTGTCGCCTACGAAAAATGATGATAGTCCCTTCGATATGTGCTAGGATACTTCCTACAAGTTGCTTTCTATGACCATCCGATGTCCCTTCGAATGTCCCGCTTACATCTAACGAATGGAGCTACCTACTAACTAATGGTATGGCTAGCGCTATTCTAAAGGAATGTAAAAGTACAACAAAACGACCAATTCTGAGTGGGTAAATAAGTCTCTTAGTTGCTTGCTCTATCAAATGCTTTTCACACCACACACTTTCTTCAAAGTTCAAATTCTTTTCAAAACAAACAAACATTTCCGAACACTTTGTATACACTCCTACATGAGTCATTACAAAGTCAAAGCGAAATGCCATCTTTCAAAATGTCAAACACACGAAAGCAATTTTAAAAGTGATCTAGAGCAACTAAGAGCCGTAGATAACTACGGATGGAAAGGGTGCTAATACCTTCCCTTTTCATAACCATTCTCCCGAACTCGAGAATCTAACGAAGGTCTTTTACATTACTTTTACCTTCCTTAATTGGATAAAAATAAAAGTCGGTGGCGACTCTTGCTATCCACATTTGGATACAAAATCCTACAAAGTCGGTTCACCATATCACGGCTGGCGACTCTTGAGGACACACCCTTAAAAGAATTGCCTTAGGGATTTCTAGATAACCTTTATTGCTTTTGTTTGAATTGTATGCTTTATCTTTAAGGGTTGCTTGGGTATTATATTGTTGGGGATCCTACACCCGGATCCGGTTGATCCTTTAGGTGATGGTTGCCCGATACTCTTCATTCCCAAGTTGAAGATAGTATTTGGCCTGCGTGGTGTCATGTTTAGAAGGTAGTGAGATAGAGGTTGGTTGATACTCGATGCTACGCTCATTGAGATTAGACTTTTGGGACATTTTCGATCGACCACTTGGCCGTCGTATTGAAATAAGCGCCTACGAGAAAGATCTGTGATGTGAGATTCCTAGAACCCGGTTACTATTATAGGACAGGATGAACCAACTCAAACTTTTGGTAGGGTAATCACCTATACCTCTTGCAAGCCTTAAACCTAGGCTCATTGTGTGAATTATTTGTGTGTGCTAAACATGACATCATGACATCATTTGCATTGCATATCATTTCTAACTATTTCAAGGACCTAGGGATTTATCTTTGCTCTGTTTTGTAGGGATTATGGCTTCTAGAAAGACCATCCGAATCAACTTCATGGGTATCCCTTCTCAACTCAAAGAATTGGTTTCAGAAATTCCCGACCATGCTCAGTTCATCAAAAGACATGGTTATCTACTTGATTTGGTTATCCCCGGTTTTGAAGAAGATATGATGCATGTCTATTCAGTTCTTTGATCCGAAACACCATTGCTTTACCTTTCCAGATTATCAGTTGGTTCCTACCTTGGAAGAATTCTCTAAGCTACTTGGGATACCTATTCTTGATCAAATGCCATTCACCGGTTTAGAAAAGGTTCCTAAGTTCGAAGACATCGCATCAGCCTTACATCTTAAGCGCTCAGACATTGAAGCCAATTGGGAAACTAGAAGTGGAGTTAAGGGTTTACTTGCCAAGTTCCTAATTAAGAAAGCCCGAGAATTCCTCAAAGTTATGAGTTTCCATGCATTTGAAAACATTGTGGCCTTGCTAATTTATGGTTTGGTTCTATTTCCTAACTCGGATCAATTCATAGATGTCAACGCCATCAAATTGTTCCTTACCCGCAATCCTGTGCCTACTTTACTTGGAGATATCCTGCATTCTCTCCACACTCGTACTACTAAGAGACAAGGAACTCTCATGTGTTGTGTACCGTTACTTTCAAGGTGGTTTATTTCGCACCTTCCTCCATCAGTTTTGAAGAACGAACAAAGGTTGAGATGGTCTCAAAGGATGATGTCACTCTCTCATTCAGATATCCGTTGGAGCCTTTTCTCTCAAAAGGACTTTACCTTCATTGAGCGTTGTGGAGAATTCCCTAATGTACCGCTACTTGGTATAAGGGGGTATTACAACCCTTCTCTAGCTCTACGTCAGTTTGGTTTCAAGAGATGGTCCACATGATATGCTTCTCCAAGATGTTGTGTTCGACTACAACCACGATCTCATTACCGCGAAGGTTCATACATGCTTGGGGCATGGTAAAGAAGGCGATACCAAGACTTTGGGGCACCGAACTCCATTCCTTGGGAACCTTACCTCAAATGGGTGCGAGCTCGAGCTCAAAACCTCATGATGCCATTCACGCTGTTTTACCGGTAATTATGGAACTGTTGCTATAGGTGGCGTACCTATCTTGTTCTCCATCGACATGCCTACTGATCTTGAAGACTTGAAGAGATCCGGATTCAACTAAAGGAAAGGGATACCTTTGAAGCTCGGTGTTATGCAAGTGAGAAGAAAGTTCTAGAGTTGACCAAGCTACTTCGAGGAGGCGAAAATCAACGCTTACATCGGCACAAGAGGAAGCGCCATGGGAGACTTAGAGCTTTAGGATTTTATGCTTTTCTTTTATTGTTTTGAACTATCTTTTGTACTTAAAAGAAAAGAATAATAAAAAGAAGTACTAATAAATGTTTGCTCATTGCTTGTTTAACAAATTTAAATCTCTTAGGTCCTTGAAAACATTGCATTGCATTCGCATAAACATTGCATATCATAGCATAAACATTGCATCACAGGTACATTGGAGATTGGTTTTCTCATTTGCTCGCTATTTATTTTAGCAGAAATGGCTCTTGAACAGACTGTCAAAGATCTCAAGCTCGAATGCCGGTTTCAGAGATGTTCACCGTTTGGTCCAAGGCCAAGAAGATCGAAGAAGCTCATCAACAAGAAGAAGAAGGTTGTTGGTCTCCTCAACATGGGTAGACGTTTCAAAGGGGGTCCTAAGGTGGTCAGCCGTATCGAGCTCTCTGAAGGAAGTGTCCATACCGAGGGGAGTACCAAGGGTGATGAAGGTGATCAGCGTGAACCAAAGAAAGGAGGAGAGGATCATTCTGATTATAGCCAACACTCTGATGAAGATGACAAGTACAAACAACTCGAAGACCGTCTGAATGCTGTGGAAAGCTTGAAAATGTCCGGGCTGAACTTTGATGATCTGAGTCTCGTTCCTGGTGTTGTGATTCCTCCCAAGTTCAAAGTTCCAACTTTTGCTAAGTATGATGGCATGTCTTGCCCAAAGCTGCATTTGAAGTCCTATGTCGGAAGATCAATCCCACACGATGACGAAAGTTGTGGATGCACTATTTTCAAGAGAGTTTGTCGGAACCCGGTTGGAATGGTACTATCGGCTAGAGAATGACCGTATCCGTACTTGGAGTGATTTGGTGATGCTTTCTCTGACAATATGAGTACAATCTTGAATTGACACCCACTCGCATGCAACTACAAAGCATGTCTATGGGTCGTGACGAAGTTCAAAGTATGCTCGAAGTGGAGAGATCTAGCGGTGATTCAACCACCCTTGTCAATAGGGAGTTGGTTGATATGTTTATGGGAACAACAGCCCATTCTTCAATCATCGATTGGAAATTCTATCTGGATTCACCGGTGATATTGACGACGCATTGAAGCTGGTATCAAGTGGGAAGATTCATGTAGAGACATCTTGAATCTTTGAAGAGATATTTTGGTGGTAAGAAGAAGCTAATCTGTGTATGGTCGGAAAATCCGAGCCAAGACCGACCACGCTCAATCGTAGGGGCGGTTGTGATCTCGATCCTACATCGGCACAACCTCGGCGAGACAGCGTAGCGAAGCGCCACGAGCGGTTTACAAGATCAACATGCCTTTGTGAGCCTTGCAACACATGTTGAGCAGAGCTGATTACCTTGAGGATCCTCCTCAAATGTCAACACTTCCTCTCGAAATACAATCCTAATGCTAAGTGTGCTTACCATTCCAATAGCCGGGCACGACACGACAATTGTTGGGCTCGAAGAACAAGATTCAAGATATGATTGAAGCTAAGCGATTGAGTTTGATCCTCTGTTGAGACTCGAATGTGATCAATGCTCCTATGCCTAACCATGACAAGAGTTCCAATCTTTGTTGGTGGCGATACTTATGTTTTCAACATAGATGACTTGACCATTCCTCGATGATTAAGAAGAATTTGTTGCAAGCGGTGTCAATCCGGGATGCCAGAGGATTTTCGTTGGTGCCCATCGCACGATGGTTGTGCTTGGTTGAGAAGACACGTTGGTGCATGATGGACAACCGTGAGATACTATTTACGAAACCACTGCGAAGCGTGTGAAGAAATGTCTAAGTTGAAGATTGACAATGCGAGCAAGCGCCATCTGTGGGATACCTTGGGGCAGCCAAGTGGAAAATATGATTACATGGTGAAGTACTGCACTGAAAGCTACAAGATTCCTATTGAAGATGTTAAGCGACCGGATGGGGTGACGATTTCCCAAAGACTATCTTGATGTTAACACAATAAGGATTTCCTCTGATCCTGTGCCTAGAGTGGCACCTCTCATCATCACTTCTCAAGACCGTTCCATATTCCTCGACAAGGCTATCCCTTGGAATTATGGAGTGATGTTTACTATCATGGTGTCAAGCAAGATCCTCGACCATTGAAGATCTTACTCATGAAGTTTCTATTCACGACATTGACAACATCACGGATCGATGGGTGACGAACCGGAAGGGTATTCTCTCGAGATCTCTCCTCCAAAGACAACTGCGACTCCAGCTCGCATTCCGCTACTCAATCAATATCCCAGCTAGAGGAAAGAACCGGTGACTCATCCTGCTCAACGAAGTACCAAAGGTTACTAAAGACACCTCAAACAAGAAATGGAGGAAATTAGAAGATTATCAAGAAGAGTGACTACAATGTTGTGGAACAATTGGGACAGACTCAGTCCAAGATCTCCATGCTTGCTCTGCTCTTGTGCTCGAGGCTCATACTAATGCCTTGGTGAAGTTTCGAAGAATGCTCATGTACCAAGACACTACCACCGACGAGTTCGAAGTTTGTATTGCTAGCCGGCTGCCAACAACGGCCTAGGCTTCTCGATCTTGATTTGACTCCTTGGGAGAAACACACAAAGCCTTGCACATCTACATTGAATGCAAGGGCACTACTGTCTCATGTTTTGAATCGGTTACGCTCTAAATATCCTTCCGCTTTTGATCGACTTGATGTCGAAGGGTTGGTTACGAGACCGGTGACATTATTGTAAGAGCTTTTGATGGTTCTAAGCGAACAGTACTTGGAGAGCTCACTCACTGTTAAAGTCGGTTCCCGGACTTTTGACTCCACTTTCTTTGTCATGGACATCCGTCCTTACTCTTGCCTACTTGGGCCCTTGGATACATGGGGCGGTATTACCTCTACCTTACATCGAAGCTGAAATACCGGTGAAAGGAAGGTTGTCACAGTATGTGGTGAAGAAGAGTATATGGTCGATCATCTACGTCATTCCGCTATCTCGAGATGGAGGGTGAATTCTTGAGACTCCTGCAAGCTTTTGAAACAATACCAGTCGTGCTGTTGACTCTCCCAAAGTTGCACAAGTTCCGCCTAGGATGGCCTCATTGAAAGATGCTCAAGCTCTTTGTTGAACAAGGAGGTAGTGCTATTTGGGGACAGCTCCACGATCTTCCTTTCAAATCGACAAGGCGGTTTAGGCTTCACCATCAAGGTCGGAAGATGATACGTGACGTGCGGCCAACTTCCTTTCCGCATCAGTCAGAGTGGAATCCATGCCATAGAAGACGACGACAACGACTTCGACATCAGCAAGTGGATCTTCCCAATTCCAGATCATGGGCTCAGCAATTGGAAGACTGAAGACGTCATACCAATCTCCTTTAGCCAGGAGTAATTGCTCTTGTTTTGTTTTGCTTTTCGTATTTCTTTATGTTTTGAACAATAAACTTTGAAAGCCTAGTGCCTTGCCCGGGGCATCATGGCTCGTTTGCGAGGGTTATTATCTGTTGTTTGCGTATTTTCATTCAATAAATTCGTTGGACTTTTGCATTCAATTGTTTGTTTTCTTTCTTTTACTTTATCACCCCTTCAAAAAGCTATGTGTTTCTTACACACACCACGTGATACTGCGAATCACTCGAATCTCGTAATAATATGCTAGTGCTAAATATGACTTCGATAATCCGATCTACCAAGCCGAAGGCGAAAGTGAGGAAGATTGTGAAGTGCGGAGAACTTGCGGGCTACTGCAAGAAGGCGAGTTATCTGACCACCACGAAGAGCAAGTTGAGGTTGTGAATTTGAGTCTTGACGAAAGAAGAGATCAAGATAGGGCGGGTCTTGAGCAGTGTTAAAGAAAGGTTGGTTCGGATGCTACGAGACTATATTGAGGTTTTGCTTGGTCATACGAGGACATGCTGGTTTGGACATTGATATTGTGATACCGATTGCCGACAAAGAAGGTTTTCTCGGTGAAACAGAAGGTTCGTCGCATGCGTCTGAGATGTCGAGAAAATCAAAGCCGAAGTTATGAAGCGTTCAACGCTGGTTTCCTAGCCGTTACTTCTATCGATGGGTTGCAAATGTGGTACCCGTACCTAAGAAGGATGGCAAAATACGAATGTGTGTGGATTACGAGATCGAACAAAGCGAGTCGAAAGGCGATTTCCCACTTCCTCATATTGATGTTCGGTTGATAACACCGCTCACAAGGTTTTCTCCTTCATGGATGGTTTCTCCGGTTACAATCAGATAAAATGGCTCGAAGACATGGAAGACTACTTTTGTTACGGTGGGGCACTTTCTGCTACAAGGTTATGCCGTTCGGATGAAGAACGCAGCGCCACTTATCGCGTGCTATGGTAACATTATTTCATGACATGATTCATCACGAGATAGAGGTCTCGTCGGCGACATGATAGCTCGATCAGGATTGAAGAAGAACATGAGACTTTAAGTGCACCTTTTGATCGGAAAACTCCTAGGGTTTTTGTGGTAAAGGTATTGAAGTTGACCCGCCAAGGTTAGAGCCATTCAAGAGATTGCCCCGAGAAGGAAGTCGAGGTTTCTTGGGTCGATTGAATTACATTGCGATTCATTGCACATAAGCTACTTGTGAGCCAATCTTCAAGTTATTAAAGAAAGATCAAGTAGTGGAATGGAGCGGCGATTGCGGATCGCTTTTGACAAAATCAAGGAGTACCTAGAATCCTCCTATCGATGCCCTTGAAGGAAGACCTCTTATCATGTACTTGCGGTGTTAGAGAACTCGATGGGGTGTGTGTTGGGGCAATATGGCAGTGCAGTCGAAAAGAGCATGCAATATACTACCTTAGCAAAAGTTTACCGATGTGAAACAAGATACTCTGAGAAAACTTGCAACGCTTTAACTTGGGCTACTCGCCGACTAAGGCAGTATATGTTGACTCACACTACCTTGTTGATTTCAAGATGGATCAGATAAAATACATCTTTGAGAAACCAGCTCTCTCGGAAGAATAGCAAGATGGCAAATGATCTTGACCGAATATGACATCCGTACACTTCTCGAAAGCGATCAAAGGAAGTGTGGTAGCGATCATTTGGCTCATCAAGCCGTAGATGACTATCGATCTATGCGGTTAATTTCCAGATGAAGATGTTTTACTAGTTCTGATTGTGAAGAACCAGGCCAGACGAAGGACTGAACAAGGATCCCGATGGACTATGGTCTTTGATGGAGCCTCAACGCACTTGGCAATGGCATTGGCGCCATCATTACATCCTACAGGCGGACATACTCCTTTCACCAGATTATGTTTGATTGCACGAACAACATGGCGAGTCTGGCGTGCATCATGGGTCTTAAAGCTATTGACTTAAGAATCAAGTTCTTACAAGTGTATGGAGACTCGGCTTTGGTGATCGGCCGGATAAAGGCGAGTGGGATCGAAGCATCCGAATCTCATTCCGTATCGAGCATGTTTTAAGTTTGATCCCTTTGAAGAGATCACTTTCAATCATATTCCACGAGAGAGAATCGGTGGGCGTTGGCTACTATGTCGTCTATGTTCAAGGTTAGATGGGACAACGAGGCTCCCGGATCATCATTGAGAATTGACGAACCGGTATTGTTGTGAGCTTGCCGAAGAGAAACCTTGGTACTATGACGTGAAGAGGTATCTTGAGACTCGGGAATATCCAGAGGGCATCATTAATGATAAAGTTCATGAGAAGATTTGCTCCAAATTCTTCCTCGACAGCGACATCTTATAGCACCACGACTTGTGCTTACTCATGTAGACCAGAAAACAACAATACGTATCATGGAAGAGTTACGAAGGCGAATTTGGTACTCCGTGGACACACCATAGCTAAGAAGATTTTGAGAACGGTTACTATTGGTCCACCATGGAAGGCGATTGTCACCGCTATGCTCGATCTTGTCACAAGTGCGGTTATGCCGACAAAGTACATGTACCTCGGTACCTCTGAATGTTTTAACTTCTCCTTGGCCTTTTGCAATGTGGGGTATTGACATGATTGGAGAAATTAAGCCCACGACTTCAATGGACATCGTTTCATCCTTGTGCAATCGATTACTTTACCAAGTGGGTAGAAGCGACCTCGTATCATCATTACCAAGAGTGTTGTGGCTCGATTCATCAAACATAATCTTATCTGTCGGTATGGCACTCCCGAAAGGATTATCACGGATAACGGTTCCAATCTCAACAACAAGATGATCATAGAACTACGCACGCGATTCAAGATCAAGCATCACAACTCTTCTCCTTATCGGCCTAAGATGAATGGCGTAGTGGAAGCCGCCAACAAGAACATTAAGAAGATTAAATGACGGTGACTTACAAAGATTGGCATGAGATGTTACCATTTGCTCTTCATGGTTATCGCACTTTCGAACATCAGCGGGACCCCTTCTCTCTGTGTATGGGCGGTCTTACCCATCGAGTTGGATACCCTCGACGAGTCCTCCAGGACGAGTTAGGCGAAGCGATTGGGTCCAGACTCGCCTTGACCAAATTAATTTGATTGATGAGAAGCGACTCGCGTCCATCGCCATGGACAGATTATCGAAGCGAATGATCGAGCATTTAACAAGAAGGTCAAGCACCGAGTCTACCAAGTCGGTGATTTAGTAGTCAAGCGCATCATTCTTCCACAAGGTGATCCAGGGCAAATGGACTCCCACCTATGAGGGACCATTTGTAGTCAAAGATGTTTTCGGCGGAGCTATGATACTTAGCACCATGGATGGTGAAGATTTCCCACACCACGTGAGCGAGACATAGTCAAAAATACTACGCATAAAGAGACCGCTAGGTCGGCGAACCTAGACAAAAATAAGGGAATCTGGCGAACCAAAGGGTTCGGGCAAAATTAAGGATATATACAAAACATGTACACGTGAGTCGAAAACACGAAAAGCGGCTTGGGCAAAAGGGTATCGGTGGTGAAAACCGAAAGGCGGTCTAGGCAAAAGTTAGGGATTTAAGCGTACGACTATGTTTCTTCGGATCACCTGCTTCTAGACTACTATTAGCATTCAAGGTTCAAATGGCGAAGATTAGTCTACTCACTTTCTATTGACAGCAAGGAGATGAGATAGTTGAAATATATGAGTACTAGCATAGTTGGAACTTACGAGATTGTTTCCGCATAGCTTTTACCTTTCTTGTGTACAAACTACTTGGCCATCGCCACCTTTCAAATAAATAAAATTCTTTCTCTTTACAATTTCCATTGTTTGTCGTTTGCAATAAGTCCAACGTTTGCTTTGAATGACTATCGCATTTGACAATAAGAATCTAATCACAAACATACGAAAAGTGAACATTCAAAGTACTTACTACGGGTTCGAGGAATTGGGATGACGAAAGTCAACAAATAGTTCCCACGAGCATAAAGGTGTCACTCACACACCTTCCCAGCGGAGTATATGTTAATCCTGGCGGTGGTTCCACTCAACCGAGCAACGTTACATCGTCTCAAGCGGTAACACTTCGGATATTTCTCAATCCTCCCCTTCTCCCAGCGGTATCCGGACCCAAGACTTGGTCGAGATAGTGCATCGGAGAAACATACCTTTTATTCCCGGCGGAGATTACAACGGACTCAGACTCTTCTAGCCGGTCTCTCGGCAACCATCAAATGCTCTCGCGAGATCTACACTCGAGAATCCCAGTGGGCGCCTCTTAAATTTCCTCAGCAGGATCTACATACAAGGTCCCCAACAGATCGCCTCCCAGACTCTCCTCAGCAGGGTCTATGAGATCTCCGACAATGAGTTTCTCAAATCTCTTCCTTCCTCAACAATATATAGGCCCAAGACTTGGTCAGATAGTGCATCGGAGAAATCCAGGATATCTTTCTTCTCCTTCAAAAGCGGGGTTCTCACCTACACAATTCCCCAAGCGGAAGTCAGAAATCTTCAAGCAGAACATCCGCATCTTCTTCAAGATGGATATGTTTTGAAATATCACAACATCTATCATTCATACATTTCTCATAAAGTCATAATTCATGCATATGTCATTCATATACACTGTCATGCATCATACTTTGCATAAGACTAACAAATATTCTATCAAAGTTTCTCTTGTTTTCTCCAAAGCAGTGTGATCTCGGCCAAGCAGGTCGAGATTAAGCCCGAGCCGCGGAAAACTATCGAAAGACCGCCTCCGACGGTGGTCCGAGTTAAGCCCGAGCAAGCGGAAAACTATCAGAAAGACCACCTCTGGTTATCCTCCGATAACAGGCAATGGATCAACACCCGATGCACAACAGGGAAGCTATCCACATTTTTGCCAACTACAATCTCCCTCAGAGTAATCAACACGAAGATTTATTCGATTCCTTATTATCAGCAAGACTACAGTGGCGTGCGACTCGGTTGCCTTGGATGGCATCTTAAGCCCATCTCCGACTAACTTGTCAACATTTCTTCACTTTCGAATCTGCATATATGGTTAAAAATCAATACGGACCAATAACTTCATTCAAAGTGAACACGAAGTCTAACGTCGACTCCCCGGATGGCATCTTAAGTCTCCTCTCCGTTCGGGAACATCTGAGTCTAACATCGACTCACTCCCGGCATCGACCTTTCTAGATGGCATCTTAAGCCCATCTCCGTCAGCTCTCCTATTAACAACCTCGAGTCTAGCGTGCGACTCGTTCCCAGTGAACCTCCAACTTCTCCAAATGGCATCGTAAGCCCATTCCGCATCGTCGACCAATAGCGAGTGCAAATTTTCGGTGTACTCGGTGTTCAATCATCTTCTACCTTGGTCACGAAGACAAGCATGTCAATCTAACCTTCAGTACAAGAAGATTGAGCAGGGGCAGTCATACCCAAAATTTGCCCTCCATCTACTCAAGAGATTTCATACATCCATACTCGAGGTTCCTCGAGAGTTGATCGGACAAACTCTCTCTAGACAATCAACCCAAACTAGGGTTTGGTATCTCTCAAGTCAAGATGGATTTCCAACATCTCCAATGGCCTTCATGCCTCCTCATATGCTTCAAAGATTCTCCATGTCAAGTTTCAAGCTTCCAAGTCAAGTTTCCTCGGACAATTGCTCGGATGGTTGAAAATCGTGTATTGGACAAAAGTCAAGTGGTCAACATACAGTCAAACTTCATAATTTTGGTCAACATCCTCATTTTGAAGTTACATTCATCATTTGATCAAGGGTTGATCATGATTCATCAAGAAAACTCAAGATTTGCTCAAAAGTCGAACTTTCTAAATTAGGGTTTAGATGAAAAGTCAATGAACTTTGACTGATCATAACTTTCTCATACTTTCTTAGAAATGCTTCATTTGAGAGGTATAGCTCAAAACATTACAGGTCATTTTCAAAGTCAACAAAAAGTCAACTTTTTGTTTTGAAGATATATTAAGCATGGTAACTCCAATTGAGATGAGACCAAAGACATTGTTTAGAGGACTCTTAGAGCTTTCCAAAAAGTCCAAGAACACTCAAAATGTGGAAAATTGAGCAAGTTACACCATTCACAAGTTGGGCAATTTTGGAAGAATGCACAAGAGAGATACTTCAAAAATCAAATCTTTTGCAAATGGGCCTATTTTTCTTCATCTAACTTGTTCCTCATGCAATTAGGAATATCCAAGCCCAATGCCACGAATTTTTGATTTATTTTTCTATTTAATTTGTAATTTATTTATTTAAATGCAAATTAAATCTTAAAATAAATTATAAAATCAAAATTAATTGGAAGATTGATTTTTATTGCTTTCTTGTGATCCAATCAACCCATAAATGCCAAGCAATTTCGAAATTAGATCAAATTTGGCAAGATTGGATTGAAATTGGACAAAATTTGAAAATTTGATTTCATGAGAATATCAAAATTTGATTTCCATTGAATGTTGATCAATTCTTTCCAAAAACCATTCCAAATCCATCCAGTATAAATATATGATGCATACCTATCAAGAAAAAACGAAAAAATTGGCTCAGAAACCCTAATCCAAACTCAAAGAAATCGTGTTCTTGAAGCAACTAGCAATCCTAGTTCCAGCCATCCACAGCCAATTTTGAGCATTCCATCTTGTTCCTTGTGCCATTCAGAATCGATCCAGATACTTACTTCATCAAAAACCATCCAGAAACAAGAGATTCGAATCCGGTTTGCTCATACTTTTTCCAAAATCGATTTCTGTTTTTCATGCATTTTTAACATATTTGGTTGTTGTTTTTGTGATTAGTAGGAAGATTGCAAGCGATCTGGGTGATTTGATTGAGTTTTCATGGCTTAGAACTCGTATTGCCATTGTTAGGGTTCCTGAGTTCATTTTAGGGTCTCATGAAATAGGACAAATTGGACAAAACGAATACCACCATCATGTTTAGAATGATGAATCCAATCGAACCATGCCTTTGAATTGAATTTATATTACGTGTGTTGCATTTTTGATGTTTGCCAGGGTCATAGCGTCGCTCTGAGGCCGACGCAAAATGCCCAGAATTCAAACAAGAACGATGAAGTTCTTGGCGCGAAGACGGAGCAATACGAAGGCGACGCGTGTGAAAATCCACTAAGTCCGTTTTCAAACACAGATGCACACATGGCGTAGCGGTCAGCGCGTTGGTTTTCAAGGTTTGAAGCCAGGGTCACGAGTTCGATCCTCATCAGGGCCAGCTTGGTTTTTTTTTTTCACTTTTACAAAACTCTATTTTCCTATTTTCATATTTTTCAATATTTTGCATTATTTTAATTTCTTTTCATATTTTTATTCGCATTAAAAATTACCAAAACATTTTTCTTTTTACATTATTTTCATAAAACCTTTATTTAATTTAATAAATTAAAAATATAATTTTGCATGCATATTTATTTTATTTTATTTTGCATTTAATTCACTTTTAATTGCATTTTAATTATTAAATCTTTTCAAAAATCCCAAAAATTATTTTAATTTATTTATCTTATTTCCAGCCTATATTAATTTTCTCATATTAAAATTGCATTTTTCTAACATTTTATCTTATTTCGATTTCATCATATTTTCAATCTCTTATTCTTTCACGGGTTGCTCCGATTCGGACGTTTTCTTTTATCATTCTATTTTTCCAATAATGTAATTGTTCATGGGTTGTAATAGTTTAATCTAGGATTTTACTTTCCACTCTAATTATGTATACCCCAAAGCCATGTAATAGCGTAGGTTTACCTTCCGCATTTACATTCGCATTTCCGCACCCTATAAATTAGTAACTAGGCGTGTATGGCAAGATAATAATTGGACATAGCTCACACTAATCTTCAAGATAAAATATCTGAATTTGACACACTTCTCTCACACGCACCTTAGGGTAATTCTCTCTCGATGCCTTTCGATTCAAAATGGTCATGTTCCTCGAGCGTGAGGTATTCTAGCACGTTGCCTTCCAAACAAATCATCATAGTCCCCGATACAAAGATCATAAGACCCACGATGTCGCTTCCGAATACATGATCTTGACCCTCGATTGTCGCCTCGAAAATGATGATAGTCCCGATATGTGCTAGGATACTTCCTACAAGTTGCTTTCTATGACCATCCGATGTCCCTTCGAATGTCCGCTTACATCTAACGAATGGAGCTACCTACTAACTAATGGTATGGCTAAGCTATTCTAAAGGAATGTAAAGTACAACAAAGCGACCAATTACGGTGGGTAAATAAGTCTCTTAGTTGCTTGCTCTATCAAATGCTTTTCACACCACACACTTTCTTCAAAGTTCAAATTCTTTTCAAAACAAACAAACATTTCCGAACACTTTGTATACACTCCTACATGAGTCATTACAAAGTCAAAGCGAAATGCCATCTTTCAAAATATTTTGTCAAACACACAGAAAGCAATTTTAAAAAGTGATCTAGAGCAACTAAGAGCCCGTAGATAACTACGGATGGAAAGGGGTGCTAATACCTTCCCTTTTCATAACCATTCTCCCGAACTCAGAATCTAACGAAGGTCTTTTTCTGTTACTTTTACCTTCCCTTAATTGGATAAAAATAAAAGTCGGTGGCGACTCTTGCTATCCGCACATTTGGATACAAAAATCCTACAAAGTCAGTTCACCATATCACAGTAATGCAATATGATATTCTTGATGAAACATAAGCCTAAATCTACAGAGGCAAATTTTGGGGTGCAACGGCCTATTCAATCATCTTAAACACGATAAGTGAGAAGAAGCGACAACTTTCGAGCGTTCAAGGTGGAAGGATTGAATACTAAAGAACAAAATTTGCGCTCGAATTAAACAAAAGCGAGAAACATTGATAATTGTATCTTTGTATATGAATAACGAGAAAACTTGGGTGATCGAAGAAGACTAGTGAATACTAGATCTTACAAAAGGGTGTCGAGATAAAAGCGGACTCAAGAAATATCGGTGGAAATAGAACTTAAACCAAGTGGACTAGTGGAGGCTAGACTTTAGAAGAATGTGCCGGTAGAATTGGAACACAAATTGCAATCATGAGATAAAACTCAATTTAAGAAACAGACAAAACTAGACTCTAGAAGAAATTTTCAAGACAAAAACGGACCACAATAATGGTGAGATAAAACTCAAACAAGGAAGACTAGAAAACTAGACTCTAAAAAGTATGCAGTACAACTATGGAAAGGGTCCTTAAGCAAGGTGACTAGAGTGCACGATTCTAGGGACACTGCTTGGTCTCAACAGAGCAGTGGGGACTATGACAAGCGAAGATATGAAAGACAGTCAACAGGGATAAACAATAGCGAAATGAACAAACCCAAGGAATTCTATCAAAAGAGATAAAACACGACTCAACAATACTAGAAGATCAAAATTTTCTAGGAGCGAGCACCGGGACAAAAGAATGGATTTCGCGAAACAAGATGATACTCGACCCATAGCAGTGGTGAGAGTGCATATTTCTCATAACACTTGCTGATCTCAAATTGAAGGGTGACAGTGAGCGAAGTTGAATGAACCCCATAGTTATAAAAGAGACATCCCAACCAAGGATGAGCGGTGAGTCGAAGATGAGCGAATCAGGAGTAACGAGGAAAGGTTTCAACTGAGGTAGGCGAGCGATGGGCGAAAGAAACCCGAGTGCGAAACAAAACAAGGTAAAACTCGACTCATGGAACCTATCTAGAACAAAACAAACTAGATGAGTACCAAAACAAAGACTGAATTTCATGCACAGGTGACGAAATCAAAACTCGACCCAAAGAAAAGTGATTAGAGCGTACTTTTAAAACACTCGCTGACATCAGGACAAAAACTGGAACTCAAAAGATATAATGATGGACATTGAAATGAACCCACAAAGGTAGTAAAGACTAGACCGATGAATTGGCACCAGGGAAAATCTGGGCTACAACCAAAAACATTGATTGGACGCTCAACTGAATCAAATGATTAACAAAATATTTGTGCGGATGACAACCAAGATATCGAGAATAGGGACCTCGCTGGGGATATGATCCGAAGTTAGAAAACTTGTTGGGGAAAGTAAAAACGATAAAGGCTTATGTTTTAGTGCATGTTTGAATTGTTATTTCATGGAGTAAAGTTCCAAATGATAACATAAAACTACACTTTGAGGATGCAATGTGATGATGCATGATTAAATGTTTCACCGGGGAAGGGCTGATGAAGAAGCCAATCAACGTCAGGAAAAAACTCGATAAGATTTGCAAAAATAAATTGTAAAATTCACTGGAGGAAATCAGGGCAACACTGGAGATTCAGGGGAGCCAAATGAAGATCGGACGAGGTTTGAAGAAGGTATCAAACAACGTTGAATCTGACAGGGATAAAGAAACCTCTGAGTTCATGGAGTGCAACCAATCTATAGTCAACAATAGGAGAAACTCTGCACACAACCCTTGTAGATAGTAGATAAGTGGGACTTTAAGAAGCTTGACCGGAAATTCACAGATGTCCTTTGATAAGAATAGTTCTCACTCGGGGATAAAAGGGATGTGGAATGGAGTGCCACAATAGCACGCGTCTCAGGTGATACAATGCTTATCACCAATCAAAAGGATCGAACTCACTAGGGAGATATGAGAGCCATGGAAAGCGAGATCCAAGTCAAACAGTTCATCTGGATATGAAGAATATGATGACTCAAATGAGATAACTCCACTAGGGAAATGAGAAGCAACGAGCCACAATCTCAAAAGAAAACTTCTTCGTTGAGAAGAGGAGAAACCTTGAATAAGAAATCTCAGATGCATAGTCGATACACTAGGGAAAAGGGAGAATATTTGAATGAGAACTTCCAAATGAAACAACTTGATCGGGGGATTAAAGAGGTTATCAATGGCCGCTTCGCCTCGGAAACTAACATTCTTTTGTTACATAGCGGTAACACAATTCCACTAGGGATGCAAATTCTTAATCAAGAAGTTAAAATTTTCACTAGGGAGACAAATTCTTAATCGAGAAGTCAAAATCTTCACCTGATGATATCGAGGCAAAGACAAAGGAGGACTCCTCTGACCATAATCTATCGTTTCATGAGGCTTACTGGAGAAACCATGGTTATGGAACAAGATAAGAAGAATTGAAGTTTCGGCCGAGAAAACCTCATAGGATAGCTTAGGATTAAGGATTCTCTAAATTCTTGTAAAAAACTTGTAATTTGAACTTTGAACTCTCAAAATTTCTTTTGTCTTTAAGCCTTGTTAGTGAAACTTGCCATGGGCTTGTGAATGATGAATAAAGTGATGTAAATGTGATTGAAGTTTGTGAATGAATAAAAAGTTTTGAATTCAAATAGAGGACAAACAAAATGGTGTGAAATTGGAAATTGGATGAATGTTGAATATAGAACTTGTGTAGGGAAACATGATAAAAGTTCTTTGAAATTTGTAAAGTTTGAATGGACAATCGATGAAAAATGAAAGAATCTTGAACCATGCCTTCATGCCTTTCCTTTTGAGAAAATAAAATGACCATTTTAACATCTTTTTCCAATTTCAATCAATTACATTTGAACATCTTAAATTCTGATCAAAACATTAAATCCAAATCACAATTGCATCCTCAATGAACCCTAACCTCAATCTCATTTCAATTGGCACTGATGAGCTTATCCTGATAAGAATGAAATCCACAAACTCATATCATGTGTTATGGCCCAAAGTTTTGGTAATTCACTTCACAAAACATCTTTATAACAAACTAAAAAACTCTTGAAGAAAATTCTTGACAAGTCTTGATGATAAAATGATACATCCCTGAAGTAATAATATTTGCCACAAATTTAGTAAACGTCAAATGGTGAATACACGCAAGGTCAGAACCATGATCCTCAATTGGTAATTGGAGGCGTATCGAAATGAAACCCGTAATGCTTCAATATCTTTGTCCATGAAAGACAACACGTATTTCAGTAATCAATATCCAATAGCCCTTCTGGGTCCTCTGATGGAACAAAAGAATCAAATGAGGTGCCTTTAAGCGTGATAAGCCTTGTGACTTGAAAGATTGAAAGAGAGAAGA
This sequence comes from Vicia sativa, assembly GCA_021764765.1. Lineage (NCBI taxonomy): Eukaryota > Viridiplantae > Streptophyta > Magnoliopsida > Fabales > Fabaceae > Vicia > Vicia sativa. The sequence goes on along the minus strand of CM038795.1, from coordinate 164,954,729 downwards.
TATGAAAGCCATCTTGAACTGATCGATAACTCAACCGTCTTCCGCAACTTGAAGAGAATTGGGGAAATATGAATACTTTGATCCCATCACGATGCATGAATGCAATGAAATATGATATTCGTGATGAAACATAAGCCTAAGTCAAGAGGGAAATTTTGGGGTGCAATAGGTAGACAAATAAGTAAATATGATTGATAGAAAGACAATGGATAAGCAACAGAAAGCAGATTTCAAAAATCACCACAAAGCCAAAAATATCCTGCTGAATGCTATCTCAAAAATGGAGTATGAAAAAATCACCAACATAGATATTGCACATGACATTTTCGAGTCTCTCAAAATGACTCATGAAGGCAATGCTCAAGTAAAAGAGACAAAGGCTATGGCTCTCATCCAGAAGTACGAAGCCTTCAGAATGGAAGAAAATGAGTCCATTGAAACAATGTTCTCAAGATTTCAAACTCTGACTGCTGGTCTGAGAGTTCTAAACAAAGGATACACCAAAGCAAACCATGTCAAGAATATCATTAGCACTTTACCCAGAAGATGGGCACCAATGGTTACTGCACTCAAAATCTCAAAAGATTTGAACAATGTATCTCTAGAAGAACTTATCACTGCACTAAGAAGTCACAAGATAAAACTTGATGAATATGAGCCCCAAAAGAAAGGTAAGTCTATTGCCCTTAAATCTACTAGAAAATATGAAACTAATGCTTTTCAGGCTAAAGAAGGAAGCTCTGATGACTCTACATCAGAATAAGATGAGTTATCTCTTCTTTCCAAAAGGATCAACCAGATGTGTAAGCATAGACAAAAGAAGTTCAGAAACTACAAGAGATAAGAAGATAAAGTAGTACCTTCTGGACATAAGAAGTCTAGCAAAAGAGATATCGTCTGCTATGAATGTAAAGAACCAGGACACTACAGAATTGATTATCCTAAACTGCAAAGAGAAAGGCCAAAGAAGAAGTTTGGAAGGAAGAAAGGTATGATGGCCACCTGGGATGATTCAGAATCCTGTGAAGATGAATCTAACTCAGAAGATGAAAACACTAACTTAGCCTTCATGGCTACCACAACAGATGACTCTGGATCTGAATCAAAAACTGAATAGGTATTCTCTGAATTTACTAGATCTGAACTTGTAGATAGTTTATCAAAACTTCTTGAAAACCAAAATCAACTCAGAATCAAATACAAGAAACTCAAAAAGAGCCTTGTATCTGAAATTTAGCAACTTAAAGCAGTAAACTCTAAACTTAAAGAAAATAATGTTAAACTCAAAGAGGAATTTCAAAAAGTTCAAAAAGTTTCTAGTTCAGATACTGCTTCGAGTTCGAAAAATATTCTTATGGAATATGACTCTAGTTTTCAAAAATTTCTTGCTAAAAGCATAGATAGAATAAAAATGGCTTCAATGATTTATGGTGTTAGTGGAAACAACAGAAGAGGAATTTGATATGAAACTCCCAAAGGGAAAGAAACATATCAACCTAAATATGTTGTTGAAATGGTTATTATATATAAACCACTACACAAACAATTTAGTTTTGGCCACACACATGATATCAAATATACATCTTACTCTGAAAATTTTCATGCTAAACCAAAGTTCAAACAGAACTTTAGAAGCTCTAACCAAAAAGGACCCAAAAAGATATGGGTACCTAAGGAGAAAATAATATATGTTGCAGATGTCCTTAATAGAAAAGTTGAAACACCAGTCATGGTACCTGGACTCTGGATGCTCACGACACATGAGGGGAAGAAATTCTATGTTCCAAAGCCTGGAACTTAAATCTGGAGGAGATGTAAAATTTGGAGGTAACCAGAAAGGAAAAAATATTGGTTCTGGAACCATTGGAAATGGTAACCTCACTTCTATATCTAATGTTCTTTTAGTAGAAGGATTAGCATAAAACTTGTTGTCCATAAGTCAATTAAGTGACAATGGTTATGATATAATCTTTAATTAAAAGTCCTATAAAGCTGTTAGTCAAAAAGATGAGACAATCCTTTTTACTGGCAAAAGAAAGAACAACATCTATAAAATTGATCTTTCTGACCTTAAAACTCAGAATAGAATCTCTATAAGACCTATTCTTGAAAAGAATCCTTACAAATTATGGAAGAACAGAAACCCCAACGTTTCATATTTGCATCCTTTTGGATGTACTTGCTATATTTTGAATACAAAAGATCATCTGAACAAGTTTGATTCTAAGGCACAAAAGTGTATTCTGCTTGGATATTCTGAACTCTCAAAAGGCTATAGAGTATACAATATAGAAACTATGATTGTTGAAGAATCAATCAAAGTCAGATTTAATGATAAGCTTGGCCATAAAAAGCCAAAGCAGACTAAAAATTCCGCACGTACAGAAGTTCAACTAATAAACTCTAAAGAGTCAGAAGCAAAGGACAACTCAGAAGATCCTCCTATTGGAAATGCTCTGGACAACTTAAGAATTTTTGAGGAACCCTCACAAAAGATATTTTCTAGAATCACATCAACACATCTAGAAGATATGATTATTGGAAAGAAACATGACCCCATCAGAACAAGATCTTCTCTTAGAAACAATGAAGAATCATTGTTTGGATTGGTTTCTCTGATTGAACCAACCTCAATAGATGAAGCTTTTCAAGACAATGATTGGATTGTATCTATGCAAGAAGAACTCAATCAATTCACCAAAAATAATGTATGGGATCTTGTTCCAAGACCTCAAGGATTCAATATCATTGGAACAAAATGGGTATTCAGAAACAAGCTGAATGAGCAAGAAGAAGTTGTCAGAAACAAGGCACGACTGATTGCATAAGGTTATAGTCAATAAGAAGGAATTAATTATAATGAAACCTTTTCCCCAGTCCCCAAGTTAGAATCTATTAGATTAGTAATTTCTTTTGTTGTTCAAAATAACATCACTTTATATCAAATGGATGTTAAAAGTGCATTTTAAATGGTTACATAGATGAAGAAGTTTATGTCCGTCAACCTCCTGATTTTGAAGATTCAAAATCTCCAGGACATGTTTTTAAACTGAAAAAGTATTTATCTGATGCAGAAACAAGCTTCCAGAGCTTGGTATGAACGTTTGAGTAACTTTCTTTTAGAAAAGAATTTTACCAGAGGGAAAGTGGACACAACCTTATTTCGAAAATCATTTAAAAATGATATTTTAATTTTTCAAATATATGTAAATGATATTATTTTTGGAATCTCTAATGTCTCTCTTGGAAGAGAATTTGCTAAGTCTATGCAGGTAGAATTTGAAATGAGCATGATGGGAGAACTTAAATTCTTTCTGGGAATTCAAATAAATTAGTCTCCAGAAGACACTTACATACATCAAACAAAGTATGTTAAAGAACTTCTGAAGAAATTCCAATTATTGGAAAGTAAAGAAGCGAAGACACCTATGCATCCTACATGCATAATGGGAAAAGATGAGGTATGTAAGAAAGTATCAGAAACTCTACACAGGTATGATTGGATCTCTTCTTTACTTGCCTACATCTAGACCAGATATATTATTCAATGTTTGTTTATGTGTAAGATTCCAATAAGATCCTAGAGAATCTCACTTAACAACTGTTAAGCGAATTCTGAGGTATCCGAAAGGTACTACTAATGTTGGATTGTTTTACAAAATATCCAATGATTTTAACTTAGTAGGTTATTATGATGCTGATTTTGCTGGAGATAGAGTAGAACGTAAAAGTACCTCTAGAAGCTGTCAGTTTCTGGGTGAAAACCTAATCTCATGGTACAGCAAGAAGCAAGCCACAATTGCACTATCAACAACAGAAGCAGAATATGTAGTTGCTATAGGTTTGTACTTTCGGATGCTCTAGATGAAAATTCAACTAGAAGATTATCATCTCTATTAGGTAACATTCTTATCTTACGTGATAATACTTCTTCTATTTGTCTTTCGAAAAATCCTATTTTACATTGTAAGGCGAAACATATAGAAATTAAACATCATTTCATAAGGGACTATATTTAGAAAGGTATCTTAAGCTTAAACTTTGTAGACACGGACCATCAATGGGCTGATATCTTTACTAAACCTCTTTCTGAAGATAGATTTAAATTCATTCTGAAGAATATCAGTATGGAATTTTGTCCTGAATGAAATTATGTTTAATTAATATTGTCAGAAGTTCTATCCTTAAATGAATGTTCTGGTTAACATCTCTTTAGAAGTTAGAAGAGAAGTTAAATCAGAAACCATATATAAAGTGCTAAAATGTTTTCTAATGTTTCACTACAAATATGGTTTAGAAGTTCATTACATAAAACAACTGTAACATGCTAACCCTAGAAGTTGAAATCGCGTACAAATTCTGAAAGGCCACGCATGCGTGAAAGCTATTGATACACCGTTCCTAGGTAACTGTTCAAATCTTTTAAAAATCTCACGCAATTCCTCAACGTCAGAATCTATTAAATGTTTGTGATGATTAGTTTTTCAAAAATTCTTTTTATTTCAAAAATTATTTTTTAAATTGCATACACTTTCTCTATAAATACATCTTCAAAAATTCTTTTTCACTTTTCACTCTCATCCATTCCAAAAGTTTATGAATTTCTACATTCTCTTCTCTCTTTTCAATAACTCTAAACGTTCAAAAATGGCTTCATCTTCATCCTCTCACCCAGACACCCCTGTTACAAACAACTCTCAACAATCCATGGAGTAAATAACTCCAGCAAGAACAACGCTGATTCCGGTTGATAGTTTGGAAGTTGTATGTGAACTCATGATTGATTTGGAAAACCTAAGAGATAATGGGTTTAATTTGTTTCCAGCGGTGGAGTTTCAAGGTTAGAGAAAATTCTTTGACCGTCTGGTTGGGCCTTTGTTCCCACACATTGTTAAAGAATTTTGGATTCACGCCATTGTACCCCTAAGGTAATTTTGTCTTTTGCTATGGGCAAGGAAATCTCCATTATTGAAAACCTCATTAGAAGATTGATAGGTTTTGAAGGAGAAGGAGTCACAGGTGTTCCTGAAGGAAGATTTGATATGTTTGGAGTATATGCTGAAATATTTACCTCTAGCACTGCCTCAAACAAGATTAAAGATTTGAAGAATCAATACAAGATCTGGGCAAAGATTATTCACAGATGTATTCATCACAGGAAGGAAACCATTTCTCCTGACTACATTAATGCAGATCAACAATATTTGATGTTCTGTCTTGGAACAAATGTCAAAATTGATTTGCCCTATCTTCTCTTCAATCATCTGTGGACACATGTTAAGGAAACCAGGGAAGAAGAAGGAAGTAAACATCCTAAGTCCAAAAGGAATTGGATACCTCTGGAAAGATTGATATTAGATATTCTAACAGAGAATGCTCTGATAGCTCATTTAGAGGACGCCTATTTACTTTGAGAATTGGACCCCATTTGTGGTAAATCTTTGACTGGGAAAAACCTTATTAAAAGGAAGATCATTGATAGAATTCTAGTTGAACCCATTCCCTACGTCTGGGGATCTATCACTAAAAGGAGAATCCCTCTAGAAGATTTTCCTTTGTTCAACTCTGGTGATCATCCACGAAAACATTCGAAAATTCATTAGAACATGCAAAGGAATGGCATTCAATTGATCCATCATGTCTTCAAGGCGAAATACACCAAGCCGGATGTGGAGAAATAAGAAAAGAAGAAGCGAAGGAGAGGAGAAGGTACTTCTACAAGACCTCACAAATCTCAAAGAAGAAGAAGACTTCATGTAAATCTTGACACCATCTCCGTTATAGATTATGCAACTATAGTAACATCTAATACCTGCCCACTCAAACTTATGTTCCTCATAAACCACAAACTCTAGGAAACATAGAAGTAGACATTGACCTCATGCTCCTTGACTCTCATGAAATAAACCCACAAAATTTCTCAAGTATTATTTGATATAGATAATTTTGATATATCCAATACATAAGTTCCACCACAAACAACTCAATTACCACCACTCATCACCTTTGTCATACCCCAAAATTTGCTCTCCATCTACTCAAGAGATTTCATACATCCATACTCAAGGATTCCTCGAGAGTTGATCGACAAACTCTCTAGACAATCAACCCAAACTAGGGTTTGGTATCTCTCAAGTCAAGATGGATTTCCAATATCTCCAATGGTCTTCATGCCTCCTCATATGCTTCAAAGATTCTCCATGTCAAGTTTCAAGCCTCACAAGTCAAGTTTCCTCAGGCAATTGCTCAGATGGTTGAAAATCGGGTGTATTGGACAAAAGTCAGCGTGGTCAACATACGGTCAAACTTCATAATTTTGGTCAACATCCTCATTTTGAAGTTACATTCATCATTTGATCAAGGGTTGATCATGATTCATCAAGAAAACTCAAGATTTGCTCAAAAGTCAAACTTTCTAAATTAGGGTTTCTAGGTGAAAAGTCAACTGAACTTTGGCTGATCATAACTTTCTCATACTTTCTTAGAAATTTTTCCACCACCTCTTGTTTTGAAGGAAATTCAATTCTCTACAACTTCATGTCTCACAAGAATGTCCAAAAAATGCTTCATTTGAGAGGTATAGCTCAAAACATTACAGGTCATTTTCAAAGTCAACAAAAAGTCAACTTTTTGTTTTGAATATATATTGAGCATGGTAACTCCAATTGAGATGAAACCAAAAACATTGTTTAGAGGACTCTTAGAGCTTTCCAAAAAGTCCAAGAACACTCAAAAATGTGGAAAATTGAGTAAGATACACCATTCACAAGTTGGGCAATTTTGAAAGAATGCACAAAGAGAGATACTTCAAAAAATCAAATCTTTTGCAAATGGGCCTACTTTTTCTTCATCCCAAACTTATTCCTCATGCAATTAGGAATGTCCAAGCCCAATGCCACGATTTTCTATTTTATTTTCCTATTTAATTTGGAATTTATTCATTTAAATACAAATTAATTTGAAAAGTAAAGTATAAAATCCAAATTAATTGAAAGATTGATTTTTATTGCTTGCTTGTGATCCAATTAACCCATAAATGCCAGCAATTTCGAAATTTGACCAAAAAAAGGCAAGATTGGATTGAAATTGGTCAAGTTTTGAAAATTTGATTTTCATGGAAATATCAAATTTGATTATCATTGATTATTGATCAAATCTTTCCAAAAACAATGCCAAATCCATCCAGCATATATACTTGATGCATATCAATCACAAGAGGACGAAAAAATTGCTCAGAAACCCTATTCCCAAACTCAAAAAAATCGTGACCTGCAAGCTATTGGGAATCCTACTTCCAGCCATTCTCAATCGTTTTTGAGGTGTCCAACAGGTTCCTTGATACCTCCAGAAGCGAATCAGACCTTTACTTTGCCAAAAAACATCAAGAATCAAGCAATCCGTGTTTGGTTTGTTCTTGAATTTTCAAATTTCGATTTCTCATATTCATGCATTATTAACTTGTTTTGATTGTTTGTTTGTGTTTAGCATCAAGCTTGCAAGCTTTCTGGGCAAGCCAATTGAGTTTCCATGGCCGGAATCGTATTATGACATAGTTAGGTTTTCTGGTTTCGAATTAGGGTTTCCTCAAACAGGAAAAATTGGACAACAAGACCTATACCAGTGAACTCGGAATGATGTTCTGAATCGACCATGGCCTTGGAATTTATTTATATTATGTTTGCTTGATTTTTTGAATTAGCCAGGGACATAGCGTCGAACAATGGCCGACGCTAGCTTCAAATATTCAAAACGAAGAAGATGACTGGATGGCGCGAGATCGTGGCAATGGGAAGGCGACGCGTGTGAAAACCCACTCACCTCGTTTCAGAACAAGCTTGTACACATGGCGCAGCGGCTAAGGCGTTCACTGTTTCCAGATGCTTTCCATGGTCTTGAGTTCGATCCACACTGAGACCAGTTTTGCTATTTTCTTTTCCAAGTTCAACTTTTTTCATATTTTCCATATTTTAATATTTCTATGCTATTTTAATTTCTTTTCACAATTTTATTCTGCATTAAAAAATCACCAAAAATTAATTTTCTTTTTGCATTATTTTCATAAAAATGTTTATTTAATTTAATAAATTAAAAAATATCTTTTTGCATGCATATTTATTTTTATTTATAATTTAGCATTTAAATCATTATAAATTAGTTTTAAATTACTAAAATGCATCTAAAAAATCCCAAAAAATTATTGTAGTATATTTATCTTATTTCCAGCATATAATAATTTTCTCATATTAAAACTTGCATTTTCTAACATTTTTCTCTTGTTCGATTCATATTGCATTTTAGATTTCTTCTTTTTATGCAGGTTGATCCGATTCAGACGATTTTCTCTTTATCATTTTATCATTCTATTTTTTCCAATAATGTAATTGCTCATGGGATGTAATAGTTTAATTTAGAATTTTATTATCCGCATTTTAAATTATGGATCGCCCCAAGCCATGTAATAGCGTAGGACATTTACATTTCGCTTTTACATTCCGCATTTACTTTCGCACCCTTATCAAATGTTAGTAATTAGGCGTGTATGGCAAGACTAAAATTGAACATAGCCCACTAATCTTCAAGATAACATATTATTCAACACACTTCTTTCACACCCACCTTAGGGTAATTTTCTCTCGATGCCTTTCGATTCAAATGGTCATGTCCCTCGAGCGTAGGGTATCCTAGCACCGTTGCCTTCAAACAAATCATCATAGTCCCTTGATACAAAGATCATAAGACCCACGATGTCGCCTCCGAATACATGATCTTGACCCTCGATTGTCGCCTCGAAAATGATGATAGTCCTTGAATATGCTAGGATACTTCCTACAAGTTGCTTTCTATGACCATCCGATGTCCCCGAATGTCCGCTTACATCCAGAATGGAGCTACCTACTAACTAATGGTATGGCTAGCGCTATTCTAAAGGAATGTAGAAGTACAACAAAGCGACCAATTAAGTGGGTAATAAGTCTTTTAGTTGCTTGCTCTATCAAATGCTTTTCACACCACACACTCTTTTCAAGTTTCAAACTCTTTTCAAAACAAAACATTTCCGAACACTTTGTATACACTCCTACATGAGTCATTACAAAGTCAAGCGAAATGCCTTTTCAAAACATCTTTGTCAAACACGAAAGCAATTTTAAAAAGTGATCTAGAGCAACTAAGAGCCGTAGATAACTACGGATGGAAAGGGTGCTAATATCTTCCCTTTTCATAACCATTCTCCGAACTCGAGAATCTAACGAAGGTCTTTTTACATTACTTTTACCTTCCCTTAATTGGATAAAAATAAAAGTCGGTGGCGACTCTTGCTATCCGCACATTTGGATACAAAAATCCTACAAAGTCGGTTCACGTATTCTGATGGCGACTCTGTGGGAATACACCCTAAAGAGAGAATTGCCTTAGGGATTTCTAGATAACTTTTATTGCTTTTGTTTGACTTGTATGCTTTATCTTTAAGGGTTGCTTGGGTATTATATTGTTGGGGATCCTACACGGATCGGGTTTCCTTTTAGGTAAGTAGCATTAGATCATCGCGACCGTTAGGCGTATAACTAAGCGGTCAACATGATGGCTACGTTAGCGTGACACTTTGGTTGTCCGATACTCTTCATTCCCAAGTTGAAGATAGTATTTGGTTCTGCGTGGTGTCATCAGCGCTAACTAAACTTTTAGAACCTTAATTGACCCATCTTGGCCATTAGAAGGTAGTGAGATGGTGGCTTTGGTGTGAGACCGAGGTTGGTTGATACTCGATGCTACGCTCATTGAGATTAGACTTTTGGGACATTTCGATCGACCACTTGGCGTCGTATTGAAATAAGCGCCTCGAGAAAGATCTATGATATGAGATTCCTAGAACCGGTTACTATTATAGGACGGGATGAACCAACTCAAACTTTTGGTGGGGTAATCACCTATACCTCATGCAAGCCTTAACCTAGGCTCATTGTGTGAATTGTTTGTGTGTGCTAAACATGACATCATGACATCATTCGCATTGCATATCATTTCTAACTATTTCAAGGACCTAGGGATTTATCTTTGCTCTGTTTTGTAGGGATTATGGCTTCTAGAAAGACTATCGAATCAACTTCATGGGTATCCCTTCTCGACTCAAAAATTGGTTTGAAATTCCGACCATGCTCGGTTCATCAAAAGACATGGTTATCTACTTGATTTGGTTATCTCGGTTTTGAAGAAGATATGATGCATGTCTATTCAATTCTTTGATCCGAAACACCATTGCTTTACATTTCAGTTATCGGTTGGTTCCTACCTTGGAAGAATTCTCTAAGCTACTTGGGGTACCTATTCTTGACCAAATGCCATTCAGGTTTGGAAAAGGTTCCTAAGTGCGAAGACATTGCATCGACCTTACCTTAAGCGTTCGGATTGAAGCCAATTGGGAAACTAGAAGTGGAGTTAAGGGTTTACTTTCAAGTTCTTAATCAAGAAAGCGAGAATTCCTCAAAGTTATGAGTTTCCATGCATTTGAGAACATTGTGGCCTTGCTAATTTATGGTTTGGTTCTATTCCTAACTCGGATCAATTCATAGATGTCAGCGCCATCAAGTTGTTTCTTACCGTAATCCGATGCCTACTTTACTTGGAGACATCCGCATTCTCTCCACACTCGTACTAAGCGACAAGGAACTCTCATGTGTTGTGTCCCGTTACTTTCAAGGTGGTTTATTTCGCACCTTCCTCCATCGAGTTTTGAACAAAGGTTGAGATGGTCTCAAGGATGATGTCACTTTCTCATTCGGATATCCGTTGGAATCTTTTCTCTCAAAAGGACTTCACATTCATTGGCGTTGTGGAGAATTCCCTAATGTACCACTCCTTGGTATAAGGGAGGTATTACTTACAACCCTTCTCTAGCTCTCGTCGGTTTGGTTTTGCCGAAGAGATGGTCCACATGATATGCTTCTCCAAGATGTTGTGTTCGACTACAATCACGATCTCGAGAATTACAAGCGAAGGTTTATACATGCTTGGGGCATGGTAGAAGGCGATACCAAGACTTTGGGGCACCGAACTCCATTCCTTGGGAACCTTACCTCAAATGGAGTGCGAGCTCGAGCTCAAAACCTCATGATGCCATTCACGCTGTCTACCGGTGATTATGGAACTGTTGCTATAGGTAATGTACCTATCTTTGTTCTCCATCGACATGCCTCACGATTTTGAAGACTTGAAGAGATCACGGATTCAACTAAAGAAGAAAGGGATACCTTTGAAGCTCGATGCTATGCAAGTGAGAAGAAAGTGCTAGAGTTGACAAAGCTACTTCACGAGGCGAAACATCAACGCACATCGGCACCAAGAGGAAGCGCCCATGGGAGACTTAGAGCTTTAGGATGTTTATGTTTTCTTTTATTGTTTGAACTATCTCTTGTACTTAAAAGAAAAAGAATAATAAAGAAGTACTAATAAATGTTTGTTCATTGCTTGTTTAACAAATTTAAATCTCTTAGGTCCTTGAAAACATTGCATTGCATTCGCATAAACATCGCATGGCATAGCATAACATTGCATCACAGGTACATTGGAGATTGGTTTTCTCATTTGCTCGCTATTTATTTTAGCGAAATGGCTCTTGAGCAGTGTCAAAGATCTCAAGCTCGGAATGCTCGGTTTGATGTTCACCGACTTGGTCCAAGGCCAAGAAGATTTGAAGAAGCTCATCAACAAGAAGAAGAAGGTTGTTGGTCTCCTCAACATGGGTAGATGTTTCAAAGGGGTCCAAAGTGGTCGGTCGGATCGAGCTCTCGAAGGAAGTGTCCATACAGGGGAGTACCAGGGTGATGAAGGTGATCGGCGTGAGCCAAAGAAGGAGGAGGACCACTCGATTATAGCCAACACTCGATGAAGATGACAAGTACAAACAACTTGAAGACCGTCGAATCTTGTGGAAACTTGAAAATGTCAGGGCTGAATTTTGATGATCTAAGTCTTGTTCTGGTGTTGTGATTCCTCCCAAGTTCAAAGTTCCTACTTTTGCCAAGTATGATGGCATGTCTTGCCCTAAGCTGCATTTGAAGTCCTATGTCCGGAAGATCAATCCCACGATGGCGAGAAAGTTGTGGATGCACTATTTCAAGAGAGTTTGTCGGAACCCGGTTGGAATGGTATTATCGGCTAGAGAATGGCCGTATCCGTACTTGGGTGACTTGGTGATGCTTTCTGAGACGATATAGTACAATCTTTGAATTGACACCCACTCGCATGCAACTACAAAGCATGTCTATGGGTCGTGTGAGAAGTTCAAGGGTATGCTCGAAGTGGAGAGATCTAGCGGAGTTCAACCACCCTTGTCCAATAGGGAGTTGGTTGATATGTTTATGGGAACACTAACAGGCCCGTTCTTGATCATCGATTGGAAATTCTTCATCCGAATTCAAGTGATATTGATGGCGCATTGAAAATTGGTATCAAGTGGAAAGATTCATGTAGAGTCATCTTCAAATCTTGCGAAGAATCTTTTGGTGGTAAGAAAGAAGTTAATCTTGTGTATGGTCGGAAAAGTCGAGCCAAGACCGACCGCGCTCGATCTGTGAGGCGGTTGTGATCTCGATCCTACATCGGCCTGACCTCGAGACAGCAGCGTAACGAGCAGCGCGAGGCAGTTCTGAAGATCAACATGCCTTTGTCGCAGCCTTGCAACACATGTTGAGCGGAGGTGATAACCTTGGGATCCTCCTCGAATGTCAACACTTCCTCTCGAAATACAATCCTAATGCTAAGTGTGCTTACCATTCCAATAGCCCGAGGCACGACAGCGACAATTGTTGGGCTCACGAAAACAAGATTCAAGATATGATTGAAGCTAAGCGATTGAGTTTGACCCTCTTGTTGAGACTCGAATGTGATCAACGCCTATGCCTAACCATGACAAGAGTTCCAATCTTTGTTGGTGGCGATACTTATATTTTCAACATAGATGACTTGACCATCCCTCGATGGTGTTAAGAGGAACTTGTTGCAAGCGGTGTCAATCCGGGATGCCCGGAGAATTGTCGTTGGTGCCGTCACACGATGGTTGTGCTTGGTTGAGAAGGCGTGTTCGATTGCATGATGGATAACCGTGAGATACTATTTACGAAACCACTGTGCTGTGTGAAGAAATGTCTAAGTTGAAGATCGACAATGCGAGCGGCCTGCCATCGTGTGGGATACCTTGGGGCAGCCAAGTGGAAAGTATGATTACATGGTGAAGTACATGTCGATAGTTATAAGATTCCTATTGAAGATGTTAAAGCGAGGATGGGGTGCGATTTCCACGAAGACTATCTTGATGTTAACACAATAAGGATTTCCTCTGTGATCCTGTGCCTAGGGTGGCACCTCTCATTATCACTTCTCCAAGGCCGGTTCCATATTCCTCGACAAGGCTATCCCTTGGAATTATGGATCGAGGTTTACTATCATGGTGTCAAGCAAGACCCTCGACCATTGAAGATCTTACTATTGAAGCTTCCATCGACAACATCACGGATCGATAAGGTGACGAGCCGGAAGGGTATTCTCTCGAGATCTCTCCTCCAAAGACACTGCGACTCCACTCGCATCGTCTACTCATCAATACCCCGGCTAGAGGGAAAGAACCGTGACTCATCTGCTCAACGAAGTACCAAAGGAAGTTCTTGAAGACACCTCCAAAGAAATGGAGAAATTCGAAATTGTCAAGAAGAGTGACTACAATATTGTGGAGCAGTTAGGACAGACTCCGTCCAAGATCTCCACTTGCTCTGCTCTTGTGCTCCGAGGCTCATACTAACGCCTTGGTAAAATTTACGAAGAATGCTCATGTGCATGAACACTACCATCGATTCGAAGTTTGTATTGCTAGCACAACTGCCTAGGCTTCTACGATCTTGATTTGACTCTAGGAAAGAAACATAACAAAGCCTTGCACATCTACATTGAATGCAAAGGTACTACCTGTCTCATGTTTTGGTTGACACGGTTACGCTCTCGAATATCCTACGAAGGCGCTTTTGATCGGCTTGATGTCGAAGGGTTGGTTACGAGACCAGTGACATTATTGTGAGCTTTTGATGGTTCTAAGCGCGTTGGAGAACTCACTCGCTGTTAAAGTCGGTTCCCGGACTTTTGACTCTACTTTCTTTGTCATGGACATTCGTCCTTACTCTTGCCTACTTGGGCCCTTGGATACATGGGGCGGCGCGTTACCTCACCCATCGAAGCTGAAATACCGGTGAAAGGGAAGGTTGTTTCACGATGTGGTGAAGAAGAATATATAGTCGATCATCTACAGTCATTCCGCTATCTCGAGATGGAGGGTGAATTCTTGAGACTCCTGTCAAGCTTTTGAAACAATTCCAGTCATGCTGTTGACTCTCCGGTCACTCTTGAAGATGCTAAAGTTCCGCCTAGGATGGCCTCATTGAAAGATGCTCAGCTTTGTTGAAGAAGGAAGAGTACTATTTGGGGTCGACTCACGATCTTCCTTTCAAATTTGACAAGGCGGTTTAGGCTTCACCATCAAGTCGAGAAGATGATACGCTATGAGCGTGCGGCCAACTTCCTTTCCGCATCGGCCAGTGGAATCCATGCTATAGAAGGCGATGACAACATCAACAAGTGGATCTTCGACTCCGGATCATGGGGGCAATTGGAAGGCGAAGGCGTCATACCAATCTCCTTTAGTCGGAGTAATTGCTTTTGTTTTGTTTTGCTTTTCGTATTTCTTTATGTTTTGAACAATAAACTTTGAAAGCCTAGTGCCTTGCGGGGCATCATGGTTCGTTCGAGGTTATTTCATTGTTTGCGTATTTTCATTCAATAAATTCGTTGGGCTTTTGCATTCAATTGTTTGTTTCTTTCTTTTACTTTATCACCCTTCAAAAGCTATGTGTTCTTACACACACCACATGATACTGAGAATCACTCGAATCTAGTTAATAACTATGCTAGTGCTAAATATGACTTGATAATCCGATCTACCAAGCCGAAGGCGAAAGTGAGGAAGATTGTGAAGTGCCGGAGAACTTGCGGGCTGACAAGAAGAGCGAGTTATCTGACCACAGAAAGCAAGTTGAGGTTGTGAATTTGGGTATTGATGAAGACAGAAAAGAGATCAAGATAGGAGTGGGTCTTGAGCGGTGTTAAAGAAAGGTTGGTTCGGATGCTATGAGACTACATTGAGGTTTTGCTTGGTCATACGAAGACATGGTTTAGACATTGATATTGTGGTACACGATTGCAAAAGAAGGTTTTCTCGATAAAGCAGATTAAATCGCATCGTCCGAGATGTCAGAGAAGATCAAAGCCGAAGTTATGAAGCAGTTCAACGCTGGTTTCTTAGTGATCGGAAAAATAGCAAGTATACTATTTTCACCGATGTAGTTATAATGAGTTTCCCCAAGTATCGATCTCGAGGACTGCGTGGTAAATACTTATTCGTGCTCTTAATTCAATTGAACAAAAACAATGGTTTGGTTGATTTTAATAGTTTCAATTACGCTTAACAAGTGATGGTGATGAAATATAATGAGAATGATGCTAGGGTGAGTGGTTGATTTAACAAAACTACGACACGAATCAGATTTTCTCATTGCATATGAAAACTATCAATTACCTATCTCTAGATTGTTCTTCCTTAAGTCCTTAATGAAGACACTATTAAAACCCTAATCCTTATTCAAATGTTCATTCGAACAACTCTTAGTTTTAACCATAACGATATCGAGAATTTAAGTGATTAAAAGAGTTCCTAGTCCTAGGTGAGACTCCTAATAACCTAATTGTGTAGAAACCCTAACAATCACGATCCACCAATTGTTAGTCATAGGTATACATGTATTTGTCCGATACATAATCATAAGAACACCACACAATTAAATTGAAATAGATAAACATGCATTAAGGAAATCAAGAATCGAATTCATACAATCATCAAACCAGGACCACCCTAGCATTGGGGGTTTAGCCTCTCATAATATTAGAAAACAACAAATAAGAGGTAAACATTACAAAGAATTATGATGACTTTGATCTTCAATGGTGGCTGCCCTTGAATCTCGCCGTCTCAATTCCTCTCCGTCGCTCTCTCACTCGATATTTCTTTCCTAATTTCCAAAGTGTCCTCTCTTTTCCCAAAACCTAATTCTAATAGTCTCATACATCCCAATATTAGCCAAAGTCAAAATACCCTTAATGACAAAGAAGAGATCCAAAACTCAAAAATAAAGTTTCCTCCGCGTCCATCAACACGGGCCGTGTTGATTAACACGAGTGCCCGTGTTAGTCTTCAAAATTTAAAGGGCACAGCCAATCAACACGGGCCGTGTTGATGAACACGGGTGCCGTGTTGATCCGACTTGGGCTAATTTTCACTTTCCTTTGGCTTTTCAACACGGGCGTGTTGATTCACTGGTGCCGTGTTGATTCCTCTGTAGCCTCAATATTACGATTTTTGCACTTCTTTTGTCGATTTGTTACATTTCATTCTTCTATCACGAAAACACTTAAACACATAACCAAAGCGTAAAATGCGATAAAAATACATATAACACTAGACAAATAAAAAGCGATAACGAAACTCAATGCTAAATAAGCGTGTAAAACCAGATCAAATTCCCCGAACTTAAGCTGTTGCTTGACCTCAGCGGCGATTATGAACTAATGAAAATTCAAGCGGATCGGTACTCATATGCGAGTTCGGTTCTTATTGCTCGAAAGTAGTGCGCTCGGCATTCACATGACACTAAAACACCTTCCAACTATGCTTCGCGCTTAAATACTCTCTTTCGCTTTTCCTCCTCTTTCATTCGCACAATCAGTTAAGGCCTTTGGGAATTATGATAATCATCACATGCATATGACTAGCCAAAATTTCACTTATTTAGGCACCAAGCGAACAGCATTTGCCATTTCTAATATCGATGAAATTTTCAAACCTTTTGGTTATTTATTGTCCTTTTCTTGAATGACGTTTGAGGATCGACCCCTTTTGAATAACTGGTGAGGTTACCCAACTTAGCGGGCTGGTTGCCTTTTACCGTCTTTTCATCATCACTTGCCATTTTATTTGATTTTCAACCAATCATACCGCATGTGAATCAAAATTATGCGGTTGTATAGATAAACTATTCAGGAGTACTTGAGACCTTAAGCACTTTAGTGCGATCGACACGTTGGATTTGTATCAATGTCACATTATTCGACTTTCCTACCAAACAATCATCCTGCATCTCACACAATATCAACCCGGCCTTTGTTGAAATACAAGCTCTTGTGTAAAACAAAACAAAATTTTAGTCAAGAACTCATAAGATTTAGGAGGATTTCTACTAGTGTTATTACACATCATTTATCATCAACTTAACAAAAATCAAACAAAGCAATAAATTCAAACAAAGCAATAAAACCTCCCCAAACTTGAACTAAACATTGACCTCAATGTTTCATATCAAACTTCGAGAGAAGTGACTCATAAGGGTGATGCAACACCGGTTGCTACCTCCTAGCTTCGCAAGATAGGATCCCTTTTATTACACGCAAACAAAACACAAAGGAAAACTAAGTTATGAAAAGCGTGGGTTGCCTCCCGTGGCGCTTCGTTAACGTCGCATGGCTCGACGGGTCATCCCTTGGTACTTTCTCTTCCACACCTTGGTGCTTGTACTTTCCATGACCCAAATTCAACCCCTCGAGGCCCGAACCCTGCGTGATTCACGTTACTTCTAACTTTCATCTTCTCACCTTTGTCTACCTTCTTTCCTGCGCTTCTTGGTGAACTTAGGAACTTTAATTGATGCCACTGAGAGATTCTTCGAGACTTCTTGAGGAGTGAATTTGAAATTTTGCTCTCTCCTCAATTTTGACCGGACCAAGAAAATTTATTATTTCCACACCTTGTTCTGGACCTCAAACACCTTCATGGTTATCTCCTCTTCAAAATACTTTAGCGTTAGATGACTGTCTCAATATCAAAATTGCACTGCTAGTCAATAAAAGGGTCGACCAAGAATGATCGGGGTCTCTTCATCTTGTATGTCCATGATCCGGAAATCCTGGAAAAGAAAATTTTCAATCTCTACCAACACATCTTGACTATCCATAAGACTTCTTGATAGTGTGATCGGCAAATTTTAATTTTGTTCCACTCCGCTTATCTTTTCAATGCCAAGCCTCTTGAAAATTGATAATGGCATTAAACTCACACTAGAGCGAATCAATTAGAACCTTTGAAAGTTCTATCTTTTATGGTGCATGGTATTGCTACCGATCGGGATCATACGCTTGGCGGTATTTTTCTCTCGGGCGAGTGCACATAACTTCTCATCAGCGGGTACTGTTTATCATCTATCCGCCTCTTTTTGATAGGATCTCCTTCATGAATTTTTGGTACAAAGGCATCTTCGAGTACTTCAAATAACGGTATGTTGATCTCTAGCTTCTTGAACAATTTGGCAAATTTATCGAACTCTTTCTCTTTTGTGTCCTTCTTTGCCACTTTGAGGATATGGAAGCCTAATCACGGGTTTACTCTTTCCTTGGTGGCTTTGGAAGCTCCTCTTCTTCCTTTTTCCCTTGTTCTCTAACTTCTAATTCCACTTCTATAAGTTCATCATCAACTTTTACCTCATCTTCTCTTTCTTTGGCAACATTTCCACTCCTTGTTGTGGACATTCACATTCTCATGGTTCTTGACTACCACATGCTTGCATTGCTACTTGTTGCACAATTTGCCCCATTTAAACTTCAAATTTTTAATTGCAGCCGTGGTGTTCTGTGATTGCTTCGTGTTTCTTCTTGGGCAGGAAGTGTGGGCAGCCATCTTTTCAAGGCCACTTCCCTCGACTTCGAGGAGCTTGTTGTTCTTGATCTTTCAAGCAAAGTTCGGATGATTCTTCCACCGAGGGTTATAGGTGTTAGAATATGGGTTATTACGCCTCGAATTTTATCTCCTCAATTTGTTTCGGAGTTGCAAGACATTGTGCGATCATGTGTGGTCCACTACAAATGTCACACACCATATTTTTAACTTTGTGCTACTGTTGAGTTCCCATATTCATAGCTTTAAGCTTTTCTCTATACAGCTATCGCCTCTTGATTTTGAGTTGTTTATTCACTTCCAACTTTAGATCAATCACTCCTCTGGTTTGCTTGCACCTGTCATATAATTCGGATGCTCATTTGCGCTATAGCTTCAATAATCTTCTTGATACCGTGGGTGTTGAGAAGTTGGATGAGCCACCATTCTTTGTGTCAATGAGTTGCTTCGTTTGATTCTCGGACCATTCCTGAACATACGCATCCTCGGTCGATCCAAGTTATGAGTAGGGCATGCCACCAGAGTCTTTTAAATCTCTTAAAGAGTCTCCTAATGATTCACCCTCCTTTTGCTTGAAATTCAAGATCTCATATCTTTTCCTCATGAACACGGATCTTGGAAAATACTCATTGAGGAATGTTGTTTCCATATCTTCCCAAGATGTAATGCTACTGCTGGAAGAGAATAGAACCACTCCTGCTTCATACAAGGTGAGCGGAAACATTCAGACTTTTACATTCTTGGTGTGCCCATCTATCTTTAGAGTGGTGCTCATAGTCGAAATCATTGCAAATGCTTGTTAGCATCTTCATTAACCCTTCGAGAAAAGGATCTCTTCTCCAGCTGCGTGATGGTGCTCGGGTGGAGCTGAAAATTAGGAACATTAACGGGTTGGTTGCGATGGTCATTCTTCCCCAGTGCATTTGTCCTCCATAATCCCTAGCAATCTCTCTTGAGGTGGATCCATTGGTTCGTCTTGACGATCCGGTGTGTTGAGTTCCTATCTTCTTCCTCGGTCTTGCTTTGCTACTCTTGGCGAGGCGAAGGTTCTCTCTATTCTGCGTCAAAAGATATTCTGCTGAGGTCGACCACGCATACAAATATTAGACACGATATTAGTTCTAATACAATGTAAAGAAAATAAATAAACAAATGAAAAGAAAAATTTTAATTGCAGAGCAATAAAATTTCAAACAAATTAAAAGTAAATCAGTATTTTGGCAGTCCCCGGCAACGGCGCCAAAAACTTGATCGGAAAAATAGCAAGTATACTATTTTCACCGATGTAGTTATAATGAGTTTCCCAGTATCGATCTAGGATGCGTGGTAAATACTTATTCGTGCTCTTAATTCAATTGAACAAAAACAATGGTTTGGTTGATTTTAATAGTTTCAATTACGCTTGTAACAAGTGATGGCTGATGAAATATAATGAGAATGATGCTAGGGTGAGTGGTTGATTTAACAAAACTACGACCTGAATCCAGATTTCCTCATTGCATATGAAAACTATCAATTACCTATCTCTAGATTGTTCTTCCTTAAGTGCTTAATGAAGACACTATTAAAACCCTAATCCTTATTCAAATGTCCATTCGAACAACTCTTAGTTTTAACCATAACGATATCGAGAATTTAAGTGATTAAAAAGAGTTCCTAGTCCTAGGTGAGACTCTAATAACCTAATTGTGTAGAAACCCTAACAATCACGATCCGCCAATTGTTAGTCATAGGTATACATGTATTTGTCTGATACATAATCATAAGAACACCACACAATTAAATTGAAATAGATAAACATGCATTAAGGAAATCAAGAATCAGAATTCATACAATCATCAAACCAGGACCACCCCCCTAGCATTGGGGGGTTTAGCCTCTCATAATATTAGAAGAAAACAACAAATAAGAGGTAAACATTACAAAGAATTATGATGACTTTGATCTTCAATGGTGGCTGCCCTTGAATCTCTTATCTCGAATTCCTCTCGTCGCTCTCTCACTCGATATTTCTTTCCTAATTTCCAAAGTGTCCTCTCTTTTTCCCAAAACCTAATTCTAATAGTCTCAGCCACATCCCAATATTAGCCAAAGTCCAAAATACCCTTAATGACAAAGAAGAGATCCAAAACTCAAAAAATAAAGTTTCCTCCCGCGTCCATCAACACGGGCGTGTTGATTAACAGTGCCGTGTTGGTCTTCAAAATTTAAGGGCAGCAGGCCAATCAACACGGGCGTGTTGATGAACACGGTGCCGTGTTGATCCATGACAGGCTAATTTTCACTTTCCGGCTTTTCAACACGGGCCGTGTTGATTCACCAGTGCCGTGTTGATTCCTCTGTAGCCCAATACGATTTTTGCACTTCTTTTGTCCCGATTTGTTACTTTCATTCTTATCACGAAAACACTTAAACACATAACCAAAGCATAAAATGCGATAAAAGACATATAACACTAGACAAATAAAAGAAACGATAACGAAACTCAATGCTAAATAACTGTGTAAAAACCACTGATCACTTAGCTGTCACCTCTTATCCCCAGTGGGTTGCTAATGTGGTGCTTGTGCCCAAGAAGGATGGTAAGAATGCGAATGTGTGTGGATTACGAGAGATACGAACAAGGCAAGTCGAAAGATGATTTCCCACTTCCTCGTATTGATGTTCTAGTTGACAATACCGCTCGGCACAAGGTTTTCTCCTTCATGGATGGTTTCTCCGGTTACAATCGGATCAAAATGGCTCCGAAGATACGGAGAAGACTACTTTAGTTACGGTGGGGCACTTTTCGCTACAAGGTTATGCCGTTCGATTTGAGAAGCAGCGCCACTTACCGGTGCTATGGTGACATTATTTCATGACATGATTCATCACGAGATAGAGGTCGTCGGCGACATGATAGCTCGATCCGCATGAAGAAGAACATCTTGATCATTTGCGAAACTATTTGCCATTGAAGAAGTCTGATGAGGCGAATCCCAACAAGTGCACCTTTGGAGTCGGATCAGGAAAACTCCTAGGGTTTGTTGTCGATAGTAAAGGTATTGAAGTTGACCCGCCAAGGTTAAAGCTATTCAAGAAATGCGGCGCCCTTACGGAGAAGGAAGTCGAGGTTTCTTGGGCCGATTGAACTACATTGCCGATTCATCGCACATAACTACTACTTGTGAGCCAATCTTCAAGTTACTAAAGAAAGATCAAGTAGTGGAATGGAGCAGCGATTGCCGGATCGCTTTCGACAAAATCAAGGAGTACCTGAATCCTCCTATCCGATGCCGCTTGCGAAGGAAGACCTCTCATCATGTACTTGCGGATTAGAGAACTCGATGGGGTGTGTGTTGGGGCAACATGGCCAGTGCAGTCGAAAAGAGCATGCAATATACTACCTTAGCAAAAGTTTACCGGTGTGAAACAAGATACTCACGGCTCGAGAAAACTTTAACTTGGGCTGCTCGCCGACTAAGGCATATATGTTGACTCACACTACCTTGTTGATTTCAAGATGGATCCGATAAAATAAATCTTTGAGAAACCAGCTCTCGGGAAGAATAGCAAGATGGCAAATGATCTTGACCGAATATGACATCGTTACACTTCTCGAAGCGGTCAAAGGAAGTGTGGTAGCCGATCATTTGGCTCATCAAGCGTAAATGACTATCGATCTATGCGGTTTAATTTCGAGATGAAGATGTTTTGCTAGTTACAGATTGCGAAGAGCAGGCCAGACGAAGGACACGAACAAGGATCGATGGACCATGGTCTTTGATGGAGCCTCAACGCACTTGGCAATGGCATTGGCGCCATTATTACATCCCTACGGTGGACATCGCCTTTCACCGCGATTATGTTTCGATTGCACAACAACATGGCGAATATGAAGCGTGCATCATGGGTATCAAAGTCGCTATTGACTTAAGAATCAAGTTCTTGCAAGTATATGGAGATTCGACTTTAGTGATCGATCGGATAAGGCGAGTGGGATATGAAGCACCCAAATCTCATTATCGAGCATGTTACGAGTTTGATTCCTACTTGAAGAGATCACTTTCAACCACATTCCACGAGAAAGTCGGTTAGCGAGCGCATTGGCTACTATGTCGTCTATGTTCAAGGTTAGATGGGACAACGAGGCTCCCGGATCATCATTGAGAAGTTCGACGAACCGGTATTGTTGTGAGCTTGACGAGAAGAGAAACCTTGGTACTATGGCGTGAAGAGGTATCTTGAGACTCGGGAATATCCAGGGCATCATTAATGATAAGAAGTTTATGAGAAGACTTACATCAAATTCTTCCTCGGCGGCATCTTATACAAGCGCAACCACGACTTGTGCTTACTGTGTAGACGAGCAATCGTATCATGGAAGAGTTACGAAGGCGAATTTGGTACCCACTCCAGTGGACACACCATGGCTAAGAAGATTTTGAGAGCAGGTTACTATTGGTCCACCATGGAAGCTGATTGTCACCGCTATGCTCGATCTTGTCACAAGTGCCAGATTTATGCCGACAAAGGACACGTACCTCCAGTACCTATGAATGTTTTAACTTCTCCTTGGCCTTTTGCAATGTGGGGCATCGACATGATTGGAGAAATTAAGCCCACGGCTTCCAATGGACATCGTTTCATCCTTGTAGCAATCGATTACTTTACCAAGTGGGTAGAAGCAGCCTCGTATGCATCTGTTACCAAGAATGTTGTGGCTCGATTCGTCAAGCATAATCTTATCTGTCGGCATGGCACTCCTGAAAGGATTATCACAAATAACGGTTCCAATCTCAACAATAAGATGATCACCAAACTCTGCACGCAGTTCAAGATCAAGCATCATAATTCTTCTCCATATCGGCCTAAAATGAGCAGTAGCGATGGAAGCCGCCAACAAGAACATTAAGAAGATTATCTGAAGATAGCGGTGACTTACAAAGATTGGCATGAGATGTTACCATTTGCTCTTCATGGTTATCGCTTCTACACGAACATCCAGGGCAACCCCTTCTCTCTCGTACGGTATGGAAGCCGTCTTACCCATCGAGGTTCGATACCCTCGACGAGTCCTCCGGGAGGCGAGTTAGGCGAAGGCGATTGGGTCGAGACTCGCCTCGACCGATTAACTTGATCGATGAGAAGCGACTCGCATCCATACGCCATGGACAGTTATCGAAGCGAATGATCGAGCATTTAACAAGAAGGTCAAGCACCGAGTCTACCAAGTTGGCGATCTAGTAGTCAGCGCATCATCCTTCCACAAGGTGATCCCGGGCAAATGGACTCCCACCTATGAGGGACCGTTTGTAGTCAAGACGATATTTTCGGCGAGCTATGATACTTAGCACCATGGATGGTGAAGACTTCACACCCTGAGCGCAGACATAGTCAAAAATACTACGCATGAAAGAGACCCGCTAGGTCGGTGGCCTAGGCAAAAATAAGGGCATCTGGCGAACCAAAAGGTTCGGGCAAAATTAAGGATATATGCAAAACATGTACACCGGCAAGTCGAAAACGAAAAGGCGGCTTGGGCAAAAGGGTATCGGTGGTGAAAACCCGAAAGGCGGTCTAGGCAAAGTTAGGGATTCAAGCGACTATGTCTCTTCGGATCACCTTCGGACTACTATCGGCATTCAAGATTCAAATGGCGAAGATCGGTCTACTCACTTTCTGCAAGGAGATGAGATAGTCGAAAATATGAGTACTAGCATAGTTGGAACTTAACGAGATTATTTCCGCATAGCTTTTACCTTTCTTGTGTACAACTACTTGGCATCATACACCTTTCAAATAACGCAAACTTCTTTCTCTTTACAATTTCGTTGTTATTTGAAATAGGTCCAACGTTGCTTTGAATGATTATACACTCGACAATAAAAATCTCTTTGCAAACATACGAAAAGTGAACATACAAAAGTGCTTACTACAGGCTCCGGGGTGGGACGGACGAAAGTCCAATCAGATTCCCCACAAAGCATGATCCCCACAAAGGTGTCACTCACAACACGCCTTCCCAGGAGTATACGTCGATCTCAAGCGGAACACTTCATCCCAATGGATATTTCTCAATCCTCCCCCTTCTCCCCAGCAGCGGTATCCAGACACGAAACTTGGTCAGATAGGGCATCGGAGGAAACATACACCTTTTATTCCCCAGCCAGAGATTACAACGGGCTCCAGACTCTTCTAACTCTCGGAATCAAATACTCTCGGTGAGATCTCGGAATCCCCAGTAGAGCGCCTCCTAAATTTCCTCAGCAGGATCTACATACAAGGTCCCCAACGGATCGCCTTCCAGATTCTCCTCAGTAGGGTCTATGAGGTCTCCAACAACGAGTTTCTCAGTCTCTACCCTCCTCAACAATAGCTAGGCCCAAGACTTGGTCAGATAGTGCATCGGAGGAATTCAGGATATCCTTGTTCTCTTCCAAAAGCGGAGTTCTCACCTACCCAATTCCCCAAGCAGAAGTCAGAAATCTTCAAACAGAACATCCGCATCTTCTTCAAGATGGATATGTTTTGAAATATCACAACATTTATCATTCACACATTACTCATAAAGTCATAATTTATGCATATGTCATTCATATACACTGTCATGCATCATACTTTGCAAAAACTAATAATATTCATCAAAGTTCCTCTTGTTTTCTCAAAAGCAGTGTGATCACTTCGACACAAACAGTCGAGATTAAGCCCGAATCGACGGAAAACTATCGAAAGACCGCCTGGTTGTCCTCCGACGGTGGTCCAGATTAAGCCACGAGTCGACGGAAAACTATCAGAGAGCGCCTCGGTTATCCTCCGATAACAAGCAATGGATCAACACCCGATGCACAACAGGGAAGCTATCCGCATTCTTGCCAACTACAACCCCTCGAGTAATCGGCACGAAGATTTATTCGACCCTTCCTATTATCAGACTCTGAGTCTAGCGTACGACTCGATTGCCTTGGATGGCATCTTAAGCCCATCTCCGACTACTTGTCAACATCTCTTCACTTTCAGAATGCTGCATATATGGTTAAAAATCAATACAAACCAATAACCTCATTCAAAGTGAACACGAAGTCTAATGTACGACTCCTCGGATGGCATCTTAAGCCCTCTCTCCGTTCGAGAACATCTCAGAGTCTAACACGACTCACTCCCGGCATCGACCTTTCGGATGGCATCTTAAGCCCATCTTCGTCAGCTCTCCTATTAACGACCTCGAGTCTAGCGCGACTCGTTCCCCAGAAGTCTCCAACTTCTCAAATGGCATCGTAAGCCCATTCCGCATCATCACCAATAGCGAGTGCAAATTTTCAAGTGTACTCGAGTGTTCAATCATCTTCTACCTCCAGGTCACGAAAGACAAGCGTGTCAATCTAACCCTCCAGTACAAGAAGATTGAACAGGGGCAGCTGTCATACCCCAAAATTTGCCCTCCATCTACTCAAGAGATTTCATACATCCATACTCGAGGATTCCTCGAGAGTTGATCGACAAACTCTCTCTAGACAATCAACCCAAACTAGGGTTTGGTATCTCTCAAGTCAAGATGGATTTCCAATATCTCCAATGGTCTTCATGCCTCCTCATATGCTTCAAAGATTCTCCATGTCAAGTTTCAAGCCTCACAAGTCAAGTTTCCTCAGGCAATTGCTCAGATGGTTGAAAATCGGGTGTATTGGACAAAAGTCAATGGTCAACATACAGTCAAACTTCATAATTTTGGTCAACATCCTCATTTTGAAGTTACATTCATCATTTGATCAAGGGTTGATCATGATTCATCAAGAAAACTCAAGATTTGCTCAAAAGTCAAACTTTCTAAATTAGGGTTTCTAGGTGAAAAGTCAATGAACTTTGGTGATCATAACTTTCTCATACTTTCTCGAAATTTTTCCACCACCTCTTGTTTTGAAGGAAATTCAATTCTCTACAACTTCATGTCTCACAAGAATGTCCAAAATGCTTCATTTGAGAGGTATAGCTCAAAACATTGGTCATTTTCAAAGTCAACAAAAGTCAACTTTTGTTTTGAAGATATATTGAGCATGGTAACTCCAATTGAGATGAAACCAAAGACATTGTTTAGAGGACTCTTAGAGCTTTCAAAAGTCCAAGAACACTCAAAACGTGGAAAATTGAGCAAGATACACCATTCATAAGTTGGGCAATTTTGAAAGAATGCACAAAGAGATACTTCAAAATATCAAATCTTTTGCAAATGGGCCTACTTTTTCTTCATCCAAACTTATTCCTCATGCAATTAGGAATGTCCAAGCCCAATGCCACGATTGTCTATTTTATTTTCCTATTTAATTTGGAATTTATTCATTTAAATACAAATTAATTTGAAAAGTAAAGTATAAAATCCAAATTAATTGAAAGATTGATTTTTATTGCTTGCTTGTGATCCAATTAACCCATAAATGCCAGCAATTTCGAAATTTGACCAAAAAAGGCAAGATTGGATTGAAATTGGTCAAGTTTTGAAAATTTGATTTTCATGGAAATATCAAATTTGATTATCATTGATTATTGATCAAATCTTTCCAAAACAATGCCAAATCCATCCGGATATATACTTGATGCATATCAATCACAAGAGGACGAAAAAATTGCTCAGAAACCCTATTCCCAAACTCAAAAAAATCGTGACCTGCAAGCTATTGGGAATCCTACTTCCAGCCATTCTCAATCGTTTTTGAGGTGTCCAACAGGTTCCTTGATACCTCCAGAAGCGAATCAGACCTTTACTTTGCCAAAAAACATCAAGAATCAAGCAATCCGTGTTTGGTTTGTTCTTGAATTTTCAAATTTCGATTTCTCATATTCATGCATTATTAACTTGTTTTGATTGTTTGTTTGTGTTTAGCATCAAGCTTGCAAGCTTTCTGGGCAAGCCAATTGAGTTTCCATGGCCGGAATCGTATTATGACATAGTTAGGTTTTCTGGTTTCGAATTAGGGTTTCCTCAAACAGGAAAAATTGGACAACAAGACCTATACCAGTGAACTCGGAATGATGTTCTGAATCGACCATGGCCTTGGAATTTATTTATATTATGTTTGCTTGATTTTTTGAATTAGCCAGGGACATAGCGTCGAACAATGGC
This sequence comes from Vicia sativa, assembly GCA_021764765.1. Classification (NCBI taxonomy): domain Eukaryota; kingdom Viridiplantae; phylum Streptophyta; class Magnoliopsida; order Fabales; family Fabaceae; genus Vicia; species Vicia sativa. The sequence continues at coordinate 164,926,815 of CM038795.1, read as the reverse complement.
CGACGCTAGCTTCAAATATTCAAAACGAAGAAGATGACTGGATGGCGCGAGATCGTGGCAATGGGAAGGCGACGCGTGTGAAAACCCACTCACCTCGTTTCAGAACAAGCTTGTACACATGGCGCAGCGGCTAAGGCGTTCACTGTTTCCAGATGCTTTCCATGGTCTTGAGTTCGATCCACACTGAGACCAGTTTTGCTATTTTCTTTTCCAAGTTCAACTTTTTTCATATTTTCCATATTTTAATATTTCTATGCTATTTTAATTTCTTTTCACAATTTTATTCTGCATTAAAAAATCACCAAAAATTAATTTTCTTTTTGCATTATTTTCATAAAAATGTTTATTTAATTTAATAAATTAAAAAATATCTTTTTGCATGCATATTTATTTTTATTTATAATTTAGCATTTAAATCATTATAAATTAGTTTTAAATTACTAAAATGCATCTAAAAAATCCCAAAAAATTATTGTAGTATATTTATCTTATTTCCAGCATATAATAATTTTCTCATATTAAAACTTGCATTTTTCTAACATTTTTTCTCTTGTTCGATTCATATTGCATTTTTCCGATTTCTTCTTTTTTGTACAGGTTGATCCGATTCAGACGATTTTCTCTTTATCATTTTATCATTCTATTTTTTCCAATAATGTAATTGCTCATGGGATGTAATAGTTTAATTTAGAATTTTATTTTCCGCATTTTAAATTATGTATCTGCCCCAAAGCCATGTAATAGCGTAGGACATTTACATTTCCGCTTTTACATTCCGCATTTTACTTTCCGCACCCTTATCAAATGTTAGTAATTAGGCGTGTATGGCAAGACTAAAATTGAACATAGCCCACTAATCTTCAAGATAACATATTCTGAATTCAACACACTTCTTTCACACACGCACCCCTTAGGGTAATTTTCTCTCGATGCCTTTCGATTCAACATGGTCATGTCCCTCGAACGTAGAGGTATCCTAGCACCGTTGCCTACAAACAAATCATCATAGTCCCTTCGATACAAAGATCATAAGACCCACGATGTCGCCTCCGAATACATGATCTTGACCCTCGATTGTTGCCTACGAAAAATGATGATAGTCCCTTCGAATATGCTAGGATACTTCCTACACAAGTTGCTTTCTATGACCATCCGATGTCCCTTCGAATGTCCCGCTTACATCCAACGAATGGAGCTACCTACTAACTAATGGTACGGCTAGCGCTATTCTAAAGGAATGTAGAAGTACAACAAAACGACCAATTCTGAGTGGGTAATAAGTCTTTTAGTTGCTCGTTCTATCAAATGCTTTTCACACCACACACTCTTTTTCGAAGTTTCAAACTCTTTTCAAAACAAAACATTTCCGAACACTTTGTATACACTCCTACATGAGTCATTACAAAGTCAAAGTGAAATGCCTTTTTTCAAAACATCTTTGTCAAACACACAGAAAGCAATTTTAAAAAAGTGATCTAGAGCAACTAAGAGCCCATAGATAACTACGGATGTAAAGGGGTGCTAATACCTTCCCTTTTCATAACCATTCTCCCGAACTCAGAATCTAACGAAGGTCTTTTTCTGTGTTACTTTTACCTTCCCTTAATTGGATAAAAATAAAAGTCGGTGGCGACTCTTGCTATCCGCACATTTGGATACAAAAATCCTACAAAGTCAGTTCACTGTATTACACACACCACCAAGTTCCCAATAGGAAATCCCTGTTTCTGCTCCCCACCAAACAAATCCAAATGTTTCTTCTTCCAACATCCCCCATCAGAACTTTGCCACCAAATTCTTCTGAATGGTATGACGGATCTTGGAGATTACCAGGAATAAATGTGCCTCTGAACACACAACCTCCTTCCTTCACTATTCCATCCACAAATATTTTGGATGTGCATAAGTCTCCAGAACTTATTTCTACTTCTACATATGAACATAACACCAATACCATCTCTCTAGAACTTCCACCACCTCACTCCCCAGAACATACCATCATCTCTCCAGAATTTTCACCATCTCACTCCCCAGAACATACCTTCAATTCATCTTCATAAGAATTACACCACTTCATATCTTTACCTTCCCCACAAAACTCACCTACCTTCACTTTAGAACCTCAACAAACTCAACATCCAAAACAGTTCACACAGATGTAAATCTACTATTGCGGAATTTTGAAACAAAGATGCATGGTTGGATAGAAAGGCTGAAGGAAGACTGTGCTAACAATCTGAACCCAGCTGCGTCAGCTGATCTGTGGAAAACATTTAGAAGAAGATTCAATGTTGAATCCCTTAAGCTCAAAGAAGTGTGCTACTATCATGTTCTTGGAACAAATGTCAAAATTGATTTAGCCTATCTTCTCTTCAATTATCTGTGGACGCATGTCAAAGAAACTTGGGAAGAAGAAAGAAGCAAACATCCTAAGTCCAAAAGGAATTTCATACCTCTAGACAGATTGATATTATATATTATGACATAGAATGGTCGGATAGCTCATTTAGAGGTGTTCGCGTTAAAAAGTGACGCGCGAGGGAATCGAATCTGAATTCGGATTCTCTGGCTCGAAACAATTTACTCTTTTGATTTGTTTATAAAGATGCCGCGAGCATCAAGCTTTATTATTTTCAACACAAGAAATTATGATTTAATGATTATGAAAAAGGGGAAAGCTGTTAATACCCTCAATTGATTACGATATGCGTAACGACTAGCGCAAACTAGACGTAACGCATTGGGGAGATTCCGGGTAAGGGGGTTTGTTATATAAAGGGAATAGATGGAGCACCCTAAATATATATAGTTATCTATAGCTTTATATATGAATATGTTTGATATGTTTGTGTGTTTTAATTGCTATTTCTATGATTGGGAAAGTTTCTCCTTTGGGATTTTAAGAAGGATAGATTATATGGGATCCTAGTGTTTGTTATTATTGTGCTCGCAAAGATCTTCAGATCTTCTGCATACATATCCCCTAATGGGAATCAGAGCATTTGTAGCTCGGATCTAAAGGGATCTATGGTTTGTTTGGTTTGAGGGAGAAAGAAATTTGCTCGGCAAGGATGAGACCTTGTGCCTACGTATTCTCAAAAAGATGTTGAGAAAGTCAGAGCAATCGTAGTTCCCACTTATGCTAGTGGAAGCAACGGGAGTTATTAAGAGACAGACAAATGTCATCTTAATGAAAAATGTATCTAATCTATTTCATCACATACATTTTGAAAAGTTTGATTGATTGAATCTTTCGTCGTAAGTTATAGGTGTTTTTCTTGAGTGTACAAGCGTTACCACTTACATGTTTAAGAAAGATGTTTGAAAAAAGATGAATCTTTTAATTGTAAGCATTGGGTGTTTTGCTTGAGTGTACAAGCGTTACCACTTACGATTAAGAGATGTTTTTTGTTTGAACAAGAGTTTGAAAAGTTTTTGATTGTATGTGATGTGATAGATGAGATACTTCTTCCATAGAGATGATAAACATCTAAATCTCGAGGAGAAATTGATTGGATTAGAGGGATGCTTTTAAGAAGCCCGTGGGTCCTTGTATTGTAAGCCCAAGAGGAGGCATTCTGAGGGTCATCGAGGGTCCTTGTATGAAGCTCAAGAGGAAGCTATAGGGTATGGATGGCTTTGGCTTTAAAAGGGATTTCACCGGGAAACCATCCTTTTGGAATTAAGAGCAATTTCACCGGGAAATTATACTCTCAGGGTTCTATCCTAGCGCGGATGATTCTTTGTATTGGAAGCCCAATAGGAGGCTGTTAAGAGATTTCCTGGTCTCTTTCATTGTATGATGCCCAAGAGAAGGCTAAACTCAATGAGGAGTTCTTTTGAACGAAGCCCAAGAGGAGGCTGACTCAACAGGGGAGTGCTGTCTTATATGAAGCCTAAGCGGAGGCTAAACTCAGATGAATGAGTTATCTTGTACAAAGCCCAAGAGGAGGCTAACACTGTGGGGAACCTATTGGTTAGACTAATTGTTATGTTATAACTAGATAGTTGTATAAACAAGTGTGTGTGTGTGTGTGATATGTATTCACAGGAGTTTATGAAGGAAATATAAACAGATGCATGATGTTTATTTACAAGAGTTTATGAAGTAAATATAAACAAGTGTCTGTGAAACGAACGTTTAAAACGAGCGTAACTTGATTATTTACAAGTTTGAATTGTGTACAAGGAAGTAAATATGTACACGAACGAGTATTTATTTACAGGAAGATGTGGATGTACATAGGAAGGTTAGGACTTACACCATAAGGGTGGCCCATTGGTTTAAAAGCAGTTTCACAGGGAATAATGCTCCTTTTAATACCAATGGTATTCAGTGTATACACAAGTGAAATGAAAACAAACGATCGAAGTTTGTTTGTACTTGAGTATAAAAAGTATCTGTATTATGTACAGGTAAAAAATTGGTATATTCATAAAAAGAATTGGATATGTACAAAGAAAATATGTATGTACATAAAGAATGTTGGGACTTACACCGTAAGGGAGGCCCATGATCGATTAAGAAATTTGAGAGAAAACGAATTCGGTTTTATCGTTTAATCGGATCGATCATGGAAAAAGATGTAAGTTTGATGAAAAAGTTTTGAAGAATGATTTTGAAAGTGTTTTTGAAAAGTGAAATTTACTTGTGAAGAGTTTTGAAAAGAATCGGGCTTCGAAAGTTTGAAAAAAATCACCTTTAAAGGTGTTTTGAAAAGTACTCAAAAGTACCGTTTTCGGCTCGATAAAAACATAATCGGATGAAAGTTTTTGTGAAATTTTTTGACACTATCTTAAAATAGGCATATTTATTGACAAGTGTACAAAAAATCACCTCAAAATGAGGAGTTTTTATTGGGTTTTGAAAAAGTCAAAATTTGTAAAAAATTGAAGTGAAAAAATTAAAAAGTTTGGCAAAATGGTCCCAAGGTTACTCGAACCCGGGACCTGTTAGGCAAGGCATGGCATGGAAATCTTAAGAGTGAGCTGGCAACCGCTGGAGCGGCAATACATCCGTGTATTAAAATCAATCAATGTTATAATATTATAAACCAAGTTTTTGAATTTTAAAAAACGCGCGCAGCTTGTTCTTCCTCTCCAATCCTTCAATCAGCCATGGATTCCTTATTTCTTGATGAAATTGAACGAAGTAAACATCAAACTGGATCGTTTCAAGCACAGAAACACAATGATGTCCTTTAATTTCATTTATTTTAAGCCTAACATGATTGAATTTCTCAAGAACACGAAGAACCCTAAAACTGAAAATCTTAATTGAAATCGTGTATGGTGAATGATTTTGTCAATTGATTGAGGGTTATTGATCGTTGATAGTGCAGAAACAAAATGGCCAAGAGTTTTTTGGACTGGAATCATGAAATCATAGAGTTTGAAGTTCGAGCTCTTACCTGTTCAAGCTGAGATCGAATTTGATGAAGGAGTGTTTCCAGTTGTGTTTTTATGATTCTTAGAGCACCAACGACCTTCAAGGATCATGTATGAATGGTCTGCTTGCCCTGAAATTGCTTGGATAGCTCTGACCAAATCGAACTGCAGTTAGCTCAAAGTAAAACTTGAAATCATGGTTAGAGATGTTACAGGTTGATGTTAATGGTTTGGATCATTCATATGAGGTATATTGATGATGTTTGGATGATCAAAACACAAGTTGCTCGAGCCAAAGATTGAATTCGACAGTTAAGGCAGTTTTGGGCAAGTTTGTGATTTTGAACATGGATTCTGATTTCCAGTTGTTCTCAAGTTGATTTTAAGGTTTAGACAAGTTCTATATTAATATTAAGATATGTTAGACACCAAATTTTTCATGTTTCTTCACAAGTTTTCAAAAATGCAAAACTTCTCAATTTGAACTATGAAACTTGAATTTTAAGAAAGAAGAGAGAAAGCATGTTCTTGCATGGCTTTGGTGTGGTTTGAAATTGCAAACAAGACCTCTATTTATAGGTCACAAGTTCTTAATGGTAAGTACAAAAGATTGGCTTTGGTATTTACAAGTTGCCTTAGAGGGCAAGGAAGTCATTTTTGCATTAAATGCAAAAGGAAGCTTCCTTTTAACCATGGTTAAATCTTACCTTGATCCTATCTCTTTACAATTACTCTCCCTCTGATTTTTATCAGATCTAATCCTCTTGGCTAGGTGGCATGCTTCTAGAAAGAAAGAAATAACTCAAAAATGACCTATAATTTTGAACTTTGTACTTGAAAATCAAGGATTTTGGAGCTCTATGTTTCAAAATCAAAAGTATAGCTAGACTCCATGGATTTGAGAGTTCTTGGACATTTTGGAAAGCTTGTTTCAAGGGCTACAACTTTCATGTTTTGAGTTTTTTCCAATTCAAAGTGGAACTATGTGAAAAAATGCCATGAAGTTTGGAAAAAGTATGAAATTTTAACACTTGAAAAATTTTCTAAGTGTTGAAAATTTTGACTTTTTGTTGACTTTTCCAAATTTCTTGATTTTTTATGATCATGATGGATCATTTGAAATATTTTGATGATTGAAAAGTTTTGTCTTGAAAAAGTTGACCAAAAGTCAAAGTTTGACTTTTCAGTGCAGATGAAATTTCATCAGATGATCTAGAAATTGACTGATGAAATCTGTGAATCTCTGTGATGTTTTGAATCCAGAAATTAGGTCAACATGTTGTATTTAAGATATGAAGATCAATCTCCAATCAAAAAAGTCATTTATTGATCACAAAATCAGTGATTGCTTGTCCTCGATGAAAACCCTAATTGGTCGATCCTTGATAGATCATGAGGAAAAATTGATATCTGAAAATCAAAGGTTGATGGTTTGATCAAGATAGATCAAATGAGGTGAATAAAACTCAAACCCTGATTGATTGTCTCTTGAATCAGATGAGAATTTTGTGAAACCCTAATTTTGATCTGTAGAAGCTACACCCGATTAATTTTGTTCTGAACTATTATTGATGCAATGATGCAGATGTAAGGTGGTATATTAGGTCAAAATTTGGGGTATGACAAGAGGACGCCAATTTACTTGGAGAATTGGACCCCATTTATGGTAAAGCTCTGACTGGGAAAAACCTGCTGAAAAGGAAGATCATTGACAGACATCTGGTTGAACCCACTTCTTACGTCTGGGGATCTGTCACTAAATGGAGAGTCCCTCTAGAAGATTTTCCTTTGTTCAACCCTGGTTATCATCCTGAAAACATTTGAAAATTCATTAGAACGTGCAAAAGGAATGACATTCCAATTGATCCAGCATGGCTTCAAGGCAGAAATACACCAAGCCCAGATGTCCAGAGAAAGAAGAAACTAAGAGTAGAAGGAGAGGGAGAGGGTACTTCTACAAGACCTCACAAATCTCAGAAGAAGAAGAAGAAGAAGACTTCAGGTAAACCTTCTGACACCATCTCTGTTATAGATTATGCAAATATAGTAACATCTGATACATTGCCCACTCAAACTTATGTTCCTCCTAAACCACAAACTCTAGGAAACATAGAAGTAGACATTGACCTCACTGCTCCTTCAGAATCTCACGAAATAAACCCACAAATTGCTCAAGTATTATCTGATATAAATAATTCTGATATATCCAATACAGAAATTCCACCACAAACAACTCAAACACCACCATCACCACTCATCACACCACCAACTTCTCAATAGGAAATCCCTGTTTCTGCTCTCCACCAAACTAATCCAAATGTTTCTTCTTCCAACATCCCCCATCAAACCTTTGTCACCAAAATCTTCTGAATGGTATGACGGATCTTGGATATTACCAAGATAAATGTGCCTCTGAACACACAACCTCCTTCTTTCACTATTCCATCCACAAATATTTTTGCTGTGAATAAGTATCCATAAGTTATTCCCACTTCTACTTCAGAATATACCATCAGTACCATCTCTACAGAAATTCTACCACCTCACTCCCCAGAACATACCATCATCTCTCCAGAACTTTCACCACCTCACTCCCCAGAACATACCTTCAATTTATCTTCATTAGAATCACACCACTTTATATCTTCACCTTCCCCACAAAACTCACCTACCTTCACTTTAGAACCTCAACATCCTCAACACCCAAAACCTGTTCACACAGATGTTAATCTACTATTGCAAAATTTTGAAACATATATGCAATGTTAGATAGAACGGCTGAAGGAAGACTGTGCTAACAATTTGAACCCAGCTGCGTCAGCTGATCTGTGTAAAACATTCAGAAGAAGATTCAACGTTTAATCCCTTAAGCTCAAAGAAGTGTGTTACTCTCATGTTCTTGGAACAAATGTCAAAATATATTTGCCTTATCTTTCTTCAATCATCGTGGACGATGTTAAGGAAACCAGGGAGGAAGAAAGAAGCAAACATCCTAAGTCCAAAAGGAATAGGATACCTCTGGCAAGATTGATATTAAATATTCTGCAATATAATGATCTAATAGCTCATTTAGAGGACGCCAATTTACTTGGAGAATTGGACCCCATCTGTGGTAAAGCTCTGACTGGGAAAAACTTGCTAAAAAGGAAGACCATTGACAGACTTCTGGTTGAATCCACTCCCTACATCTGGGGATCTGTCACTAAAAGGAGCATCCCTCTAGAATATTTTCCTTTGTTCAACTCTGGTGATCATCCTAAAAACATTCGAAAATTCATTAGAACGTGCAAAAGGAATGGCATTCCAATTGATCCAGCATGACTTCAAGGCAGAAATACACCAAGCCCAGATGTCCAGAGAAAGAAGAAAAAAAGAGCAGAAGGAGAGGATACTTCTACAAGAACTCACAAATCTCAGAAGAAGATGAAGATGAAGACTTCAAGTAAATATTCTGGCACCATCTCTTTTATAGATTCTGCAAATATAGTAACATCTGCTACACTCCCCACTCAAACTTATGTTCCTCCTAAACCACAAACTCTAGAAAAAGTAGAAGTAGACATTGACCTCACTGCTCCTTCAGACTCTCGCGAAATAAACTCACAAATTGCTCAAGTATTATCTGATATAGATAATTTTGATATACCCAATACAGAAATTTCACCACAAACAACTCAAACACCACAATCACCATTCATCACACCACCAAGTTCTCAACAGGAAATCCCTGTTTCTACTCCCCACCAAACTAATCCAAATGTTTCTTCTTCCAACATCCCCCATCAGACCTTTGTCACCAAAATCTTCTGAATGGTATGACGTATCTTGGAGATTACCAGCAATTAATGTGCCTTTGAACACACAATCTTATTCCTTCACTATTCCATCCACAAATATTTTTGTTGTGAATAAGTCTCCAGAACTTTTCCCACTTCTACTTCAGAATATACCATCAGTACCATCTCTCCAGAACTTCCACCACATCACTCCTAAGAACATACCATCATCTCTCTAGAACTTTCACCACCTCACTCCCCAAAACATACCTTCAATTTATCGTAATTAGAATTGCACCACTTCATATCTTCACCTTCCCCATAAAACTCACCTACCTTCACTTCAGAACCTTGACAACCTCAACACCCAAAACCTATTCACATAGATGTTAATCTACTATTGTAGAATTTTGTAACAGAGATGCAGGGTTGGATAGAAAGGATGAAGGCAGACTTTGCTAACAATATGAACCCAACTACGCCAGTTGATCTGTGGAAAACATTAAGAAGGAGATTCAATGCTGAATCCCTTAAGCTCAAAGAAGTGTGCCACTCTCATGTTCATGAGAAATTCATCGAGTCTCTGAATGTATTGATGACAACAGTTGTTAATATCTTGAATAAGAAGCCTCTTCTGAAGCTGGACAACGATCCACGACAATCATCCTCTAAATCTCTGGATATCTCTGAAGATGAATCTATTGAGTCAAATGTTGTAGAATAAAACTCTTTGGTTTTGTATCGACAACCTTCTGCTTCTGGTGCTAAAGATACTTCTAATAAAGTTCCAACGCTTATGATCAATCTTGACATCTTATTCTCCAAAGCTTTATGTCCTGAAGCTGCTGCTTCTACCTCCAAGGTTGTCTCTTCTGAAGATGCTGCTCAAACTTCTCTTGTTCTGGAAACTTTGAAAGAGTTGAAGAATGAAAATGAAGTTGTGCGTGAACGTTTGGACAAGAAAGACGATACCAACAAAGAAATCAAAAATTGGATGGCGAAGCAAGAAGAATCTTCAAATGAGATCAAGAATCTTCTTATTTCTCTAGTCTCTCGTCAAACTTAGTCTCTATCTATTTGAAACTTCTGTGAATCTAGTTTTTTTGTTTTTTTATTTATTTTTAAAACCGCTGTAACTGTGTGGTTCTGACATCCTTTATAAATCATTTGGATAATTTTTAAACTATTTTTATAATCTTTTATTTACGTTTTTTTTATTATGACAAAAAGGGGAGAAACTTGTGATTTTGATCTGATTTAAATATAACAGTTATTGGGACTAAAGTCTCAAACATTTCTAATAAAAATACAAGTGTATCTGTTTCTGAAGTATGCAGGGCTATCTAAACTCTGAAAGGAAATTCTGTAACGAATATCTAATCTCTAAGCTCTAAAATGAAAAATTTGAAAAGAAACTCTAAAAGAAAGATTTCTCTAAGCTCTGAAAGAACAAACTCAGGAAAGTTCTACTGCATATTTATTTTCTTCTGATTATTTAACTCAGGGGGAGATATCTATCTCAGGGGTAGATTTTCACATATATACAAAATTTCTTAATCAAAATCTGAATGTTTTTGTCATCATCAAAAAGGGGAGATTGTTAGAACGTAGTTTGGTTCTAATCACATCTTAGAGTTTTTATGATAATAAATGAAATAAATTTTGTATAGTAAATTTGGTACATTGATGAGTATGTTTGCATCTGATACTCTGATAAATATGTTTTTCATTTCAGATGATGTTTTGACTCAAGCACTCTAGAAAGTGAAATATTAACTTACATTGAGCATATAAAGAATTAGAAGTTCTAAATATTAAAGCAACTTCTAAATACGCACGCTGAAGCAAACTTTGATAGAAGCATGTTGAAGCAAACTCTGATAATAGATAACCTAACAAAGTCTGAACAGAAGATAAAGAGAAATAGACTTCAAGTTTTGAGACAAGTTCTGCTACAATACTGTTAGACATTTAAAGTTAAAACGACTAAAACACTCAAGTAGAACAAAGTTCGAGATTCATTGAAAACACAAAGTACATGTAGACAAGAACATTAAATGCGATCTCATTGTTCAAGATCGCAATGTATAAATTCCATAATATATATATATATATATATATATATATATATATATATATATATATATATATATATATATATATATATATATATATAAGATCAATTGTTTAAATATAACAACGCACGCTATCCCACCCGAAAACTCAAGCTTAATTCATGCATGCAAGAACTGTTTGAGTATTGAGTTTACCATTTGTATTACGCTTAAAACTTAGTGATAAATCATAGTTGTGATAAAGCTTATTAGAAGCAATCTGATACACTATTGTTAGAAGTTATTTTGTAATTGTTCATTGAGAGACTAGATGGGTCAGATTTCTCGAGAGGGCTAGGACTAGAGAATCTTAGAGGTGTTAGTCACTTGCAGTTGGCTTGTGCATTGTATTGTTAGTCACAAAAGTTGGTTGTGCACTTGTAATCAGTTTTGATTATAGTGAATTAAGTCCTCATTGAGAGAGGCGAAATCACCTTGGCGGGTGGACTGGAGTAGTTTGAGTTTCAAATGAACTAGGATAAAAATACCCATGTTTTATATTGTTGTTACGCAAGAAAAAGAAAAACTTATTCTACCCCCTTCTAAGTGTTTTCCAAACCTTCACTTCGGAAAAAATTTATGAACGCGGAGTATGCATTAACACAACCTTCATTCAAACACTATCGAAACAAGATCAAATTGTAAAATCTGAATGCATGTACTTGGGTTGATAATCTTCCAGTGGAGAAATGGACGAGGTCATAAGACAATGGACAACGATGAGGCCACATGACAACAAATCTTATTGAATCAATGAACAATATCTTAAATGGCATATGAAACCTCCTAGTAACCGCTTTGGTGAAATCAACATATTTTAATATGGCTTCGTTGTTTGCAAAAAGATGTGAAATATGGAACGCGATGTTACAATCGGGACAACTATGAAGTGAAATCTGCATGAAATTTATTAAGGCATAAAATGCCAAAGCTAACACTTATCATGTTACAATATTCAACCGACATAACCACAACTTCATTGTCAAGGAGACAATCGAACACAACGAGGGGCTGCCAATACAAGAGTATATTGTTATGCTACCATCTCGTTGGTGCGATTGTGGGAAATTTCAAGCCTTTCGAATGCCTTGTTATCATGTCATTACGACATGTACGTATGCTTATCAAGATGCATTACTACTTATATCTCCCATTTACAAGGCCTGTACCTTACTCAATATATACAACCATGGTTATTGCAAAAAAAAAATCAATATTTGCATCATAATATAATTGAAATAAAAGTAAATTATTATGATCAGTTGATAGTATAAAATACTAATTGATTTACTATATAATTCAATTCATTTTTAAAAAACTAGTCGATTCAACTTTGGTCAATCATGAGTTGTTAAGTTATTTACTACTTTTCAAATACTATTCAATATCTCGACTTGGATAACCCACCTACATTGCTTGAGTTCTTAATTTTCTGATATTCTTTTCCTCCTTTAAATCTCTTTTATTCTATTCGATCATCTTCTTATATAATAGTTCTGATCATTCCAGGCTCAAGGCTCACCAGAGACAATTAAAGGTGATTGTCTCTAATTAGTGTGATCTTAATAATGGTATTTGGAAATCAGACTCCATTGCTCGATCCTAGACCATTATGCTCTAAATCAACCATAAAATTGTTATTCATCGCATCTTTAATCCAGATATTCCCTATGTATTATTTTTTGGGTTGACATGATCAATCTAGTCCACCAATTGCTTCAGTCTGTCATTGTCCTATTGAACGAGCTATATTTTGGCGTGCTCCATCGGATCCGCTATACCCCACCGACTCTAATGATCCTACCTAAATAATCGACCATTTATGAGTTGGTGAAAATTGTCTTGTTGTCGGAGACCATGGTCTTTTCTTTGCTAAGCCAAACTTGTGGATTATATCCGCCTGAAGTAGTCAACCCATACTAGTAAAAATTCGATTTGGCCTGGAGCCCGTAGAAAAAGTCCCATTATTACCATTTCCCATTGATAGAAGGGTTAAGGTGAAGTGATGAATGTAATATCTTGTAAGGGGCATGGATAAAGTTTTAGAATATTTGGCATTTATCACATGGATTTACAAATTCAACATTGTCTCTTAGCATTTTCGACTAGTAGTACTTGACTCTTAAAATCTTGATTGCCAAAGCTTTACCACCTATGTGTCTTTCACATACACGTTTATGAAACTCGACCAAAACCACGCCTACCTCCTATTTCGCTAAGTACCTCACACATGTGTATCTCGATCCATTTTGTATAACTTCTCAGCGATCATGATGTATTAGGCGAAAAACATCTCGATCTTCCTTGCTTTTGACTCATCAATGAAAAACTGTTATCTAATTACATATCTAATGATTTGTGACATTCACCTTTCTCCTTTATCAAGCTCTATCATATTGACAGTTTCAATTTCTATATTAGGATCGACCGTAGTTTATTGTATAATTATCTTGTTGAGGCCTAAATTTTTTAGTGCTAGCAAACTTTGTCAACATGTCAATTTTGACATTCTCTTCTTGTTGAATGTGGATTACTTTAAAAATAACTTAAAAGTCTTAAACCATCTCATGAACCTTCTGGAAGTATTTCAATAAATGAGTCTCCTTTTGTCTAGTATTCACCTTTAATTTGATTAGTGATGACAATTATAGTAATTTCTCACAATTATAGTGAAGATAATTATTGTGCTGACAAACAAGCATCACTTGGTCTAACTCTTCTTGATCACACTTAGTGGAACCAAGCTCCTTTAGTTATTAGACAAGAGTTGGTTATAAACAAAGTTAGGCTTACCTAAATTAAGATTTTCTTTAAGTCTTGATTTCTCTGTCTTTGGGGTTTGGCGTAGTCCACCCTTATAGTTACGAGGCTTTTATAAATAAATAAATAAAAATTATTATCTATTATTTTAATATTTTTACATATGGTAAAAAAAATTTAATTAATTTTAAATGAAAAAATTACAAATGATTTTATAAAATTATTCTTCAATAAAAAATAAATCCAAAAAATAGAGATAATACTAAATAATGATATTGTCTATTGGTGTGTGCTAGCTGTTTTACTCTCATACTTCCTAAAGCGATGTTTTCTTCTAAATTATATGCTATGTGGATATATATGGTTGAAACAAGATTACAGAATTAAACCACCGATATGAATAATAAACAACATTCAATTTTTTCCTTTGGCATAGAATTGGATAAGATATTTAGTATATTGGCTACAATAATCTTATCCCATCATCCAAACTTTGCCACATAATAATACAGCTTTCTGATTTTTCTTCAACTGTTTAGTGGAAGAAGTCTCAATCAATCTGGCCAAGATGGAGAAAAGAGGAAGAAATTCGTGTTTCCGGCAAGAGAGTGAATGAGACTTATGTAATCATCACCCGTGCCTTAAGTTATTTAATATGAATGAGATTGATGCAACAAGTTGAATCTTCTACTCATACAAGTTGTAATTTGGATTGAATTTCAAAGTTCACTATTAATAGATTGAGTGGTGATAAATACATACTCTTTTTTATGTATTGGTTAGATATTTAGTTAATCAAATATAAAATGCATTTAATTCACTTGATTAATTTAATTCATAATTTTAATTTTAATTAATTCAACTATATAAATTAATTGTACTCTAATGGAAAACAAATTATATTAATTTTTCATAGTTGATTTTTTGGAGTCTTAAAAAAAATAGTAAATTGAAAAACTATTCAACACTAAGTTCCTGAACACGATCCTACCACCAATGGACAAGTTCCTTCCTTTCCACACAAAATCTATCTTGAAGCTTGTTTGAAATGGGAGTTCAAGTTAATTCCTAGGATTGGCTCCCACAAATACATCTAAAAAAAGAAAAATAGTACTAACAACACCACATAATAAAAAAAAAAAGAAAAATAGTACTAACAACACCACATAATAAAAAAAAAAATGAAGCACTCGTTCAAAAATGATATTAGTTCAAATTGATTTCATTCAGTTTAATCAAAAGTATAATCAATGTAAAAAGAGATCAAAGATGATTTATTGTCGGTGTAAATTAGTTTTACACTCATCATGTAATAAAATTTGTGGATTTTTTAACCTACTCCATGACTTTTTTATCCATCTTTGTGAAATTCTCAAATTGCTTTTGAAAACCGAAAATATATTTTTGGAGCGCACCACCATCTGATAAAGTTTGTCACAAACCAAAAGTTAATTTTCGGTACGACACCGTAACTATATTTCTGGTTTCATTCATAACAAAAATTCAGAATATTTCATTTCATTGTCTAACATAGAGATACATAAACGTAGCAAATACAAACCGAAAGTTAAACATAATTCGAACATTACAAATTAATATCCTAGGGAACGTTGCAGCATCCTCATAATGTCATCGACGGTTCTTGATAAAGTCGCATCTAGCTTGATTGGAACTTTCTCCTAAAAACTTCTATAAGTCGACCACATAGCCCAGAATCGTCACGTTCTTCAGTTCACGGTTCATGAACTACATATTCCCTTCATTATCGATTGATGGCGAGCGGTACTCGATCTTCTCTACTTTTCGACCGTCGCCGTAGGGAACAATTTCCTACAAAGTTTCTCGTACCTCTTCAATTGGGGTGTACACCATGATCTTGAATTCACGAGACGGTACGTCGCCAGGAAAATGGACAACTCCATCAACCTATTCGATGTTCAATTTCATGTCCATTTTTGATTTTTTGTATTATTGTATGGAAAAATATAAGAGGAGGGATATTTATATAGTAGTAGGATGTAAACTTGGACCATAGAAATTCTATCCTTGTTTCAGCGACACAATCGGAAGTTAAATTCCGTTTTCCTACTTAATACCAAAACCGAAAGTAAACTTCCGGTAAATGGCCTAGGACTGAAAAACCAGAAACAGAACAAAAACAACAACATGTAACTCAATTTCTCATATATTCAAATTTTTTGAAAATGGTCAAATTACAAAAATGAGTATATTTCCACATCATAATACATTATCAAAATGAAGTTAACATTACCATGTTACCTATACTACTTGAAAGAGTCGAAAAAAGTATCGTCTGATGAATCCACCGGTGGCACCCTTTTCGACTTTTCCCTATTTATTTCTATATTTATTTCCCTCAAGTTGTTCTATTCTTGCATCTTTTCCATGAAATTGTCCGGCCATGTCTCCGATGCTTCTGTGAAGTGAAACGCCCATTCTGGTGATGTCGGTGGTATCGGGCATCCCAGTTTCAAGTAGACTTGAACAAAATGCCGTGGATTTGAAATCCACCCAACAAAAATGATATGATCAATAGGGTGCGCAGAGGGAAAAAAAGTCTCCGAAAAACTGTATCTTGTCAGGTTAATACACACCCTGTCATACGCACTTGCAATGAGATGACCTATTTCATGGAACCGCATCCATTTGTCCTCCAGTGCACGTCCAAACTTAATAGGTACTAGTGCATGATTTATTTCTTCAACCTTTTCCTTACTCCCGAACACACGTGTATACAACTCTCTGTGTTCCGTCAACTCTGTGATCAGAGTATCTCGCACAGTATTATAATAATCTTCACGGCTACCTAGAAAACAAGATACAACTCGAAAGCCACAATTACCGTCGTCGGCCATATTCATTATGCTTTCAACGTATTTGTGCATGAAAATTGGCATGTGATTGATGAATGGTATTTTTTATGGAGGCAGTGTAGGCAGTGGTTTGCTAATACGAGCACCTTTAGAAGCATATTTTTGAGATTTCAGTGTAGGTGAGTCGGGAAATACCTTGTCAACATGTTCATAATATGAAGGATTCCTCGTAGTAGAATTGTCACCTGGTGTAGGTTTCAACTTTTTAGGTGCACCTTTTGTTTTTACCGGTTGGGAGGGTGGTTTCAAATCCGTGGGTCTCCGGGAACGCAATTTTTCTCAACTCTTCTTTGATTTGGAGTTTTGTGGCGTCATCGGCTCTCAAAAATCTCACTTGTATTGCTTCCCATTCGATAAAGATAAAGATATTTGATTTATCACTTTTCATTTTCTTGTTATCCTCAAAACTAAGTCTCTTCCAATGATTAGATACCTCGTCCATACCTATCGGGACATTACCACTTAGCTTCTTGGCTATCACACAAGCACATGGGAGACCATATGTTTTCACAATAGTGCACTCACACTTTGAGGTGTCATCACCCACAGTTGAAGCTCTTGTAGTCTCATGGAAAATATAATTAAGCGTAGCCCGAGATATGTTACCGACCAATTGAGAATATAGAATATTCTCCTTGAACCTGTGTTCCAACACCGTGATACTATGACCAAATGTCTTTTGTATCTCATTATGTTGGTTCATGATCATATGGTTCACAGCTTCCCAACCAGTAATCAAATCGCCCTTACTATTTGCCAACCAATTCTTGAGACAAGCATGCACAAATTCATCTCGGTTTGATGTTGTATGTCCGAGGTGCATAAGTTGACCAGTCCATGCACAAACAAATTTCTCCTTCACCTGATCAAGTATTATGCTCTCCACATATTTCAACATATTCAAATATTTCTCACAAACAGCTCGGAATTGTATAACAACATCATTAGACATCTCTTTTGTAGATGCATTAACAATAGCATTCCATGCAACCATGATTTTATTCATAATAACACCGAACTTTACCAACTTTCCATCTTCACCCGCTACCTGTAACCCCCCAATTCTACCCCATGTATTTATTTAATAAAATATCAGAGTTTCAAAAATCATCGTTTATTAAAATCCACATAATCGGAATATCACAAATCAACATAAACACAACGTAAACATGTCATTATCTCTTCAACAGATATATAGCACTACTCAACGGTTAACAACGTAATCAGTTCATTAAACATGCAGCGGAATTCAAATGGTTCTACAACTCAAAACAACACATCTCATGACTATTCAACAAGATCAGCTTCAACATAAAACAACGAAATAATAGAAACAACACACGTTTTTCCCGAGTGCTACGTATTAGAGCAGACGACACTAAACCGGGACCACATCAGCAAAGACTACTCCTCCCGATCACCTGCACGTTACCAATATAAAGGTAACGGCGAAAACAAGCAAAGGGTCAGATATCAAACCATATAATTGAAGTTATGATAAACAATCTATAGTTCGAAATCATATAGCATCACCATTTGTAATCATACTAGTAATCAACGGTAACTCACATCTACTCATCACAACATACAACTATCCACAACAACTAGCAATCTTACCCAACAACATAATCCAATTATCACAACAACGGTATCATAAAGCATTATGACATGCGACTCGACTAATACACATGCATGCGGTACCAACAGAGTGAAACTCCCAACGTAATTCCATTTCCAGTAATTTCGAGACATCAAGGCGTAAGCCTTCAACGTAAACAACATCACCCCTAACAGCTCAACGTATTCTGTCCACATAGACCAACACAATATGCAACATATGTATGTAATGAATTTAAACAGCATACAACCACAACCACAACCACAACGTAATCCACAACATAACCATCAACGTTGGCTATCAAGCCTCAACAATAATAACATACACAACAACGAAACTACTTTAAATTCATTCAAATTCTCACCTACTGTATTTAAAAGTATTACTATAGGTTAACTCATATTCTTAGCTTTCCAACGGTCCAAACGACATCAAAAACGGAGTTACGATCGGGAAGATACGACCAAAACAATTTTCAAAAGTTATTGTTCTGTTTCTGTTCAGTATGAGCCAATACAAAACTCCATCCATCAATACAAAACCCACTTGTATCGACGCATAAAGCGTATGAGTCAGCTCATAGCTTTTCAAAATTCTATTTTTCCACTTTCCTTCAGTATGAGTCGATGCATACATGCTTTGTATCGATACAAAACTGACTTGTATCAATACATACCTCGTATGAGTCTATACAAGTCTTCCAAAACAGCCCCATGAGCCGATACAAGCCCTTTTGTATTTATGCAAGTTGTTTTCATGCTTCTGGTTTTTAAAATCATAACAACTTGTATCGATACATAACTCTATGGATCGACTCATGCTGCGAAATTTCACCCAAAAACCAGTTTCTTTCCAATTTACACGATTCAATTGGGATTATTTCCGATTGGCAACAGCAACCTATCCTCTAACACCAAAATCATGTATTCTTTTCAGTCAACAACAACAACACAACACATACCACAAAATTGCACAATCAACAACAACAAAATACACAAAATACAAGATCATATATTCCAATTTGGGATTTTCTACGGTTAATCACATAGATACGACACAACCTAGCGAATCATATATCTCTAACTACCAATTGCCCATCATATCCCCAATTATAGAGCAAGAACCCCACCCTTACCTTGGATTAAAGGTTGCTCTGAGGATTCTTAATCGTTCCAACTTTTCTCAGTTCTACGCTTCACTCTGTTCTTCCGTTCTCAATTTCATGTTTGCTTCCACTGACAACAAAATCCCAATTCTAATTATTATTAATTTAAATAATAATAATCCATATAATTACTAATTGGGCTTAATTCCACACCCCCAACATCACTACCACCAACGCCACCCTTCAGGCCCACTTCACTGACTTAATAATAATAATATGATTATCAGTATTATTCCCCGACGCAACCAACATAATTATTCAAAAATAATTATTTAAAATATTTAATTAAATAATTCTAACTAAATATTTCGGGTGTTACACTACCTGTTTCGATCCCACAGCAGGTTTAACCATACTTCTCACATTTTTTGTAATATGGTACCTACAAAGTAATGCGAGAAATGCAAAACCAACTGAGTATGTCTTCTCGGTCGATGTAACACCAACAATTTCCAACAACGAAAGCCTGTACTTGTTGGTTTTGTACGTCGAATCCATTATGAGCACGGTAGGAAACATGTTAAACAATTTAATGGAATCAAGATGAGTCCAGTAAATGTCTCGAATCCGGTTTGTACGTAACCTTATTTTCAGCAATAAGTTATAGATTAATGCAGGGAATGAGGGATAAAAAGGATGGTGTTTACTTGAAATTCTTCTTTGTTGAGTTTTTCTAATATAACGAACCAAAGAAGTATGGATTTGGAGTATAAAATGGATTGTAAATGGAGAAGGTTTTGGAGAGGTTTGAAGGAGAAAGTGAAAAATGGTGGTGATCACCATGGTTGCTTCTTATAGCAATCAACATTCGTGACAAAACCGGAAATAAACTTCCGGTTCCATACAAAATATCCAGGTGGCATGTAATTCAATGGTCCCGCTTCTATGGCCGGAGTTATACTTCTGGTACCCTACCGGGAGTTAATCTCCGGTACAATTTTTTACTGATTCAGGGGTGCTACCACATTTTGACTGGTTTGAACAAAATAGGGTGCAAACCAGAAATAAACTTCCGGTTTTGAGAAGGGCATTTTGGAGTTTTCATGGGGTGCGCCCCACCCCTATGGGGTAGGTTAAGAAATTCACTAAAATTATAACATTCAATCTTTTCATATAAGTATTTAAAAATTAAAAATGTGAATTAATTAGATACTTGTCCTTGATTAGTTGACAGTGTTGGATCACAAGGTTGAAGGTGAGGATGGAAGAAGAGAGAGATGAGAGAAGAGAGACAAAAAACAGTTATAACAAACTTGTAGAAAGACTCAATTATGAATTCTCTCTTAAATCAATTACACCAAGTTGCTTATATACACAAACTAAATTGACTCGTAGACAAAGCTAAAAGCTAAATACTTAAATGAATTATATCTAACATCATCCCTTAATTCACGTTTACCTAACTAAAATATACAACACCAATTCCATTCATTCGAATAGATAAAGTGTTAAGTCTTAATAACTTTAGTTAGAACATCTAGAAGTTGTTTATGAGTGCTACAATGTACAACTTCTAGCACTTAATCTGAACTCGATTCCTCAGAAAGTGGAACTTTATGTCAATGGGCTTGCTTGTCTCATGCAACACTGGATTTTTGGCAATGCTTATGGCAAAAAAATTGTCTATCATCAGCTTCACAAGCTTGTTCACCTTGATCTTCAGATCCTACAACAAATTTATCAGTCAAACAGTTTGACACACAAACAAAATATATGCAATGTACTCAACTTCACAAGTTGACAAAGCAACCACATGTTGCTTCTTGGAACACCAAGAAATGGGACTTTCCAGATATTTGAAAAAAGTGACTGCTATTGAGGAAGCTCGGGACTTGAGCAACATCATGGTTGATGAACTCTTTGGTTCCTTACAAACCTTTGATATATCTATCAATGACAGGGCTGAAAAAAGAATAAATGTATAACCTTTATTTCCAACTCTCAAGAGGAAAAAGTCGTGATGGTAAAGAGGAGAGCATGTCAGGTGCTCTAGCTCTTCTTGGGAAAAAGTTCAACAATCCCTTGAAGTTTCTGGACAAGAATGAAGGACAAATATTCAAGACAAGATGTCCAATATCATTCCCCAAAACAAAGGCATGAGTGAAGACAAATCTAATGGTGGCAAGGGTACTCAGTGATATGAATGGGAAGGCTATGAACACATTAAAGCAGAATGTCCTACCTTTCTAAAAAGACACAAAAATGCATTAATCATCACTTGGTCTGATTCTGATAATGAAGGTGAGGTAGAAATTGAAGACAAAGTGATGGCATATTCTGGAAGATATAAATCTCCAAGTGTATCCAGTATTGAAGACATGTCTGAAGAAGGGTTTGTTACATCCTTTAGGATCTTGCATTCCAAGTGGAAAGAAGCATATGCTAAAGAATAGAGATCTAGAAACTATTGGTGGACTTCAGAAGAAAACAAATATGCTTGCATCAACCATCACATGTGTAGAAAAGAATTTTCTTCACTAAATTCCAAAATAGATAATTTGATATAGTTGGAAAGTAATTTGAATACTAGCTCACATGCACTTGATGGAACAATGGAGTTTGGAGAAGTTTCTAGTCATATGAAGTGAATATGTCTTGGGACGAGCACAAAATAAATGAAGAATCCGTCAGAAAAGGTTGTTACATATGAAAATGAAACTAGGGTTCAGATATCTGACCACATGTCTCAGCATCGTGCTCAACATGTTCATCTCATCACCGTAGTAACAAAAAATAGCATTTGGCAAGTCAACATTGTGGTAATTGTGGACATAAAAGACCTTATTGCTATGATCTGATGAAGATCAATGAAGCCCAGGTTAAGAAGAAGTGGAAACCCAATGCTACGCCAACTAGCTTCATAACTAATACATAACATAGAGGCTCCTTGAGGTTGATATTGTTATAGATTATGGTATTGAAGATGGCAACGAGTATATATTGTTTTTAGATAAAACTATATATATATATATATATATATATATATATATATATATATATATATATATATAGAGAGAGAGAGAGAGAGGTTAAATAAGTTTTTGATCCCTATAAATATTTTCATTTTTAGTCCCTAACTGCTTTTAAGTAACGGTTTTTAAAAAAAAAACCACTGCTAAAGCCAACTAAAACCGTTACTAAAATTTAAGAGGGACTAAAATGAAACGCAATATTTATTGGGACCAAAATTTATTTAACTATATATATATATATATATATATATATATATATATATATATATATATATATATATATATATATATATATATATATATATCCAAATGAATGAAAGTGATGATTTTTATTGGGTACTTGAATATGGAAGTTGAAGACTTTCCTGGTGCCAACATAATGAAGTAAACTCATGAAAAGGATCATGTAGTGAAGGTGAATGACAACATTGATAATGACGTACGTTTTCATGAATAATTTATAGTTACAAACAATAAAAAATTTGTTGAGTTTGTACAAGCTACTAGAGATGTTGATCCATACAAACGTTGAAGTGAAAGAATTTGAAGTGGATAACTGCTAAAAAAGAGACCACAAGAGTAACTCTAACAAGTGAAGAGAGTGATCATATGGAAAATCATGAGAACATGATAATTCTCACTCTTAAAGAAGACATTGTGCTATGTATAATATTATTCAAGAAGCTAGAGCATGTTGTCCATAAAATGAACTTTAAGCCTTAAGTGAGCATGGTTAGAGGTATTATCTACCTTTATGGTTATCAAGTAAAGCAAATAAAAAATTCATTATGTAGATAAGATGTAAGTAATTACATTTAGCTGTTGAAGGGTGACTAAATTATCAAAAAGAGAAATATATATGTCATACTAGATGTGCCACACTTTATGGGTGACATATTGGTAACTCATACCACATATCAAATTACAAATTACAAGAATCATGGAGAGATTGAACCAGAAACAAATGTTGACGAAGATGTATTGGACATCATACACGATAGTGATTCTCTCAAGTTTGAGGAAAGGTTAGTAAAGAAGAAAAGTGTGTGTCACAATAAAATGAAGGAGGAGGTGATTTTCAAGGAGAATCTCATGATTGAAAAGTCTAGGGCGGTTGATGAAAAGACTGGAAATTCAGAAAGACTTAGAGTGTGCCTTAGCCAACTGTTGGAAGGACTTTATCTTTCAGTAGAGGAGCAGGAATAGAAGTTATGAGAATATGATTGTGCCGCAGGTGGGAGCTGATTTTCCCTAGTAAGATCAGGAACATTGATTATGAAAGTGTTCGCAACAATAGTGTTGTGATGTGAGGTTGTTCGATTATCTCTCGATGTTTCCATTGTTTCAAGAGTTTGATAAGTGATTTAGACGAAAAGGAGGAGGAGATTGTGTTTTCTTGTGAATTTTTGCGGGAATCAGATATCGATTTCCATAAATGGTGTCGATGTTCGATTCAAGAACCCTAAATACTTGACGAGGAAACGAAATAGGACTCAAGTATAGTGGAGTGAGTTTTCAGTATGGTGGAGCGAGATAGAATTGCAACTTTAGTAATTCAGCGCTTACATCAATGAATAAATGATAAGTAATATAAGTGAGAGAATAAGTAGAATATCGGAGTCTTAGCATGTGAAATGTTTTATATAAAGAGGTAAAAATTGTGTGCTCTGAATTTGATGTGAAGTTGTATTTAACATATGGATCTTGTGAGTGGCTATTATCTTGATTTGCTATGGTTGAATGGAGAAGAAGAAGACAATCAAAAAAGAAAAGAATGTGGAAGAAAGAAACTTCACATTCTCACACCGTATTGAATTAAGAGAATATGACATAGAATTCCATTGAATGAATGAGTTACATCATCGGTTCACTTTATATAAATGGGTGAAGCAGGTTTTCTAATAAAAACTACCGTCTAATAAATTAACAAATTGCTTGTAACAGAAGAAAAAAAACATCCGAACAGAATATTAATATTATTATCTGCTTAATAGCAAAATATTAACTGCTTAATAAATATCAATAATCGATTTTTATGTAAGAGTTTGAATGTACAATTTAGAATTTTATTATTTTGTTGTTACATTTAATGTTTTGAATGAAAATTGTTTTTATATGAATTTTATACTCAAACTCGGATAACCATATTTTCTTATTTTTGGTGTGACGTCTTGGTGTGCAAAGGTGAAAAACACAAATAGAATGTTCACCAACAAGGGTTGATATTATATGTATGAACAAATAATCATTCCTAGCCCATGATTAAAATATAAAAGTGTGAGTTTTGTATATATAAGACAGTAAATGTATTTGCAAGGAAATAATTGATTAGTACAAATAAAATATTACATTTTTATTCTTTTTAAGTGTCACTGAATAAAGAGAAATTTGATTATAGTTTCGTCTATTCTACAACTATTTGAATACTTGTTTTAAAATTTTTATAGGGTTTTAATCAAAAGCAACCAATTAATTAAAAAAATGAAATTAAAAAATACTTTCTATTTTGAGCTTTGGTGTAAGAATTCTTACAATTATATCTTTTATAAAAAATACCTCGTAGAATTAAGATATACATGTGATGTATATAAATTATTTGTAATTTCAATTCTCAAATAATATAAAATTATTTTGATCATTCCGAATATTAATGTTATTTAAATTTTTATGTTATAATTAAATATTAAAAGCTTAAGCAATTTATAAATCATTGTTGTATACGTTTTTAAAACTGTTGTTAAGTGAAATGGTCTATAATAAAATAAATAAATAATTTAAGTTTAATGATATATTTATTAAATTTCGGATTATGGTTTAAAATATAAAAAAAATAAAAAGTCAATAATACAACTGATATAAATTTTATTTTTATTTTTTTTAATTATATAATATATGTAAAAACTCGTGGGTTCGCACGAATTTTAATATGATTATTGCTGCAATCACTCGATACTAGCGAAGTAACCGTGCGTTTGCACGAGTACTGATATAGTACACACTTTTATTCTTTCAAAATATAATAAAATAATAAGAAAAATGAAATGGGAAAAGGACAAAATTACCTAACTAAAATAGTTTATTATATTTAAAAGAGATAATAAATTAATTTCAATATTTTCTTCCATATATAAAAATATTTTATTCAGAAAAATAAAATTGGTTAAAATTATCTACCATTAAAAGAAAGACATATTTTTAAAAGAAACAAAAATTGTTTCACTAAAATTGTTTTACATCAATAATATATATTTTAAATTTTCGTATATTAAATTCGTGTGTTTTTGTGTATTGTGCGTTTGCTTGATACTAGTGACTTCCGCACGTTTTTGTTTTAAAAATATAAAAAAAATATAAATAATCAAAATAAAATTGTTATAATAAATATTAATTATTTTTTAAACTAGCAAATCTATTTTTGATTTATTTAAAAAATTGTAACTTATTTTAGAAACATCTTCAAAATTAAAAATTAAATAAATGCAAATTAACCATAAATTATAATGATCATAATAAAATTTTATTTTTATTAAAAATAAAAGATTATAATGATAATAAAGAAATAATTTTATTTATTTAAAAACTTAAAATTTAGTTTAGCAAACAATTTTTTTTTATTATCTGAAAATAGACAAGAATTAAAAGAGAAATATAAGTTAAATTATTATCAAGAAAAGACGAAACTAGATGTCGAAATCAAAATTAGCATCCGTCTCACAATAAAAAAATCAAAAAGGAAAGAAAAACAACGTTGCAAATGGACGAACTTAGAGAGCGGAAAAAAGAGAAAAGAACGTCAATAACAAACGTGGAAATACGGAAGAACAATGAAGTATTACATAAACCCTAAAATTTTATACGTGTGTTTTGATTCATTTTATCTGCCCAAACGCTCTTCAGAATTTATCACATTTTATTAAAATATTTTAAATTTAATTGAAATACAATACATACATTTAAAAAAATTACACCGTTAATAAATTGTATCCGTTAAAATTTTAAATATTTGAGTTTTTCTTTCATCACCTGTAAAATATTATTTTTGAATGGTTATGAGGAGTGGAAATAGGTCAAGTTTTATAAGGGCTGAGTTATACGATAAATTTATAAGGTCTGAGCTTGGCCTATGGCCTACTATAGACTTTTTTTTGTCTGACTTAGCTTTTAAAAGTCTGACCTGATCTGAAAGCCTATTTCTTATTAAGGTTTTCAGGATATCCATATTACTTAAGAAGGCTTATATGTCTACCTATATATGCATATATAGACCGACTTATTTAACTTATATATATATATATCAGACTATTTATCATTTTTTATAATATATATGTACATATAGACCAACTTAGTTAGACTATTTTTAATATACTATAAAAATATAGTTCGACCTATAAGACTTCATAGACTTTTTTTAATAACCTAAGTCTGACCTATTTAATTAAATAGACTTTTAGAAAAGCCTAAACCTGACCCTTTTATTAAATAAGTCTGACCTGACTTGGCCTCGAATAGGCTAGGCCATAGACTCTATAGGCCGGCCTGACCTATTCTCACCCCTAGTTGTGATGTACTGACCGTGTAAAATAATTTACATTGACAATGCATAATAATTAATCTCAAAAATATTTTTATGTTTTTATTAAGAATTTAATTGAAAAACACGATTAGTGTAAGGAAGTTTTACAATGTCATTGAATCATATTCCTTAAATTTATATAAAAGTTTGATTTTTTTCTCAAATTATATAAAATGTATTATTTGTGAATGGTTGTAATATGTTGGTTGTATAAAATATTTTACTTTGACAATGCTTAATAATTATTCTCTTCTATTAAAAATTAACTAAACTATTAGTTTAAAATTTTATTAGCATGCTTCTTATTAAAACTTAGCAAAATATTATTACTTTTGTTGTTTTTAAATTGACATGGTGTTATTTTATTTTATTTGACATGGTCGGACTGGTCGAATCAGAAACTGCCAAGCAATCGATCTGGTTTAATGGTTGGATTAAATATGTCGTCGAACTGACACGAACCGATAAAAATTGGTGTCAATAGAAAAAAGGCAGTTTTTTTAAATCGGTAGTTCAATTGCTTTTCGATTTTTTTTATTTTAAAAATCAAAACGACGTCGTTTTGATTATTTTAATAAAAACTTAAATAAAAAATTAGAAATAAAATAAAATAATGGGGAAGATATTGCAGATGCGGTTGATTTTGTTGCAGATGATTTTAATTTTTGTTCCTTGAAACTAAATTTCCTTGACAATAGAGCTATTTTGTTATAAACTATTCAATTAGATTATGTTGCAATTAGACATTTTTTGCAATTAGATTTTGTAATTTTGTACTATTTTATTATGTGTTGACACCTATCTTTAAAATTTGAATTTAAATTATGAACTTGTGAATTGACTTATGATATGATATTTTACAAAAATTTAAATGCTAGTTATATTGTGTAGAGACTGAATCATCTGATTGGACATATTTTATACCTCTATAATTTTGTTATAATGACCAATCTATTCAATCGAATTATCTAATTTAATCTGATTTAGTCATGCGATTTGATCAATACCTGGTGACTTAACCAATAATTAGGGATCTAATACCGTCACCAATTTTTAAAACATTGAATAAACATACAAACATGCCATTTAAAATTTTAAAATGAACATGTCCTTTAAACAAATTTATATAATGCATTTAAGATATTATCAATAATATAAGATTAAGATGTTACGAAAGGTGAAATAATGGATAGTACAATCTGAAATTGGTTCAGAAACCAAGAAATTAAAAAAAAAAATCTTAAATGATTTTGTAAGAAAGTTCTTTTGTGAGTGATGATATATTTATAACTTTGTATATTTTGTTATATGTGATATTTATGTTTAAAATTTGAATTTAAATTATGAACTTGTGAATTGATTTATGATATGATATTTTTAAAAATTTTAAGTGGTTATATTATGTAGAGACTGAATCATCTGATTTGACATATTTTATACCTATATAGTTTTGTTAGAATGACCGATCTACTCAATCGAATTATCTGAGTTAATCCGTTTAGTCATACGGTTCGACCGATAACTTAGTGACTCGATCTATAAACCAATAACCTAATATCCACACTAATTTTATGTCCAGATCAATTTTTAAAACACTGAATAGATATACAAACGTGCCCTTTAAAATTTTAAAATAAACATGTCCTTTACACAAATTTATATAATGGATTTAAGATATTATCAATAATATAAGATTAAGATGTTACAAGATGTGAAATTATGGATAGTATACAATCAAAAAATGGTTCTGAAACTAAGAAATTAAAAAAAAAAAACTTAAATGATTTTGTATGAAAGGTTTTTGTGGATGAGGATATATTTAATTATAATTCTGAAAAAGATAGAATTGTAAATTCATTAAAGAAATTTTTTATATATTCGTTTGTTGAATATTAACCATTTAAAAATTTATTCGAATTAGAAATTAAACTCATTAAAAACTTTGGATTTATTTAAGTTGAATATCATCCATTATTAAAATCTCTAAATTTTTTGGTTAGATGTTAAAACCAAGATAAACTGAAGGTCAGGCCGATATTAAAAGTTTGATATCTGAGTGTTATCAACATAATATTGTTTTCCGTAAATGATATTTAATATTAACCAAATAATATTTTTATACAAATATATTTAATTAATTTTAAAATGACAAATATTTTTCCCGTTGCATTGAAAATCATAAGGGTGTATCAAGATAATAATTCCGAAATCAAAATACAGAAATCATAAAGTGTATATATATAAAAAATATGGTAACAAAATTACACAACTGATAGTTTATTTTTCTCAATGTTAAAGTTCAACCATATTTAAATAGACAAGTTTATCTTCCAAAAGTCTAAGCGACATATTATAATAAGAAGTGCAACATCTAAATTAGTTGTCTTGCATCTGCAAGATTGGCATCTATAATAGCTTTAAAGATTATACGTAAATAAATATATTAACATTTAACTTGATACTATTACTAACAGCAATTTCCCCTATACCCTCATTTTATAGGAATGAGCAATATACTCAACAGTGAACACTTGCCAATATTTAAAATTTTCTAAAAGGTTTAGTTCGAGTAAAAGTAATAGATATTAACATTTTGACTTCGTTATCAAAACTAAAAAATGGTTGCCTATATTTATTAGAACGGTTTCTAGACCGTGTCAAACTTAGGCGTTGCTATATCATTTTGAAACGGTTTTTTTCCCAATCGTAACGCCTCGTGTAGAACCGTTATTTTGGTTTTCCTTAAAGAACGGCTTCCGATAGAAATGGTTGCGCTTCGTTCTTTAATGAAAACTGTTCCCTTTCTGAATATTTTAGAAACAGTTGTTTCATGTGCAATAGCAACGGTTTATAGTTGTTGCTCATTTGAAACCGTTATAAAAGATCATGTATTAATTTCTTCTTCGCAGGCTATAACAACAGATTTTATATTACAACAACTTTTATAACCGTTGCAATAAATTTATTTTTTTAAAATAATAAATAATTTTTTAAAATAATAAATGATTTTTTAAAAAAAAACTTTGATAATAAATATTGAAATCATTTACTGTTTATTATATTATAATAATAATATACAAATTTCAAAATTATATTTCAATTTAAAATTGTTATAATAACAAAATGAGATAATTCATTTAATGTCAATCATGAATCACAATCAAGAAAGCATCTTAAATATACATAACATATTGTTAATCATCATTCATAATCAAAATAACATCTTGAATATATAAAAGCACTTAAACTTAAATATCTAAATCTCCACGTCTATGTCTCTTCATCATCAAATGACTCGAACTCATCATTGATATTACCATTTATGATCTGCAAAATATAAGTAATAAAATTGAAATTAGATTATTATCCAAAAGCTCTAAAATTATAATAAGCATAAAATAATTCAATCTTACTTGATCATTAGTTGGAGCATGTGTTGATGTAGAAGAACGTAGTACATTGTTAGCATCAGTTGCAGGAGCTGATATCAAAGCTGCGAGAGCATCTATATTCAACTCTGAGGATTTTTTTTACTTAAAATGGTCTTAAGAATCAGCTGCATTTTTCTTTCCATCTCTTCCTTATCTTGACGACATTTCTCCTCCATCTCTTGTATCCTATCATTAAATTGCCTAACCTCAGCTGCATGCTCTTTTTTGAGTTTTGTGATTTCTTCATTTCTTTTCAAGAGAGTTGGTGTTGTGGTTCTTCCATGACAACGCATTCTCCCAGGTTTTTGTTTGCCAAATACACTTTCAAAAGCTTCTGAAGAAGGCTTCCCATGATTCTCAATCAAGTCTTGAAGTTTTATCTAACATACATAATATAATAGTAATAAAATGGAAAAAACAGAGTGATTAATCCAAATAGCACAGCCTTGAGAAATTAAAGAACTTCATCTTAAATTAAAATAGACTACACATAATTGAAAGTAATTCCAAGATATTTTAATTATAAATGTCTATATATGCTTATGGAATAATTCGTTCCAGCCTCCAATTACCTTTTCATTCTTATAATGTTTCCATAGGTTTTAGATATAATCCAACAAACAAAACATTATTACAATATTTGAGATATGTAGCAAGTCCTTCGAATACCCTATAAAAAAATGAAGTTGGCTTCCCTAGAAATTTTACATGCAAAATATGAAACAACAATAGTATAAACTATATTCAATTAGTTTTGTTAAGGTTTAACAGAAGCAACTTTTTCTCTTATACATTAGAAAACAAAAAAAAGTCAAGCATCGAGTATACCAAGTTGGAGATCTAGTAGTCAAGCGCATCATACTACCACAAGGTGATCCCAGGGCCAAATGGACTCCAACTTATGAGGTACCATTTGTTGTCAAGACAATATTTTCCGGCGGAGCCATGATACTGAGCACTTTGGATGGAGAAGACTCCCTGCGTCCTGTGAACGCAGACATAGTCAAAAATATACTATGCATGAACAAGACCCGCTAGGTCAACTGACCTAGGCAACAATAAGGGCGTCCTGCCGAACCAAAAGGTTTCGGGAAAAAGTTAGGGACATATATATAAAAGATGTACACCCGGCAAGCCGAAAACCTGCAAAGGCGGCTTGGGAAAAAAAGGGTATCCCGGTAGGCTGAAAACCCGAAATGGGCGGTCTATGAAAAAATTAGGGATTTAAAGCGTACGACTATGTCTCGTATAGATCATCCACTTATAGGTTTAATGCAGAGGGAGATTTATAGCTTTTACAACTCAAACGAAGAAATGTACACTAGTTCATCGAAATTGTTCCATTCATCAAATTCCAAATTACGCCTTAAATAATTGGTCAACAATAATATCTCGAATTTGACAAACATAAAAAAGGGGAATTCTGAAAGTGCAATCACGTTATTGTATGGTATGTGTTTTGAGGTTTTTGTCAATTTGATATATATATATATATATATATATATATATATATATATATATATATATATATATATATATATATATATATATATAGACACACTCTTAGTACTTGCGTCTTTGTAATTTGATTATATTGCGTGTGTTTGTACTTTATTCGTTTTGTACTTCATTTGTAATTACTTCGACTATTATGTTGTTGTACAAATAAGAACCTTTCTTACTTAATTAATAAGAGTGTTTTGATCCTTGACAGTCTGTCTTTTTTAGCCTAGATAGTTGTTATCTTGTCATTTCATCACGTGTAGCTTGAATCATAAGTTAGAGAACTTAAATTTGGTTTTTCTATTATTAGATTCGAATCAGGAAATGAACATGATTAGAATCACAAGTTATGCAGAAAATGGGATTTGTCTTTGGATGATTTGATTCGAATAAAAAATTGAACATGATTGGAATCACAACCTCATGTGATTCGAATAAAGTGCAAAAGTTGATTTGAATCAACTGAAATCTTGAAGCTTTATTCTTGCTCTGTCCAAGTTGATTTGAATCATATTTTTCAATTGATTTGAATCAAAATTTTCACCCTTGATTTAAATAGTTTTTCTTTGATGAAAGCAACAAGTGAGTGAAACCTATGGAGAATCCCATAGATACAAATAATGATTTTGTCTTCTATTGTCAGTGTGTATGTCCCCATTTCCATGATTTTTCTCTTCTTCACTATAAAAACTTCTTGATTATAAAGTCATGGCAAATTCATTCTCCTTTTAATTACATCTTGTTATTGTGAAATTTGTTGTTGTGTTTGAGTGAATTAGAGATGGAGAGTTTATTAATCTTATTGTTGTTCATGATTAATCAATTTCTTGATAACAATCAAAGTCAAGACCCATTTATCTAGAAACGTGAGAGAACCTTCTGTTGTGTTCTTAATTCACCTTTATCTAAAACACTTGACTAACACCTTGTGTGTGTAGATTGTTTGTGATATATTCTGGCACTGTTCAACATCTTCATCCTTAGTCTTATCCCATTGTTGAGGATCTTTATCTCTAAAGATTGAGTGTTGAGTGATACTGGTGGTACATTAGGGTATCTAATGTTTTTATTGTATGTTTATTGTTTGTAACAGGTGCAGGTAACATTTCTTGAATGTCGTTTGGTGTTTGTTGTTATTCATTAATAATAGAGTTTCCATTATACTCTAAGAAATATTTTGAAGAGATATAGTATCAATTTTTTTGTAAGGTGTAGATGGAAGTTGTTCATCTTTGGTCGCGTTGGAGAAAGTTGCTCGCAGACAAAGTTGAGATTTGTCCAATCAACACTTAGCTATGGAAATCTCTATGACAAGAGATCGGTGGAATCAAGTGAATTTCCACATATGAATACTTTGAGCATAATTATTGTGGATATCAAGGTTATTGGATCAAGGTTTTTTTGAGATCTTGTTTTTGTTAACAGTATATCTACATCAACAGAGGGAATTATCGTTTGATAATTCATTGTAACCAAAATGTTTATAATCAAACTTATCAAAATGGTGGAATATTGTGATTATTTTTCAATGGTTTTCAACACCATTGAAGAATGGAGTATGCAATGCGAGGACGACAACCGAACCACTATATATCTTTGTGTATTTGTTCTTCTTCCCTTACCTCTTTCAATTTTTCTAGTATTCATTATTAAGTTGTTGCGTTGTTGCATCTTTGCATTAATTGTACACCTCATAAGTTATATTTTGCTTATAGCAATTTAATGTATAAGCTTAGGTCTGTGGAGTATCAATCTTATTGAAGTATCATGACTTTAATTGTCTTGTTGAAACCTATGTGCTAAGTGTTTTAAAATAGCTTTGTTTAAATCCACTTGAGTAGACTTATGATTGACTTGCATTTGAACCAATCAAATGCATATAGAACATCATGTATCATTTTATATGGATTAATTCATTGAGATGCTTCCAAACACTCTTGTTTTTGTGTTTTACTTTCGCCCTTCTTAAAATCTCAGATTTCATACATGAAACCTAAAATGTTATTTGAAATTGTCTTAAAGGGAAAATGGTATATTCAACCCACTTTCTAGACCTCTTTGTGTCCATATTCTCCCTCAACACAGACATTAGTAAAAATTTATAGCATTTTTTTATTCATCTTTCATTATAAACATTATAACATATGAGGCAAAAGAAGAAGATTGATATCATTGGATAAAAGAATAATGGCTTGAAAAATTTATTGAACTAAATCTTCATCTTCATTGTATAATGATGCCAAATAATTTTTTTTCTTGATATAGTAATTATTTTTTGTATTTGATTAAATCGTCTTGCTCATCCAAAAAACAAAATGATATCTTCTCTCTCTTTAAAAAAAACTTTTCGCCACCACAACAACACATATCCCCAAATCCAAAAAAATCTGGCCACCATGTAGCTTTTGGAATTGGTGGTGCAATGCTCTTTGACCGCTCTACCATTTACCTCTTGTGAGGTTGAAAAGCGTTTCACCCTTCATCCTCTCTAGGTTGGTCGGATTTGGGTTTTTTTTACTCTGGTTTGATTCCGGCAACGGTCATTCCAGGCTATTCAGTAACTAATTGTTTCAGATTCTGAGTCGTGGTGTTTTCTCCTTCCCAATGGGTCTTTTGCTGATTGGTGTTTCTGGTGCAGAGTTGGATTCCCGAGCTTTTGATTCTCTGAATTGAATTCAGATCTGTTAAAATTTGTATGTTTCAAGAGTTTGAGATTGTTTCTCTATGTCGACACCGGTCTTTCAAGAGTTTGAGTTTGGATTTGGAACCTATATATTTCTTTTGCTATGAATTTCCAAATAAACGTGGCTCAAATGGCAAGAAACTTGCCCCAATAACCTTGAGGTTATGGATTTCTTTGTGACACATCATTAAATTGACAATTATGTCATTAAAAAAAACCAGGATTTAGATCAAAACTAAAAAAATTAAAAATAAAGAGCCAAAGATCACATCAACTACCTACCTATAATTGAAACATGCCAATGATCTCCCAAATTTACCCTTTTCCTCACTTTATGAATACACTAAGACATGTCCTTTATGGTAATTGATTAAATACATTTTTCTTGACCAATCAAAATGTTTGCTTTTCCTATGTGGCTTAATATACTACTCATTCTTTTCAATTCATACTATTATCTAAAAGACAATACTTTCCCGCTTAATATTTCCTCTTTTTTCAAATCATTTCAAATCATTTTGTATAGGGTTCATTCCCTCTCTTTTCTATTCAAAAGAACATCTTGGGATTGAGAAACCCTTTTCTCTCTTCCATCTTGGGTTTGCTATTGTTACAGTTGGGTTTCACTTCACAAGTATTTCCACTGGGAACAGAGAACGTAACGATCTTTGTCCTTATTTGCGACGTGTTTCCGGAGCGAGCAACGAGCAACCAAGGTTCAACAGTCACGTGCTCGGTTAAGCATTTCTTCTCAACCTAATTCACCCTTCTTCGCCAGAAACCTAACCGTATTGCAACAAGGAATAATTAGATGACGAGTTTGATGATTTTCTTGGTTGTAGTGCTGAGTTACAGCTGCAAGGTCATGATCCTAGAAGAGGTTGGGGATTTCAGGGTGTGCACAAGGTAATGCGTGTTGTTGATCAGCTTTTGATTAAAATTGCAACCTTAACAAGTTGCATGTTTTTCATTATGTTTTATCAAATTTGGAGCTTCTTTATTCTCTACATGGTTTCTAAGTTATTAATGCTTTAACTTTGATGATGGCATTTTATTACTGGTTACTAATTACGTGCCCTGCTTATCCACACCTAATTTTCAATTTCCTGGTTATGTTTGCAGTATTGTAGACCAATCAATTTTAAGAGCTCTATACGAAAAAACAGTTTCAAAACCGAGCGACAACAACAACAAATTGTGAGTGTTTCGCAGGAAACAAATCTAACTACTAATATAAAAGCTGAAACATTGTTCACCATCTGTTGAATTTGGTTGTACTTTATGGAATTATTAAATTCAAGTTGAACAACTTTTTAGAATAAGACCAGAATCAAAGAGAGTTGCTGAAGAAAGAAGCAGATTGTGTAAGAAATGTTGTGAAATAAAGCTACTACTACAGGCTTGTGCATAGCATGAGCATGGTTATTATTAATTTTGTGAGCTTGGATTAATGTATTATGGTTTGTTTTGTTACTTTCTGGATTTTTACTTTATTGTATTGTATATAAACTATATAGTATATAGCTCAGCTAATAGAATGTTGAGTGTGAGTGTGACATTGATTTCTGGTAATATTTGAATTGCATAGTAAATGGCAAAAATATCCACTATTTTGTCGTATATGCAATACGATTAGTCATTGATTTGAATTTGTCAAATCATCAGTTTCTCATTTTTATGATGTACATGCATTCCGTTTTGAAGGTGTAATGGCATGACATGAAAACATTGATCTTCTTTTTCTTAATTTTTCCAAAAATACAAATATGTGGTGTTTATATTTTGTCCATCAATGTGTTTAAAATTTGGTATCTATAAATCATAGGCAGACTAATACCCAATACTATTTCCATTTGATTTTTATTTTACTTTAATAAAAAATAAAAATAAAGAGTGGTCAATGTTTTTTATTCAGCTTTTAATAATATAGTGATGATAATGGCAAGTTTCAAAAAGTTACATATCTTTGCTGGAACCACCACAAGGCTATCTTATTTTCATCTTATTGAAGCTACATTCTTCCTCTTCCATCTTATTTACCATGTTAAACTTTTAATTTAATTTTCAGAATTTCGATTTTGTATTTAGAGTTCTAACATTGTCCGCTTATTTTCATGTGAATGTTTACATTAATATTGCCCATGAATATAACATTTTGGTCACATCTTACTAATATTTCATATTTTATTACTTATATAATTTATCATTATAATTATAAATTTTATTTAAAGTTACAAATAATAGCACGGGTCTTTTACTAGTTAAGCAATATAGTGTTTAAAAGTGTGCAAAAGATATGACTAAATAGGATTTCAAAAAATATTATCAATGTTAAATCATAGTTTAATAGAGCTTCTATTTTTCTTTTATGTTTAAACCGCAGTTGATCTACATAGGAGCTCCGGCTTCTGACACTAACATTCTCCATAACTAAGGAGACAAAATTGAAATATTTTGACACCCTTTCAACCCAAAATAACCATGTACAATGAAAACCAAATTCACAACAATCAAGTTCCCTCAAAAACCAATCCAATAAACAAAAACACAGAAGAAATGTTAATGACAAACATGTCCCAGAAAGAAATGTTACAAACATCAAAATCTTTCGAAACCACAGAAGAACATGTATAAATAAATTGAAGTAGTATACTGTCATAATCTGTTTCCAAAACTTGATAAGCATAAAAAAAATCCTTACACAAAAGCAAGGACAATAACTCATTCTACTAACTTTCTCAACATCACTCCTACAAAACTATATGCTTATTCTTTCTTACCAATATCACCATCCAAAATTGCATGTCTGGTTAAAACAATCTCTTTAACAAGATTTCTGTAGGTAAAAGGCCGAACAGCTGCTCGCAGAAATAGGTCTGGAGGAAGTTTGCTCTTCTTGATCTTTTTTCTCCACGGACCGAGCCCAACATACTTCCACTCTTCTGGACTAACCTTTGGTCGCTTTCCCCTCAAGGCAGTTTCGTCTCCGTCTGCTGAATCATGCATTGTTTCTTCCTCTGCCTCCTCCGCCATCATCATTTGCTTCTTATATAACTTTGTAGAGACCTCAACGCTCTTCCTTACCATGTTTTCTATTGCCTCTGCACTATTTGTTGATTTTCGAAACTCCTTCCAGCCCTTCACGTCGTCTTCTTCCGTTGAATGAAATTTACCATCTGCGCTTTCTTCCATGTCTGTAACTAGATTTTGGTCTTCATCAACATCAAAATCTTCAATCTCCTCCTCGTCCTCCTCTTCTTCATCATTCTCATCATCATCATCACCATCGAATTCAGCATCTTCGTCACTACCTTCATCCTCAATCCAATCGAGAATCTCGGTATCCTTTTCACCAACAACATCATCATCTTCTTCATCCGGAGCATCACAACCAAGCTCCATCTCTTCCAACTTAGCCTTCCACTCTTTCGTATACGGATGCAAAATTTCCTCCGGATGATGCCCCAAAAGATACTCCAAACATTTAGACTTTTTCTCGTCACTCAACTTCTGATACGCATTAACCACATCATCAACAAAAGCCTTCTGATTCACCTTCACAATCTTACACAACCCACCATAATAAGTACACGTCTCAACACTTCCATCATCATTTTGCATCTGGCAAAGGTAATCATTTTCAGTACTAGGATCAAGAAACGGAATTATCGCGTTAAAAAAATTATCCTGCGGCTCAAACCTACACTGAAACACAGGTCGCTTAACATACACAATATCAGGCCTCATCCACGCCGCACATTGTCCTATCAACGACCTCGTCTTGTTCCCGAGTCTACCCATCAAACTCCACTTATCTAACCTCTGCTTACCACCTTCAACTATCACTTCACTAACTAACGTCCATTGCTGCCAAGGAAGTTCCGAAACTCTCCACTTCGGATGCCTAACAAAAACCCAAAAATACCTTAACTTCGTTTGATCCAACAGCTTCACCTTCTCCCCAAAATCAGCAGCCATTTCATGTTTCTCAATCTCCTCCCACTCTTCATGATTCTTCACTTCACTAATTATCGTCACACACTCATCCGTAATCCCGCCACTCACCGGCTCACCAACAACGATCCCACGCCACGAATACGGCCCATATTCGCCATACTTATACCAATCATGCGGGTGGCGTAAATTCGGATCATCCTTCTCCATGAACCGAACCATTCGATCATATCCAAGCCCGATTTGTTGAAGCAAATCCTCTGAAAAATTATCCGGATAATTCCCACGCCCCTTAGGGTTTTTCAACCTATAGAACAAAGACTCAGCAAGCTTCTTACTTTTCACCTTAGCATTCCGCTTCAACCGTCTCCGAAAGTCCGCATTTCCTTCAAGTCTGCCACTGGAAGACGACGCACCACCCGTCTTTTTACTACGACCCGCATTAGTCCGAACATCTCTAGTACTGCAAACACTGTCATTCTTGCCCGAACTCAAAGAAACAACTTGAAAGCGTTTGTGGGGTTGGAATTTTAGGTTTGTGGATTTGGTGAAAGGTTTAAGAAAGGAAAACTGGTTGTAAGGTGAAAAAGGGTTCAAGGTTGTAGGTAAGAACTCGGTTGTAAAATGGGTTGAATTCATTTCAATGAAAAACATTCACCAGCATTAGGTCTTGAAATAAACACAAACAAACACAACCTTCAAAACAAAACATCATAGAATCAGTTTTTTCAAATATGAAGTAACAAGAATCATTCTTAAAAGAACATGTAATTATCAAACAGTTACATTAAAAAATGGAACAAAAATTGGTTCCTATGTTGTCAAGGGCATAGGTAGGAAAATTGGAAAATTAATAAAAATAAATAAATAAATAGGAAGATTTATGGGGAAGTTTCTCACTGTTTATGGCGACCGACGAGAAACTCCGGCTGACTTTTCCGGCCAACTTTTTTTCCCGGGGAGATAGTTGAGTTCAGACTTGCTGGAACTTGTTTCTGATGCTGCGAGGGAAAAGCGGCAGTGGCATCGTTTTGCTTTTGTTATATTTGATGGAACTGTCTAGTTTATCCTTTTACATGTTTATTAAAAAAAATAAAACTTACTAAGTATTTTTAATTATACCAATTATATTAGCATAATTTCTCTAAATACGTAAATTATTAAAGAAAATGATATTACTCGCAATATAAAAAAAATTTATATTATTAATCAATTGCGATTTTGAATTTCACTAAATCATCTTTTAATTTTAAAAAATTTATATGAAATGACAAAACAATATTTTTCTATTAGATATGTGTAAAAAATTTCATTAATAATATGAAATATTTAACCATTTTTCTTAATTTATAATACTTTTTTACAGAAACTTCCAACATCAATGGCAAGAATGTTTTTAAGGATGAGAGTTTTTTTTACAGAAACTTCCTGCAACATCAGTGGCAAGAATGTTGTTAAGAATGAGAGGAGAGAAGAGACGTGAATAAGGAGGTGCTGGTTAGAAGAAACATAAAATTTAAACATAAAATAACATAAAATCATGAAATAAAGGTCAATTTGTTTGGCTTTTTTTAAAAATGATTTTTATAGTGTTACATAATTTTAGGTAAAAAAAATTTCAAAAAAATTTTTCAAAATTTTTTTTCATAAAAACTTCAAATGAAAATTTGATTGAATAATTATTCTTAAAATATTATTTTAGATATTTTCTCTTCTTATTGAAATATTTTTTAAATATTAAAATTTTAAAAAATCACTTAATTTTGAAGCTATTTTAAATAGATTTTCATAAAAATCATTTTTCAAATACAACTTTTTAAAAAAATTACGATTTTGACTATGTTTTTGTCTTCAATAATGTATATTTATGTTATATGATGTCAAAATAAATATTATAATTTAAAAAAAAAACAAATACAAAAAATTTGTAATATTTTAAAAAACAATTTTATAAAGTCTATTTTCAAAATTTTAAAAAAAAAATCTATTTTTTAAAACTGAAACAAATTGACGTCTCCAAAATGAGTATTTGTGTCATGTAATATGCCCTTAATGTCTTGAATCAAGAAGGTTTCTTGGTTGATGCAATTAGCATTTATATTCCTCCAAATCCACCAAATACTTGCTGCAAAAAGGTCGGGTCGAGCGTCTAACATATCGTTTCTAAATTCAATTGATTCATCCTAGAATGTGAAAAATCGATAGAAAAATCAAGGATGTGCTAAAGGTGTTTGGAGTCATTATAATCTCCGACACAGTGAAGGAAATACCATTTTCCAAACCACAATGAGTGCACAAGGCTGAAGTGCTCCTATATCAATGATGCATCCTGGAGATAGTATGATTCAAGAGATTTAGTCTATGCTTAAGTCTGTCTATACAAATGGAACTTAGCAAACAATATTGCCCCTCTGTTTTGATTCTTATGTCAATAGTATTTTTCATTCCCGAGTTTCTTTCTAACTACTTTCATGAACAAATATAACAGATGTTTTCAGTCGACATTAATGAACAATATAATAGATGCCCGACTTTAAAATCTGTACTATACAATCTTACACTTTGTAATATACAAATAAATTGAATTTTACAAAAAACTAAATGATAGACTATTATACCTAACCAGCTCTTGCGATATGATATCAAGAATCAATAGCATTCATTGCCTCCAGAACCTAGACAAATATAAAGAAGTGAGATATTTACACTTGTACCGTCCTGAACTTATGTCAAGTGTTGACTTCTCCGTTGCAGCAGCAGAGATCAATTCAGAAACCACGAACACGAGTTTTATAACCTGGTTGTATACTTATAGCAAACCAAGACTCTATAACTTGCATGTGGACCCTCGTTTGTGTCTCGCACTGTGGTTTGCCAGCCTATAGCCTCAGCAATCTCCACAAGCTCATTCATGATAGAAAGAGCATCACGGATGTATACGTGTCCACCGGGTCTTAGTATCCGATCCATCTCAAGCAAGATTGATGAGACATTGCATCTGATAAGAAAGAAATGCAACCCACGGTAAGGAATCACTGCAGAGGCACTCCCAACATACACAAATAAAAATACAGTAAGTCATAATATATGCGCTTACAAGTTACTACAATATGTT
Organism: Vicia sativa; assembly: GCA_021764765.1. Classification (NCBI taxonomy): domain Eukaryota; kingdom Viridiplantae; phylum Streptophyta; class Magnoliopsida; order Fabales; family Fabaceae; genus Vicia; species Vicia sativa. The sequence continues at coordinate 164,884,869 of CM038795.1, read as the reverse complement.
AATGACATTAATTTATTACAATATGCTTATTTCAGTAGATCACTAAGGAGTGACAGATTCGAAGTCCAAACCATTTCACTTTGCTTGAGAGAAATGAATTATAACCGGAATCATGCTTTACACGGGGAGAATATAAAAACTTATTTTGTCAATTCATGTTTAAGGAGTCAGACATATTTTCAAAACAACACTCAGTTTTTACTTCTCTATTAACATAAAGAGTACCTTTTCTTCTCAACCGAAAGAAGGTATGCAGCATGCAGAAAATCATAGGTTCTTGGATAAGTGTCAAATGGTTCACACCTGAATTAGAAATCAAAAATAGAGAAATATTACTACATGCTAAGTTCACAAAATATTGGTACAAGTGATTTAGTATGTTTTTAATATAATCTTAAATAAGATTAACAAAGTACCAGTCATGCATAACACCGATCAGGCCACGGTCATATATCACTGGCAAGGTATTTGGGCCACTAACTGGAACAACATTCATAACCCAGCTGTCAAGATTATGATCAATCAATGCAGCTGCAAATCTGAAAAATACTCAACTTATTGAAGATACTAATAAAAAAATCATGTCACATTTTAATATTTTGCACAAGAAATGAAATAGGGAAAAACAATACCCTCCGAAACTAGCTCTCATGTCCATAACATTTCTTAATCTCATTGTCTTCCAATGTAAAGCATTTACATAATTTGCTATTATTGCATTCCAATATTTTGATTCGGCTTTAAAAAGCTCTTTTCTAGATTTGAAAGCATCAAGTTTTATGCTTTGAAGCCTATCAGGAGGAGTTTGCAAACGTGCAGGCCATTTGGTAAGATTTGCTCCATATCCAGTCTCAGGCAATGGAGAGATGCATGCCTTTAAGTTAACGTACCTAAATTGGCAAAGCAAATTGGCATGTAAAATTTAAGAAAATACAAGCATTAAAATCTACTATACAAATGTGTATACTCAGGCAGGTTAGATCATGCATTCTGCTTCCGTACTGTTAAATACACATCATTAAGTTTCCAATTCTCTTTTCGCTTCATATTTTGTTTCTTTTTTTAACTAATTCCCAGGATGGATGGTTAGAAGAAGAAAAATTAACTTGCCCGCAATTTTGGTGCATGCTTCAGTAAACCTAGAAGGCTAGAATAATAAAATAAATATACATTTAGAAATAGAAAATATATATTAAACCTAGATGTGTCAACATTTCCCCGATGTTTCAACCTACATATTAGTAAAATGTACCTACCTTTTACTCCTTGACTGTATTCTCGAAAGCTCTATCACATAAAACAATAATAGTAAATTTACATATTGTTTGTGGCAAAAACTATTAGGAAGGCAAAAGAACAACATACCAGACATTGTCGGGGTCATCACTTGGGTCACAGAGCTGTGGTTTAGTTTCTGCCTCACGGTTTAGATAGCAGCTATTGTCAGAGGGCTTCTGCCATATTGCAACATACCCATCTTTTTTTAAAAGCTTCCAGCAAAGACGGGTAGTAAGATTAAGCATCTCTGTAGACAACAAAACCTAGTGTTACACTCACAATAGATGCAGGTGGCAATGTTAGAAGTACAGATTTAGACCAACCCTAATAAATTACTAAATATTCAAGTAGAGTAGTACATATGTATAGCAGAAGTAACAGGCTAACAGCTTATTGCGAAAATTGGAGGAGTTGAGCAGGCATTTGATACCACATATTCAGATGCTTTCTCGATGAGCTGATGAGCAACGGCATATTCAGATGCGTTTTCTTCAATGTCGTTTAAATCATATATCATATAAAATAGAAAGTAACGCGTGAATTATAGAAACATAGCAGGAAAGGTGCAAATAGTTAAAACTTTTTTTTTGAATAATGAATGGATCATTGAAAGAGGATCTAGATCAAAGGTTTGACCATGTAAAGAATACTAAATGTTAGTTATTCCTATTATCGTGACACATGAAGGAAACATGGTAATGATTAGTGAACAAATTGGTGAATACATCATATCAGAAAATGTTAATATATTAATATAAAGGTACACAACACTAAGCAATCCATAAATACCATACTCTATAGCTGAAAAAGCTTCATAACTAAGTCTAAATGGAATTCAATTTGAAATCATACCTTCCCATTGTTCTTCTAAATTTTGCTCATGTTTATAAACTGGTTGGGCATCCCAGACAAAGTACCCTCCTGCCCTTAGCATCCTATTAACTTCAAGTAGGAAAATACCATCTGCATCACAAGTTAATGCGAGGTCTTAGGTAAAACTCAAAGCGAGCAACTGAAACAAAGATGTGAAGGACACATTGAAATAGCTTTCTTCTTTTACTTTTACAGACAATTTTATGCTAATAAGATTTTCAAGCAAGCAAACCCCCATTTCTCTTTCCTACTAACAAGCCAGTCATGATAATATGATATCAGGTAAAGATTGATTTCAGATCTACACTACAGTTATATTAGTTTTCCAAAAAAAAAAAGGATGAAATGAAATCAGGATCAAAGAAGGGAGGTTTAAATATGAAATAGAAATCAAAGGATCTGTATTAATTTTATAGAATAAAAAATTGCATCTGTGGATATGTACAACATCTAAATACAGTCATACCATAATTAGCTAAAAATGAGAGTGGATAAGAATTGAAATGGAAATGACATTTACATAAAACTGTGACTAGGTAAAGAAACTTGCAATTACAACATGCAATTATACCGTCAATTGGCTGTTAAGAACCATACACATGATACAAGATAACCCATACCATCTCTAGTCCAATTAATTCTGCAGCGGGAACAATGTATCAAATCAAAAGCTTGACTAGGATATAATAAACGTCTAGTTGCAAATGCTGCCACCATTGCAGGGACACCACGCTCAAGAGCAAATTGGATCTGATTCTCATGAACATCTTTTGGAGCAACGGACATGGTTAAGACATTTCTTGACAACAAGTATGCACCAAAACTAGCTACACCACAGCCAACATCAAGTGAAACTCTAATATTCTGACGAAATGTGATATCAGGAACCATCTACATGATGTAGATGATAAAACATCAGAATTGTCGAAGATGCACATACACTGTCTGAAAATGTGAAACCAAAGTACATAGTAACCTTAGAAATATGGTCGAAGTATTGATCTGCCCCCTGTATAAATTGGGTGCCACCTCCTGGAAACTTGAACTTATCCTTGTCTCGGGTAATCCAATTTTGACCCCCTTTATCTTCCACCAGACGAGTGTGGGGAACATTGCTGTACCACACCTACAAGAAAGAAAAAAAACATAATATTGCACTAAGAAACAGCCACCCTCATTCCACAGAAAGAGAAACTTGAGTGAATATAATATTGGAAAAATTATACTCGCTTCACTGAGAGAAACTTAAATTACAACCTTCAACAAGACTTTCTTTATCCAGCAACATTGATGTATAGTTTTGGATCCCGTTATCAATTATAAGTTAATGACAGAGACAAGAACAACTATTCTGAAAAAAGTTCCAAAACAGATACATGAATATTAATGAAAATTTCATTTCTTTTAGCAAATACTTAAAATCAATAATAAAATTTGCAAAGTTAATTGACACTGATACAGTGATACTGAAACTTGTGGAGCAAGGAAGATTCAATCACACGTGCTCACCATTATTAAAAGGCTCGTTTAAGTTTAAATAGGATAAAATAAGGGGTGTGGGTTTGAAAATAATATGAAAGCACAGTGTACTCGAAGCTTATCACATAAGACGAGAGTATAATTTACCCTATACAATTTAGTCCCCTGGGAAAAAAAGTTGTACTTATATGGCTTCTATGCATGTAAATTGGCTCCAAAAGTATAAAATTATTAGCAACATAAATGGAGTGTTTTGAAAAAACTTACAACGTACTAGCAAAACATCAAGTAACACTCTTTTAACTCTTACTAGAACTCAAAATCCACATGAACCTCATCACTTTTGAAAACAAGTCCATCCAAATTTGGGAATAAAAGCAACATGAATTGAGTGTTTTGAAAAAACTTACGACGTACTAGCAAAACATTAAGTAACACTCTTTTAACTCTTGCTAGAACTCAAAATCCACATGAACCTCATCAATTTTGGTAACAAGTCCATCCAAATTTGGGAACAAAATCAACATAAATTGAGTGTGATCAAAAGACAAGGCAGTATGTTGCAAGAGTTTCTCCTATAGAATCTTCGAATATTTATTTACCAAAGCAAATTCCATTGTTACTACTATTTAAGAGTCTAATTACACTATAGCACCGATACCTCTAAAAACAGGAGTGCCCGTGGGTCAGTGTTCGAAAATGACACTACCACTTATAATCACATTTAATTTATTCATTTTTTCAAATTATTACTAGTGTCTGAACGTGTCTGTGTCGTATTTCTAGTGTCCGTTAAGAGTCTAATTATATATATTTCAACTATATACACTGTTACTGTATAATGTACCTCTTGGCGGCTTCTTGGCCATGGAATAGGTAAACGGTAACCTCTAGGAGGCTGAACCAAGCAATTAAACCGTTTCTCCTCAACAGGACAATGCCTCTCAAATCTCTGCCCTCTTTCCACGGATTCCAGCTTCCCAATCGCCTCTACATTATCCAAACACGGTATATATTCACTCATATTAACCGAACACCACGCAAATTTCTTCACCTTGAATCTCAATTCTGAATCAGAGTCATCAGTTTGTGTCTCGTTAACAGACTGGTCCGCATCCGCATTATCCGGATCGAATTCCCCGATCTCGAACCCGTCGGACATGGTGCCGTCGTCATTGAGGACTCCTAACTTGTTTATTTTGAGAGGTTGTGAAGTTTTTAGGGTTTGTTTGTTGAGATTGGGGGATGTGGAGGCGTGGTGGGAGGTTGGTGTTGTGGTGAAGAAGATGAGTTGTTGATAGTGGTTGGACCAGTGTTTACCGAGGTAGAAGAAAGCGAAGGAGACGATGAAGAATGCGGCGGTTTTGATGATGACGGTGGTGGAAAGTTTCATTGTTGGGTTAGTTGATCCAGGAATGGAAAGTGTATGGAAGTTAGAATTGTTGGTTTTTTATGCGGTCATTAGTGTGTAGTTAATGCAAAGATGCATACTAGAATCAACTGAAATAAGAAAGATTTAAAGTAACTAGGACCCATTTCATAAAAATAGCGGTTTACTTATAAGATTGCTGATAACAATAAGTTATAACTAATAGTTAAAATTGATGATTAATAAATTAATTAAAGTGTTTAGTAATATTATTAGTTTATTTAGTTTACAAATATAAAATAACATAAAAATAATTAATATATAATTACTATATTTTAAATTAAAATAAATTAGTGAGGATAAAAATAAATTTTTATTAAAATAATAAGGATAAAAAATAATAATAATAATAAACTATAAACTAAAATGTTATTTAAAATATTGTCTTAGAAAATAAACTATAAGCTAGTAAAATAAGTTATAAATTTATACTCAAAATATCGCTACCAAATCGATCTAAAATATTATATGAGTTTATAAACTATAAACTATAAGACATAAACTAAAAAATCTATTTTACCAAACAAACTCTTAATTGGTTTCAAGTGATTAAAGAACTCTTTTAAAATTGAATCATTCTAGAGAATTTGAGTTCAGTTTCTGGTGTGAATAATTCTTAGCCAAGGTTTCTTCATTTAGATAAGGGAAAATTCCTTAATTACTTTAAAATGAAACCCGTTACTAAAATATAATACTAATATGTTTCATTAGAGCACATGTAACATAAAAATAAAAAGTCGGTTAAAAAGATAATAAAAATAATCCACAATTTCTAATAAATAATTTACATATATGTGGAAGTGCTGCGTGTTATCTTTATGAGGTTTAAGTTTACTATTGAGTATGACTTTTCAAAGGTGGAGGTAAATTCGGATTCTCGGGTCGCTATGGAGGTGTTATTTAAAGCTAGGAAGAAAGTTTCTGGCTTTTCCAATATAGAGCAGCAAATTATTCACTCATTGGTTGCTATTGGAGAGGTGGAAATCAACTTTGTTTATAAGAAGACAAATGTTTGTGATAACACTCTTGCTTGTCATGGAGAGTGTTGAAGAATGATATTCAGATTTTCTATGAAATTCCTGATTTTTTGATGAAGAGTTTGAAGATGGACATTGATGGTTTCTTGTTTCTAGGTTTCTTTTGTTTAGGTTTTTGTTGTTTTGGACTTAAGTCATTCCTACTGCCAATAAAACATTTCACATTTAATAGTAAGCAAATTTTTTTCCACATTTAACTATTAACACGTGTCATTAAAACATATGTTATATCTTTAAAATATACATTAATTTTGAGTTTAAATATATCAATAAAATATTTTAGTGATAAATAAAAAATCACAATTAAATGTTGTTATACCTAAGATTTTATGATTGTCACTAAAAATTAAAATAAAGTGTTAGTGTTATTTTAATAAATCTCATAAAAATTAGTAATACATAATTTAAAATCAAAGGAGTGTGAGTATTGTTTTAATAAATTTAAAAAATGTACGTGTAATTATTTAATTTTAATATCAGAAAATTAGAAACGCTTTCCCCGCTTATTTGAAAATTTGACAACTCCCCAAGGTTAAAAATTGTGTTCAATTCTATCATGGTGAATCGGTGATATAAAAGTTATTCATTTGGTGATGGTCTTCAATTTTTGTAGCTTAGTTGAAAATTCATGTCTAAACACCACTTTTTAGTGTCAACCTAACCTCTCTTGGTTGATTTTATATGTATGAACAAACAATCACTCATAGCCTATGATGATAACATAGAAGTATGAGTTTTCTATATATAAGGTAGTCTAAATATATTTGCAAGAATAAATAGAAATTTGATTATAGTTTCATATATTCTAAATTAATTTGAATATTTGTTATTGTTATTTAACTTTTTATATTATAATTTTAATATTAAAAACTTAAGCAATGCACAAGTAATTATAACACTATCCAAATATAATTCTTAGTTTAGTTACCATTTTGTTATTCTAGATGGTTTTTATGTTTTTTTATATGTGTCAAGAGATTGTTATCACTTTAAATATTTGTCTTAACAAATTTTACTATAAAAATGTAGAGCTCTTATATATATTATTTAGATTTAGAGTATAAATTTATATCTGACAACAAAAGAATATTCATAAAAAATATGAACAAGAATTCGAGTTATTTTTACTATAAAAATATAACTTTAATCTTACTATAAAATGTATAGCGGTTATAAATATTTTTAAATTTAGGCTATATAAATTTAGAATACATCAACGTAATTTTTGTTCTGATTTCAATTAGTGATCGATTAATACGTTAGTAATTGGATTAATTTTAAATAATTTATGTTAAATTCAATTTATGAATAATTTTGGTACAAATAGATTAATTTTGATCAAAATTAAATTAAGTTAAACTCCATTAATTTTGGATATTTAATTAATTTGTTAATTTTATAAATTATATTAAACTCAATTTACAATTAATTTTTTTTATAGAAATGTACTCATTGGCGTTGACTATAATTAAACTGTACTTTTGTTCACATTTCGATATAAATGTGATAGAAAATGAAAAGTTATTGAAGTTGGTGTTAAAATAAATTGAATACAGATTAAAGGATGCACTCATATTAGTATGAGATATTACCATTTTATTAAATTAGTCCTATTAATTTAGTAAAAATAATCTTATTAATTTATTATAAGAAATGTTAAGGGTAATAATTATATGACACAATTGAAAAAATAACTATCATTACAATATTAAAAAATGAAAAATAACATTAATTTTGACATAATTATTTTGTCTTTGTTATAATTTTCTTGATTGTATATATATATATATATATATATATATATATATATATATATATATATATATATATATATATATATATATATATATATATATATATATATAATGATATAGTAGTACACATCACAAAAGTGTCCCGCAAATGTAATCCAAATACAATAATAAAATTAAATGTCCTTGGGCTCCTTAAATAAAGAGATAAAAGCATAATGCAAGGATCGAAAATGCTAAAGACACCCATAATGTGTGATAAAGTCTTTTAACTAATCAAATTGTTTCTTTTTTATAATAGGCCTAATTGGCTGCTTATCAATACTCATTGTCCCAATAGGAACCTTGTCCTCAAGGTTCATAGGAGAGAGGACCTTTGATAGCATGGAAGAAGATGGGTTGATGGAGGGTCTAAATGAATTGGACCTGAATTGAGAGTTAGTAAGGACCGCTTGGTTGAGTGGGGGAAGAAAATATTATATGGATGATGGGGTAAGGCAAGGGGAAATTGAGTTATTAGTGGGAGACAACCTATAATAATTGTCTTGGGAGGTGAGATTAGTTGGCATCATTAAAGGTGGTATGTTGGAAAATACACAGAGCCGTTGGTGCATATTTTGAGGGCGCTATGTTGAGATTGCATGCAGCTGGTCTGGCATACCTGACCGAAACTGGCTATACCGTAGAAGAAGTGGTGGGAACATGCGTAACGATATCTGAAACCACTTGAAAGGGTATTTTAATTGGGACTTCACCCATTTCTCTTAGTTTTATAACTTCTTCAGTTTGCACTTCACTTCTTTCTCTCTATGCAGAAACATTTTTCCAGTTCACATCTTTAAACATTGATGTTCTTTTATTCTGCATGTGCTTAACCATATCTCTCAGCTTCTAATTAGGTTCCAAAACTTGAACCTTTTGTTCTCTTCTCATCAAAGGATTAATGTTTAACTCGTTTTTGGTCTTTGTAGTATTTGAGTGCAGGTACACCCGTATGCACATAAGAAACATCACAGAAATGGAGTTTTAATCATAGGGAGAAGACGAAACTCCCCAATTGGGTCATATTTGAAGTATGGTCTCAATGATGAAACATGCATTATTGGATTGATGCGAGATGAAGACAGGAGATCTAACATGTAAGCCACTTCTCCTACACGTTTGATGACTTTAAAGGGTCCAAAAAAATTATTTTGACAATTTTTCTGATGTTCTCTTTGTCACAATTTGTTAACGATATGGATGTAGCTTAAGCAACACCATATATACTTGTTTGAAGGAAAATCCATTTGTTATTTTGGTGAGGAGATCACAGATCACCCAAATAACAGTGTGACCAAAGGATTTTGGGAGATGTGTAATAAAATCCATGGTAAGATCTTCCCACACTTTATTCGGAGTTAGTAGTCGTTGTAATAATCATTTTTCCTTTTAAGTGAGATATTTGTTGTGTTGATAGGTTGAACAATGTTTGAGTAAGTGTTTTACTTTAAGGTAAAGGCCAAACCAAGAAAAGGAGTTTGAAATTCTAGCTACAATTGCTTTAACACCAGAGTGTCCCGATGTAGGTGTGGTGTGAATGGAGTGACTAAATCCACAGAGATCAGGTATGAAAATTTTATCTTTGTATAACAATAAGCCCTTTATGAATCTGTACATGTTTGCATCCTTGTTTGTTTGAGTTCTCTGTATGACAAGGTTCTGACCATCTGGTGTATTTGCATAATAATTTTAGAGCTTTGCAATGAGATCAGGCACCAGGGATGACAAATTTAACAACATTGAATCTTTAGAGCCAAAAATGTCTTCTTAAAGTGTCAACAACAAGATTAGATCTGCCATGTTTGTAAAAAGATTCGAAGTTAAATCCTTGTAATTTTAAAGTCCATTTTTGTTGTTCTGGTGTTTGGATTTTCTAAAGTAACAAGTTTCTAAGACTCTTTTGATCTGTGTAAATATGAAAGTGTTGACCTATGAGGTATTGACTCCATTTCTTAACTGCTTCTGTGACAATATACATCTCCCGCACATAGACAGAGGAAGATTGCATTTGAGGGCACATCTTTTTACTGAAGAAGGCGATGGGATGACCTTCTTGTGATAGAGCAACGCCAATAGCAACACATGGAGCATCCATTTCTACTATAAAAGTTTTTGTAAAGTTTGGAAAGGCAATAACCAACATGTCAGTCATCTTGTGCTTTAATTTTGTAAAGGCTGAATTAGCCTCTGTGCTCCATGTAAACTTAGTGGAACGTAACAAATTGGTGAGAGGAGCACAAGAGTGGCACAATTTTTCATGGAGTGTCTATAGAATTTGGTGACACCTACAAATCCACAGAGAGTCGCGAGTGATCAAGGTGGAGGCCAATCTAATGTGGCGTTCACTTTATCAAGGTCAAGGGAAACACCACCCATTAAAATCACATGCCCTAAATAGTTAGTCTTATCAACTTCAAAAAAACACTTAGACAATTTCACAAAAAAATTAAGGTGATTGTAATAAGTCAAACACAACCTTTAAATGAAGTAAGTGATCACTAAAAGTAGAACTGTAAATAAGAATGTCATACAAAAATAATAAAACAAATTGACATAGATAAGGTCTCAATAAATTGTTCATTGCAGACTGAAAAGCAAATGAGGCATTTGTTAGCCCGAAGGGCATAATAAGAAACTTATAATGCCCATCAAATATGCAGAAAGCTTGCTTATGTGTATCTTCCGATGCAACCTGGATTTGGTGGTAGCCTGAGCATAATTCTATGTTGGTAAAAATGGTTATGGAGTTTAGATCATCTAACAATTCGTCTATTGTGGGTATGAGAAATCAGTATTTGATTGTAACAACGTTAACTGCATGGTAATCCACACAAAAATACCATGTACCATCCTTTTTCTTGACAAGTAAGATAAATGAGTAAAAAGGGCTACTATTAGGGATGATAATTCCCTCCCATGACATTTCTTGTATGATGGTGGACATATCGTCTTTTTGAAAGTGCGGGTAGTGGTTGGGCTTTATGTTGATAGGAGATGTATTAGTTAAAAGGTTAATGTGGTTGTCATGGGGTCTATAGGGGGAGGACACTTGGGGAATTAAAAAATGGGTTGGTAACACTTTAGCAGATTAGAAATCCGAGGGTGAAGGGTAGAAGGTAAATGGTTAAAGGGAGAATAATATTGGTCATTTGAGGATGGTTGGGAAGCAAGTGGTTGCATTATCATTAAGTGGAGGGATGCAATAGAGTCATTGTTGATGAGTTCGTGTAATTAGTGAAACATTGTATGAATAGGTTGGGATTTAGGGTCACCCATCAAGGTAATGGATTAATCTTGGTGGTTAAAAGTGATGAAAGGTATTGAGAAATAATCTTGGATTGAACCCAAAGTTCTTAGCCAAGAAATTCCAAGAACATTATCACTGCCTTCTATAGGCAACAAATAAAATGGTAGATTGAAAATTTTGTTTTGTAGAACTATTTGAACATTATTGCAGATCCCTTCACATTGTAAATGGGAACTATTTCTCATTATAACATAAAACTGAGTCATTGACGTTGATGTGAGATTGAGATGATGTGCAATGTGCGGCTACATAATGTTATGTGTGCTTCTAGTATCCACTTGTACCATAACAGGGATGCCACTTATTAGTCCTTTGAACTTAAGTGTTTGGGAAGAAAACTTACCCGTAAAATCTTGTGTTGAAAGCTAAAAGTAAGCATCACTAAGGTCATTATGTTCGCTAATTGGTTCATTGTTAGCATCAAAATCATTTTGGTCCTTTAGAGAATCATCTTCAGCCAACAATATTAAAAATATTCTAGTGGAGCATTTGTGTCAAGTCACAAATTTTTCATCACAATTGAAACATAAGCCTTGAGCCCTTCTTTCTTGTAATTGGGCTTGATTGAGGCGTCTAATGGGTAGTTTGTGTAACACCCCATCTAGATACCCCGAATATATTAATTAAATTAATATCTAAATCATCTTTAATCAGAGTTAACACGGTGTAATAAGGGATGTCACAATTAATAATTAAAACAACTTCATCAAACAGTAGCCATGCTACACTGAGGATCATCATCCAACAATTCAAATCATCATAAGACCATGTCTTACACAGCGGAAATACCAAAATAAATCAACTTAATGAAACATCATAGTTCTCAAGGGATTCAAATCCAAACTATTAAACAATACTGATTCTCTTAACTAAGCGTTCCCCAGTGTTACAATCTAATCAGAGCATGACACTGACACACGGACTCAAAAGATAAGCTCTAGAGCCATCCTCACCGACTCCTCATCTGCTAACTCAATCTGAAATGGTAAGGTAAGGGTGAGACTTCTCATAATTAAAGCATATTATAAGTCTTTCAATCAATAATATAATACAAGCATATTATTCCACCACTTAACACCATTCAGAATCCAACGCACAACCATAATCATATAATTCATCATGCATAATCAATAAACAATAAAAGAATTGCAACACTGAAAAACATCCTAACATGTTACAATTCCATACAAACACAAATGCAGACTCAATGCATGCGGTACCGACTTCGTGACCAAGTCACCCCACACCGATCCATCATCAACCGGATACAGTACCATCGATTCGTCCATAACCACTCGGACACGAATCCAGCCTAACCACCCATCCTCACTCGGGTATCGGTTATTGGCAATCCAAGTCAAATTCGCACAATGGGAATTAACTTCACAAAACAATGCATATGCACGCACATCAATAGCATGCAACATTAATCAGTCTATGTAATACATCAATTCAACATAACTGAAACAACCATCCAACATGATATCTCATCCAATCATGCATATAATCAACATCGGCATAAACATGCAAACCAATCAACATGATACATCAACCAATCATGCATACATCTAACCTCAGCATAAACATGCAATTACACCTACACATTACCAGTGTCCTCATCACCAAGGTTCCTCTACTACACATACATTCTTATGTGTCAGTTAAAAAATCACTTATTTCGAAATCCAACCCCTTTTCCAAAATAATTTCAAGTTTTCTAAAAAGTTTTCATTTCATAAGGTAGAGCATAAAATTTAGAGAATAACGTCCAAAACGGCGCTAAAAAAGGACTTACGGTTTGAAAGTTATGAATTTTTGAAGTTTTGAAAATTTTCAAAAATGAACAGTGGAACCCGGTTCCTCCCTGGGAGTAACCGGTTCCCAGAATTTCAAAAATCAAAATATGGGGAACCCGGTTCCTCCGTAGGGAACGGTTCCCGAAAATATATTTTCATCCTCTCGAAAATCAATGGGGAACCGGTTCCTCCCACACAGAACCGGTTCCTCGCTCAAAATGCCATTTTCACTATTTTAAAAGTCGAACCCGGTTCTCCCATCGGGAACCGGTTTCCACGACGTTCGACCAAAATTTCGTTTTGAGATTGCTTCCATGACAACTCAGTCCACACATACCCATACGAATCCCATCATTGGAAACACCAAAATACATCAATTTACATCATTTCTCACATCAATTATCATCTTCCTATCAGTCATAATTGGTATCTGACACCCTAGTCAATTCATACCTATCAACTGACACAATCTGACACCTATAGGGACACATTCATGGAACCCTATAAATCCACAATTACAATTTCCTAACATGCTATATCCTATATTATCAACATCAAAACCCATAATAAGCAATAATCAATCGAAATCACCCCTTACCTTGTGGGTTCTTTGAGATTCTGACGCTTCTAGGTTTTCCTTCTTCTTTCTCCTCTTCTCACTTTTACGTAGTCTTGTTTTCTCCAAATGATTCTATTTTTCCTCTTTTCCTTATTTAATTCCTTTTATTCCTTTTAACATAAATAAAATAATTATTTATTTCTCATTCTCCAATTAATTCCATCATTAAACTTAATAATCCAATATACTAAATAAATTATGTTCTCAATTAAATTAATAATTAAAAATCATAAGTATTTAATTATTGCATTATTTTGGGGTGTCACAGTTTGGGTGGAGCAGGGTTTTGGGTTTTGGAAGGGAGTGTGCCTTGTGGGTTAACCAGAATTTAAGGTTTGGGAGTGTGGAGATTTGAAAAACTAGTGGTTGATTTGTGGTAGTGATTTGGGAACGCTTTAGGGAATTTGGGCCGCGCATCTTTAAGTTAAGATTCAATGAGTTTGGCAAAACCAATAACTTGGGAAATTAAGGTAGGTCGATGAATGGCCATTTAATTTCTAATTTCAAAGGTCAAACCAGAAATGAAACAATTAAAATCGCATTCAGAGGTAAACCAACAACCCAATTACCTGATTTCTCAAACTTTGATTGGTAATCAACTACGAAACCATCTTATTTTAATTTGAATAACTCAACTTGATGGTTGTCATAAGTAGATGGACCAAATCGTAAATCTAAAGCCTTTGTAAAGGAAAACCAATATGTTAACAAGTGATTAAGATACATCTATTTAAACCAAAATAAAGCACCACCTTTCATGTAAAACGAAATTAGGGGTAATTTATCTTCAGGTGGTAAGTTGTAAAAGCTAAAAAATTGCTCATCTTGAAATGACCATCCCAGTGGGTTTGAACCATCAAACATAGCAAGTTCAAGTTTGGGGTGTGAAATGGGGGTAATGGGGAGTTTGAGTGATTTGAGGGTATGGAAATTGGTGGATAAAAGCGGTATTATAGTTTTGTGTTAGGTTAAAAGTTGTTAGGGAATAGAGGTGGGATGGTAAGGTGGTGGGGGTTATGTTGCAGTATTTAGTGGTGGTAGTGTAGCACTGGGTTGTGGAGGGGTGTTTGAAAAGGTTCCTGAGTTTCTAAGGGGGTGTTGGTAGGGGTCAAAATATTGGGAATATGGGATGTTACCAAAGAAATAGAGGAAGGGTTTTGAGTTATACCTGAAGGACCAGCAGTTGAGAGAACAATAATATTATGTTGATGTTCCTTTTGGATGAGCAGTTTGTGGAGAGTGGGCATGATAGACTCATAAAGAGAATATGAAACTTGTTTATCATTATCCATTCTTATGTTGATTTGTCCAAGATATAGATGAGTTTGCTGCAGATTTGTATGAACTTTGTCAAATCTCTCACCCATTTGTTGTTGAGTTTGGTTAATGTCATTATCTAGGTGAATGTGAGATGTTTGGACAACTTGTTCAACAATTTCTTGAGGAGGAGGTTGGGTAGGTTTGGGGGTGCCATGGATTCAAGGAATGAAAGTACCAATGATAGATTACACTAAACTATTTCTAGATCTAGGTTGCATAAGAGATAAAATCATAAAACAATTTTCTTCTTCTATTACCATAAATCAGATCTTACAATATATAGTAGGATTCTTAAAACTAAAAGAGATAAAGGCATAATGCAAGGACTAAAAATGCTAACAATCATTACCACTTAGCTATTTGTTTTCCTTGTTTAGTGAATTGCATCAAAATGTATATATTACACATGTTACATGTATGAGTGCCAAAGCGGGTGGCCCGCTCCATTTAGGCCCGCCCCGTTTAAGTCTGTCCAAAAGCGGGACGAACCAACTTAGACGTTCGAGTTGGCGGGTCGGTCCGCCAAATTTTATTTTTTTATGTTACAATTTGATTTACTACATAATTTACAAATTTTTTAATTAAAACTAAAGAATCGACAAAATATTTTTTTTTAACGCATAATAGAACTTCAACATGTGTTATTCCAAACAGTTCAAAAATTAAAATAAATTAAAATCAATTACAACAAAAAAATAACGAAATAAACTCAATCACGATAAATAAAAAATATCAAAATAAAAACTAAACGATACATATTATCTTAATCCTATTTAAAAATTAACTACTAAAGAACCATATTAAGATTTTACAGAAGACAAACAATAATAACAATTACACTGCATAAAACATCGCAATGCATAAAATAGTAGAGCCTAAAATATCAACACTTGTCTTTCTCAATGTTTACATCATGTAGACTCTTATACTGATTGATTCTTTAATAGTTAAATCATAAATTTGTCACACGTATCCACTAATTAAACATTATTTTCTTAAAATCAACATCTATTTCTAAAGAAAATGTGAGCTAATGTATTGAATACTTAATAATTATGCATGCCATACAATTGTTCTTTTATTTCAAAATTTTCCAATCAACACATGTATTAGAAAGTTATAAAAAGAACATTGAACTTATAATTTAATTTGTCTGAATAATAATTTAAAATACAATTTAATCAACATAATCTTAAGAGAAGAGTGTTATTTTTATAGCTTAAGTTGTTTTAATTCAAAGTAAAAAATAACAAGTCTTAACAAAAAGCCCGCAGGCAAAATCCGTCCAACCTCGTCTCGGCCCGCTTTTTAAAGCGAGTTAGATGGGACGGACCAACTTAAAGTACTGAATCAAAAACCTCAGCACAATCCACCAAAAATGACGGGTCAGATGGACCGACCCAGCAGAGGCAACATTACATAGGTATTATCCAATAATATGTATGTCACATGAAATATTTTTGGTTAATTTCTATAAACTAATATAAATTAATTTGTATTTCTTAATTAATATAAAAAATAAAAAAGGGGAAATAAAAAAATTCTGATTATATAAACTAATGTAATGTACTTAACATTAGCTTGAAAAATAAATTAACTTAAAAAATATATTAACTTTATTTCAATTTATTTTATGTTTGTTAATTAATATACTTAATATTATATTAATTTTAGTATAATATTATAATTTATTTTCAGTTTATTTGTTTGTTAATATATATAAATTAATAAACTGGAAGTATATAAATTAATAAATTGGAAATATATTTATATAAATTAATAAATTAAAAGTATATTTATATAAATTAATAAATTGGAAGTATATTAATAAACTGGAAGTATATAAATTAATAAATAAATATATTTAGTTAATATTAACAATTTAATTACAATTTATTTTCAGTTTATTTATTTAAAAGTATATTAAACATATTGCATATAATTTTACATATATTAAACATAATAAATTAGACTGTTTATAAAATAAATTAACTAACTAATTACATTAACTAATTACTATTATTTAATTAGTGTTATTTTTCAATTTTTAATACTTTTTTAAAAAGATATATACTATGATTTTAATATTTTAATAATTGTTTTTTTTACATTTTAACACTATTTTCATATTTTAATTATTTTCATATTTTAACATTATTATTTTAACATTATACTATTTTAATATTTTTTTAATTGAAAGTATTAAACATTCATTATTTTAATATTTAATAATTATTATTAAATACAATTGAAAGTATTAAGCATATTTAATTTCAATCTATTTTATTTTATTTATTCCAGTTTATTAATAATGAAATTATAAAATATATTTTCCATATTTAATACTTTCATAATAAATTTTGAATTATTAATATTAAAATTAAAAAATTAAAAATAAAATTCATATAAAATATGTTTTCCATATTTAACCTATACATCAATTAAAACAAAATTTATTTATACATTGTAAGAAGCAGTGATGGACCCCATACATCAGGGTGAACTAAGTCAAAAGGTGCATATGAAATGAAAACACTTTTACTAAATGGTAAAGCTGAAAATTTAGCAAGTTTACAACCACAACAATCTGAGATATCATTGGTTTGTAACTTTCCTAAAGCTCCAGTAGAAGTCAAATACTTTAATCTAGAAGAAGAGACATGTCCAAGATGGTAATGCCATAAAAAAAAACTAGAAGACGAAGAATCCAAACGAAAAGAGGATAATAAATTAGTTATGGAAGTTGAAGTTGAGGCTGTAGTATCTGGGACTCTCAACTCATGCAAAAAATATAGTCCCCCTTGTCTACAGCCTGTCCCAATCAGCCTCCCAGAATGAGGATCCTGCACACAACAAAAAGTGGAAGAAAACATAACTGAGTAACCAGAATCACACAATTGACTAAATGAAGCAAGTGAGGTTAGGAATATAATAAACATCAGAAAATGAGAAATTAGGAGAAGAGACAGAACTAATGCCTGCTAATGGCATATGAGTGCCATCAATAGTCATAACCGATATAGATGGTGTGACATTCAAAGACACAAATGAGTTAACATCATATGACATATGGTGTGATGTTCCTGAGTCTAGCATCCACGTGGAAGGAGATATACCTGACAAACAAGAAGAATTCAAACCTTTAATTGAGGAGACAGACATGGAGCGTGAGTGAGTGGCAAGAAGCTTTTGGAGTTGCTCTGCAATATCAGATATTTGAGAAGTAGTCTCGGATGAATATACATGATTAGAACCAAAGCCAATGGTAGCAGGAGTAGCACCAATAATATTGGATGATGGACTCTTGAAATTTTTCTTACTAGATTTCAACCTGGGACATTGTGCTTTCCAATGATCTTTCTCCTTACAAAAAGCACATTCATCAATACCAAGCCCAACTCTACCTTGAGGTTTCCCTTTGTGAAAAGGTGCAGCAAAAACAGATTGAGAAGTAGAGAGAACTCCTTTATTTGGAATCAAAGTAGAGTGAGACTTGAGTCTCATTTCTTCAGCCAATAATTCATTGAAAACTGAATCTACACTGGCAAGATGGTTACGATGTAGAATACCCCACAAAGGCCCTCAAAATCATCCCTGAGTGCCATCAAAAATTGAATCAACTGTTGCTCTTCTCTTTGATCAGTATACGCTTTGACAACTTTCAATTCCCTCGATTCCATAAGAGCCAATTGATCCCACAAATTAGTCATCGCTGAATAGAATTCCTGAATGGTCATATTATTTTGTTTGAGAGCTCTAATATCACTCTCCAACTGATACCGTTTTGCAAAATTAGATTGAGCATACAAACGTTTCAAATGTTCCCAAAACTCCTTAGCGGTATCATATTTTGATAGTTGCACACCTATATTGACTGAGAAACATAATTATTGATCCAAATAAGAATCTTCGAATTACTAACATCCCATGTTTCCTACTCTTTTGCATATTTTGCTTCATCCTTTTTATCTGTAGATTTAACACAAGTTCCATCAACATAATTCCACATCTTTTTTCCTTTCAAATTTTTTTTCATCACATAACTCCAATAAAAATAATTTTTTCCATTGAGTTGAACACTGACGCACCGAAGAGAATCATCCTTTTCATTACTCATTGTAATTAACTATGAAATAATCAACACACCACAATTAAACAAACTATCTAATAAAGTTGACTAAAAACTAATTAATCACTGTATCAATAGTTTCTTCCAATTTTTTTAATGGTTGAACTTGCAAGTAATTAATATGGCAATGAATATACCTCGTTATATAGAAGAGACAATTCAATTTTTAGATTCATTGAATAATCAATGTACCTAGTCTATAAATTGACCAAATACATTGATTATTCAATAAATATAAAAAATGAATTGTCTCTTATATATAGGAACAGAGGTAGTAACTTGGAATAGAGTAATTTATATGACATATGAATATATATAACGTAGCTTGCAGAGAAAATATTATAATACATGATGTGAATAATTGAATTAGCCAACGAACAGTACGTGATGCAAATAAATAGTAACAAACCAAATTTGCCAATCGGTGCCGTCGAACTCCAATTAAATATTACCGTCAACACTCCAATAAATAAGCTACCGTCCAACTATTTGGATCACTTTACAATAATTTCCGAAATCAAACCGAGCTTTTTATACCATATTAAATATGTTTGGATTTCAACCCCAAAAATTAGGTCAAATGGTGAGTTTGTCCACATATATATATATATATATATATATATATATATATATATATATATGCATTGATAATGAAAGATGCTGACATATGGGATGTCTTGTGTTTAATATTTGTTAGGACTACTTTTTTAAGAAAATGCTACGTTATTTATTTTGTTAATCAAATTTAAGGAGGGGTCATTTATTTTGTTGATCAAATCTAAAGATGGGGCAAAACAGTAAAATTTACAAATAAAAATTCATTGTAATATTTAATGAATCAACTACTAATATTGAATATTTTTTACTTAAATTAAAGATATAATAGTAATACAAACATTAATTAGTCTAAAAATTAACTGACTCTTTATTGATCAAAATTTAAGATATTTCTTTTTTTCTTATAACATGATTGGAGGCAGTATTAATTATCAATGAAATACTCATCCGATCACAATTATAACTCAAAATAATTACTTTCTCAATGTAATTAATTTTCTTGATTTCATATTCAATCAAATTAAAATTTACTATACTATTCTTAATTAAATTTGATATCAACTATCATTATTAAATATTTTTGCCTTAAATTAAGGATATAATAATGATATAAGTAGTATTAATTAATCTAAAAATTAATGACTGTTAATAGTGACTAAAATTTAAGGTATTTTTTCTTATAATTGTGAGAAGTATATAACAATACACATCATAAAAACAAATTGTGATGATTATTGTATCGATATGAAAGCATTACAATTTAGATGGGGTAGGAAATGCAGTGGTATCAAACACTTTAACGAAAAAACGTGTTCTTGGAATAAAGAGTTTTGACTGCAATATAGTGCCAATTGTAGCAATGAGTTTCCTCTTCACTTCTTTATTTATGCCACCCATTGATATTAGTTCAGCATAAGCAGCTGGTTCTTTGTTACCTTCAAATGATATTGGTACTGATGACTTCAATAGCACCATCACAAACTGCACAATTGTCATATTTACAATACAAATTTATTAAAAAAATTCACAATGTAATCCCTTGAAAATTTATATTTATTTTACAGCACTTTAAAATTACGAAAAAAGATTTAAAAAAATTGGGTTATTTTTATAATAGTCATTATTCTTATTTTGATAAGGTCTAAGCTGGAGTAGTACAAAACAAAAAAACTGTACCCACAAGAAAACCATAAGTTAAAAGATATTACTCCCCTTATACTATTTATTAGAAATAATTTATGATTTAAATTTTATTAAATAAACAACCGTCTATTGTTTAAATATATTAATTGTTTAATATATTTTTAAATTTTTTTCTCATAAATAACATATGAGAATGATATTGATTTCATACACTACCATATCTAAACAAATATCCTATCTAGACATATTTATAAACAACAAAAATACTTCAATTTTTGGTCATTATTATAAACAAAAGTCAAATATTACTAAATTATTTAATGATATAATTTTTAATATACTTTTCTATTTCATTTTCCATCATTTTATTAAATATAATAAAGAGGAAATTATATAAAATTTAATTAATATTTTCATCAAAATTTTGAGTGTTAACTACAATTGATTGAATTTCTTAATAATTATAAGAATTATTTTTATTATTTATAAATGTATCCGGAAGGTGTAACTGTGATGCTAGTGCAGGATCCCACAAGAAAAAAGCTCAATAATCTCATGTACATTCTAGTCTAAAGACACACTGAATCATATTTATTATAAAATAAAATAATTTTATTTAAAAAATTAAATTAAATTATTTAAAGTTAAAGAAGTTTAATATAAAATTGTGTGATTAATAACTTTATCATAACCCTCCACCACCACCTTTTTTGTCTTTAAAATTCAATTATTTTTTTTGAAATCATATAGTTTAGCTACTTGGTGGTTGGTGTGTTGAGGTCTCTCATCTACACTATTTTTTTTATCATTGGGTTATCCAATGTGGTTTCTCTGACTTTTCTTCTGTGTTCTCAGACGACGATAGGTTCTTTGACTATCTTTATTTCCACCCTTCACCATGTTTGAGTTGATTGACTTTGGTTCTTTTCTGCTTCAATTTGGTTCCGACGTCGTTCTTTACGGACATATCTTCAGATCTAAAATTGTGGTGTTTCCTTCAGCTTTGATGTTTTTTGGTTGAGTTCTCACCATAACGTTTGTGGAAGCTCTTTCTCTGATGGATCATTTGTAGGTTTGTGTTTATGGTGCTAAGTTCTTTTCTTAATCTTTTGATTCTCTAATTGACTTCAAATCTGTTGAGATCTGTAGTTTTAAGATTTTAGGTTTCCTCTCTGCGTCAACCCTAACTTTATATCCACATCAGTCTTTGTGATTGATTTGAGATTGGTTTCGTATTCGTATCATTCAATCTGATGTGGATTTTTGGACTCTAAAGAGTCGTTTTGCTTGCTAGTTTTTTACCGGATGTTGTTGGTTTGTGAATCAACACGTATTCGCGGTTGGTTCATACACCATGTTGAAAAGTGAATACTCACACTAGACTGTTTCTTTTGTTATATAGTTTCGCGTTTTTAACGGGTTTGTTCGGATAATGTTTGTTGTATGTGCGATTTTTTACTTTAGTTGGTTTTTTATATTTGTATATCCCTTTAGGTTGTTTTTGTAGTTTGACTAAATTTGATTTATGTTCTCTCAATCCGTCATAATCTCTTTTTATTTTATATATATTTGTCTTTATTAAAAAATTTCAATAACTTCACTAATTAATATTTTATATTTTATTAATAAACTTTATTTTATTATTATTTTTTAAATATTTTAATATTTATTAATTAAATAATGAATAACATTAACTAACTTTATTCATGCATATTAAATTGTGTGATTAACCAATTTCATAACTTTATTAATCAATATTTTATATTTTATTAGTCAATTTCTTTATCACTAAAAATTACTTTTAATATCTAAATATTTATTAACCAAATAATAAATACTATTAACCAACATTTTACATATCTATTAACCAATTTTATTCATGTACTGTTCACATTTATTTTATTCATGTACTGTTCACATTTAGATCAGTGTTCATATCATTGTTTATTATTTATGTTATTGTTTATAGTATATATGAACAACTAGAAGTGGTATTGCTATTATGCAAAAGATTAATTTTTCTTTTAAAATAAGTACTTTAGTTGGACAGTATATATTGATTAGAAAGATTTTAAAAAATGAAAAATCTTTATTATTTATCGGTATACTATTAATTGGTAAACAAAAATAAATAAACATCGTAAAGTTTTGATTTTGAATATGACTAATAACATTCAACCTAACAATATTAATATTTTTATTAATTGAATTAAAATTTGAGAATTAAAATTTTTATTTATTATAAAAAAAATTAAGAATAAAATAATGCAATTGGAAGAAAAAATTGTTGTAGTAAAATTAAAAGAGAAATAGTAAAATTTTAGATAACTTTTATAGATAAATTGATTATTTTAAAACACAAATAAAATTATTTTTCTCTTTATTTTCATTCTTTCACGCATAAGAAATAAATAATTTTAATTTTTTATTTAATAATAAACTAACAATTTTTTTTATACTTTAAGTGAAATATTGATTTTAAATTTGTGTTTATGTAAACGAGATTCTATATACTACAACTAGAGCTGGGCTTAAAAGTCTCGAATTTAAACGGGCTACAATTTGGTTGTCTAAATCCGACCCTTCACGGATTTCGGTTATTCGGGCCGGTCCGGATAATATTTAATCTTATTTTTTTATTAAAAATATAATTTTTAAATTAATTAGTTAATTAATTAATAGACTATAAACTAAAAACTAAAATATATATGACTATTGATCACTAAAAAATATAAATCAATTACATTCATAACATCTAAAATAAAATATCATAAAAAATAAATTATTTTAATTAAATAATCAAGATTCAAGTTGAGATATTTGTCGTATAATGTATTATAAAATGAATATTAGTAGTATAATGTATTATAAAATGAATATTAATTGTATAATGTATTATAATTTTTTTTATTAAAATGGTCATTAGTAGTAAAATGTATTATAAAATGAACATTTGTATTTTTATTAAAAAATAATATGGACATTAATTGTATAATGTATTATAATTTTTATAAAAAATAGAAGAAACTTAAATAAGCGGGCTACCCGCAACCCGATCGGGCTAACCCGGTTAACATCGAACTTTTATCGGACCGGGCTTTTAAGCCCGAATGATAAACAGACTCTAATATTTTTGTTCAAGCCCGAATTTTTTGATGGGCTTTTGGGTCGGCTCGATTAGTCAGGCCCATTTTGCCAGCTCTAACTACAACTATCAACTAAAATTGAATTTAGATCAAGATTCAATACTAAACTCCTATATTTTTATCTTAATTTTAGATGTAATCACGAAACATATTCAAGAGTTAGTAACGAGATGTGTGTTTTTTATCGATGATATCATATTTTTTGGAGAGTCGAAGGAGAATTTAAATGACAGATTGAAGACTTGACGACGAGATTTAAATGTATTGTTTTCGTCTAAGTAGAAGTAAGACACAGTATATGGAATGTAAGTTCAACAAAAAAAAAGTGTTTATAATCTAGAGGTAAAAGTTGGAAACCATAGACTTAAGTGGTTTGAACATGTAAAAAGAATACCTATAAATTTTGTGGTAAGGAGAGAAGATCAAATGATAGTCAAACAACAGGAGAAAGAGGAAAGCCTAAAAAGACTATAAAAGAAATTATTAAGAAAGACTTTAAAATTAACAATTTGAATAGAAACACAATTCTTAATAAAATATTATGGCGAAAGTTAATCCATGTAACCGATCTCACTTATTAAGATAAGACTTTGTCGTTATTGTCGCTTTACATTGTCATATATTCTTAAAAATAACCAGGACAATGATTCAAACATTATTCATCAAAATTTTCAAACATTTTGTCAAATATTTGTTACAGAATTTTGATAGAAAGGTTTTTTCTCTATTAAAACTGTGAAATTAAGGTTTCTAAAATAAAGGGAAAAAATCAATTCTATCATTGAGATATATATATATATATATATATATATATATATATATATATATATATATATATATATATATATATATATATATATATATATATATATATATATATATATATATATATATATATATATATATATATATATATATAGAGAGAGAGAGAGAGAATTTAATTTAATATCAAATCAAATCAAATCTCAACCGTTAAAAGAATTATTCGAACAGTCATATTATTATTATTATTATTATTATATATATATATATATATATGAGGAGGGATCAAATTACACCAAGAGTTACACCATGAGTTACATCAAAAACGTCACTTGGATTGATATTTTTAAAATCAAGATTGAAACATACCATCATATAGATCATACCTATAAAGTTTGAGATTAATCTATAATGGTTTACTATACGATCAAGATATCTAAAAATTAACGTCAAAATGGACTTTCATATAACGTTAATTTTGATGTAGTTCAATGACATAGTAAATCATTATAGATTAATCTCAAACTTCATAGGTATGATCTATGTGATGTTATGTTTCAATCCAACGGTTGATTTTAAAAAATATTAATCCGAAATGACGTTTCGGGTGTAACTCTTCGGATGTTATCAATTAAATTATTAATTATGTTAATTTCAATAGTAAAATGAATATTATTTATTAAAGTAATCTTATTAATAATAGGTAGTAGAGTAGTTATATTAATTAAAATATAATAAATAAAAATAAGTTAGTGGAAAGAAATATTAAATTTCATATTAATATTTTTAACGAACAAATAATTTGAGACAAATAAAATAAGATAGAAAACACATATTATGAGACGGAAAAATTAAGATTAATATCTAGGTTGTTTCACTTAAAATCTTTTTTGTATTATATTAAATCTTTTTATTTTGATACCATATATTAAAAGAGTTAAAAAAAGTAGTGTATCAAATTTTAACTGCCATTCAATAAAAAATTATTATTTAATTATATTATATAATTTAATTAAAAATATTTAAAAATAGTTATCATGGCTCTATTGCTTCTATTGCTTGAGAGTGTAAAATATTTTTTTTCATAATAAAGTGAATAAATTAATATGATTCATAACCAATGTGAAACCAAGCCTGTTTGTTTTTCTTAGGTGCCATAATTAAATAATCACCCTAATGAAAGACAAAACATCAATTTTCTAATTTACGTATAGAGAACCGAACATAACATCGTGTTTCCAAAGTCTAACTAGTTACACTTACACCATATCCTAAATTAAAATATCTTTTTAAAACAATGTTTTTCATTTTATTCTGTTGATACGACAATCTAACTAGAAATAGCCAAATCAAACAATATTGACCGAAACTAAACTACCTAGATCAAAACTTACAAGAAGCTAATCAACAACCAAAAAATTGAACCTCATAATATTAAAAACTTTGCATGAAAAACACAGAAAGTGGTACCTTTTCGGGTTTTCCGATGATTGTTGAGATAGCAGTGGTGACTTCAGAAAAGATGGGATCAGTATCAACTCCATCTAAGTTAAGATTGGTGGTGATGTAAAGGCAAGGCATCTTCTTCTTCTTTTCAAATATGTTGTGGATGGATCTATGGAAGATTTGGAATCCAAGTTGACTTGGTAGAACTTGTTTTCATTCTTCCTCTTCTAGGATGTGGGTGTATATATATACTACTATTATCTTCAAGTTGTACTATATTATAAAAAACTTTCAACATAAGTTGAGATATTTTAAAAAATAGTTGTACTAATAATGTTGTCAAATCAACAACTTGGTCAAAAATGTCTAATATTTTCACATTATAATTATTGATATCAAAAAGACTCGAGACTTATGATAAGAAAATAAAATAAATTTCTCCATGACCAAAATAATGTGCAAATTAACATAAAGCAAAATCTTTTCACAACATCTACAACCGAGTGATATCTATGAAATTATAAGAGAGTGGAATTATAAGAGAGTGAGATATTGAATAAACTGTAAAGTTAAAATTATCTGTCATTTGTGTTTTGATGAAGACAAATTGCACATCATATATTAATATTAAAATGAATTAGAAAAAAGATCAAGTACAATTTTTATCAAAGTTAAGTGATCAAGTTGATCATGAACAAAACCTAGCATCAAAAATCTCAAGAGTATTTAAAGTTCATTTGAAGACTTAGCATGGTCCTTGGTTGATAAAGGTATAAACATACATAATTACTTTAATAGTGCTCAACTATCTTTCACTCTCATGTCATGCATATTTTAAATCCTGTTTTGAACTGTCAAAATTATGTTCTGATTTTTCATGTTTCAGTCAGGGAAACTGGTTTCCCACTTTATAGAAACTGGTTTCTCCTTCAAAATTGACCTTTTCAAGTTTCTGATTTATGAAGAAACCGGTTTCCCACTTTACAGAAACCGGATTCTCCTTCGAAATTTTGCCTGATTCTTTGCAACGTTTCACAAGAAACCGGTTTACCCTTTTCTAGAAACTGATTTCCTTTACTTAAGTGGCAAATTTTTCAGTTGAAAATTTTGAACGTTTTTCATTTTATATTTTTAAAAAGATGCATTGTTTCAATGATTTACACACTTTCAAAAGGGTGTCAAGGCACTATATAAACTATGCATTTTAAGAATTGAAACTCATCTCTTTCATTTGCAAATTAACCTTACTACATTCATTCAAATTTTCAAACAAAGGGTTGAGATTATCAAACTTTCATCAAATAATTTTCTGCATTTGTTTTCAAAACAAGTACAGAAAATTCATACCATATTCATCAACACTTGAGCACTATTATCTTTATAATTTGCATGGTTGAAATGGAAATTGACTGATATATTGTTCTACATCATCCAAACTCTTGTGAAATTCAATTATATATTATTGTATCATTGCTGTCTAGGATTGTTGGAAGCAATTGTGTGCATTGAAGAAGGTTGTTCTTCTTGCACTAAGTGTTTAGATCTTAAAGGTTTTAAGAGCCTTTGATATCTCTATAGGTTAGATAGTAAGCAAAACCATTAGTGTGAATAGGTTTTACAATCATTCTAACTATAGTGAAATATCTTACATGTTGTAAGGGGACTGGACGTACTCTCGGAATATGAGGGGAACCAGGATACATCCTTGTGTTCCTTACTTTTTCGCATTTACCGCTTTCATCATATCATAACCAGAAAAGAAAGAAACCTTGTACTATTTAATACACCAAACCAGAAAAATTAGAACAAGTATTTATAAAACTGATAAACAATTTTAAAGTCCTAATTGACCCCCTCTTAGGCGCATTTCATACTTACATAAACTGTATGTTTAAATAGTACTACAGAGACTCTATTATATATAGAAGAATTTACAATTAATTATTTGATATAGTTTATGTGAGATTTTCTATATACAAATATTATTAGCACTCTCCCTCTAGCTGAATCATATATGTTAAATGAGTCAAGCTTGTTACAAATATAATCCACTCGAGAATCCTTAAGAGACTTTGTAAACATATCAGTCAATTGGTCTTCAAATTTGACAAAATTTATGGTGATTTCTCATGAAAGCATCTTTGTTCCTTACCTAATGACAATCTATTTCTATGTGTTTGGTCTCTTCATGAAAAAACAGATTAGAAGCAATGTGGAGTGTCATTAGATTATCACATATGAGTTTTGAGTTTTGAAGATCTCTCAACCTAAGTTATGAGAGTAAATTTTCCATCCATCCAAGCTCCTTTTAGGTTGCTGTCATAACACGATATTCTACTTCAACACTTGATAATGCAATTGTATTTTGTTTCTCGCTTCTCGGTGACATCATATTACCTTTAATCATAACACAATATATAGAAATTGATCTCCTATCTAATGGTGATCCAATCCAATTTGCATCTGAATAAAAAATAATTTTAGCATCGCCCTTATCTTAATAGAATAGTTCACTTCTTGGTGCATTCTTGATATATCAAGAATTTGAATGATTGTATCCCAATGACTATCACAATAATCGTTTAGAAACTAGCTCACATTGTTCATCACAAATATAATATTTGGTTTGTTGAGTGTAAGATAGTAGAGTAAACCCACAAGCCATCAATATCTTCTCGTGTCTTTTAATGGCTCCATTTACACGAAATAAGTTTGACGTTGGGAACCATAAGAGTATCAATATGACAAAAATCAAGCACACCTGTTTCACTAAGAATATCTAAGGTATATTTGCGCTGGTTGATTGCAATTCCGGATGAGGATTGGGCAATTTCAATGCCTAAGAAGTATTTGTGCGGACTCAAGTATTTTTCCTGGAAATTTTTGAAAAGATGAGTTTTTATATGTTAGATACCCTTTGTATCATCTCTATTGATAACCATGTCATCAACATAGACCATAAAAAAATGCATAAAGCAATGGAAGAATTAAGGAAGAAAACCGAGTGATCTATTTCACATCTAGTCATACCAAACTGTATTAAGGAAGAGATGGAACGACCAAACCAAATATGTGGGAACTGTTTCAGCCCATAAAGATAACGATGAAGTCGACAAACCTGGTCCATATAAACTTTCTCCTCCAATTCTCTATGTAAAAAGGTATTTTTAATGTCTAACTGATGAAGTGGCCAATGGAGAATGACAACCATTGCAAGAAAATGGATTATTGAAATAATCTTGACCACCATAGAAAAGTGTCACCATAATCAAGACCAAATATCTGTGTGTATCCTTTGGCCTAAACGGGCTTTGAAATTATCGATTTGGCTATGTGGTCTAACTTTCATTGTATAAACTCGTCGACATACCATTATAGTTTTGTCTAGAGTTAAATTAACAATATCCCAAGTGTTATTTAAATTTAATGCAACCATTTCTTTCAACATCGCTTGATGCCAATTGGGATTAGTCATAGTTTCACTTGTAGACTTAGGAATATGCACAAAATCCAAATCAGAAATATATGAAGTAGACATTTAATCATAATTTAAAAACGAAAAATATAATTAGGATTAGGATGATGAGACCAAATACCTTTTTGTAAGGCTATTTAAAGATCAAGTTACATAACTTGAGGAGCAGTTGGAGCATAAAATGGTGTTCGTGGATAAATATCATCTCTTGCCTCCGATGATAGATGTGTCACTCGCTGGTAGAGATACAGATGAGGTGTATGGGTTGTAATGGGTGTTGGGATGACGGAAGGGATATCTCAAATATTCGAAGTGCAATTCTCATCAGGAGACACAGAGGCGAAGAATAATGGAGAAGTTTCAAAGAATATGACATCTGAAAAAATAATGTATCGTTGAAGTCGGGGACAAAAAAATGATATCCTGTTTTATTTACGTGTATCCTAGAAAAATAGATTTGAGAGCTTTGGCAAAATTTTTGTCTTTACCTGGACTAAGGTCATGAACAAAATATGTTTAACCAAAGACGCGGAGAGGAAGTGAGTAGAGATCATATTACCGATTCAATATAGAGTATGGAATCTTATCTTGAAGAGCCAATGAACGTATTCAGTTTATAAGGTGACAAGTTGTGAGAAGAGAATCACCATAAAAATGAGAAGGACCATTGTGGTGAAGTAAAAGAGTTTGTGTAGTTTCAACTAAATGACGATTCTTTTGTTCAGAGACACCATTTTGTTATGGTGTGTACGCGCATTATGATTATGAATAATTCATTGTAATGTTAAATAAGATTAAAATTTGGATCACATGTATCAATGAGCATTACCAGTTAGTAACATTTTAACAAAAGTGTCAAACTGGTTTTTAATTTCGACATAAAAGTCCTAGAATATATGGAAACTGTCTGAATGATTTTTCATTAGAAATAATGAAGTACATCTTGAAAATTATTTGATGAAAGTTATAAAGTAACAATATTCTAAAGTTGACTTGACACGACTAGGAACCCAAAAATCACAATGACCTAAAACAAAAGGTGATCTAACACTTTTGTTAACTCGTATACAATAGGTGTGACAAGTATGTTTGCTTAATTGACACAATAAATGCTCAAATGTCGAAAGCATAGAAAACCTAGGAACTAAGAGACACATTTTATTAAGGACAGGGTCACCAAAACATTGATGTGTAAGATTTTATTAAGGCTCAAATGTCATCTTTCATTTGCTTAACTTTATAGCTAAGAAATTATGCAAGTTCCCCAACCAAACTCATTTAAAACTCAGATTGTATTTGTTGAACAAAATATTCTACCATCTTGCTTGACATACCTCTAAACACAATGTCATCCACATAGATTTGGGATATTATGAGATTTCCTTATTCCTTCTTAAAAATAGAGTTTTGTCAATTCAACCCCTAACATAACCATTACTAGTAAAAAAAACTCCATGAGAGTTTCATACCAAACTTTGAGAGCTTATTTTAATCCATAGAGAACATTCTTAAGCTTGTAAATATAATATCATGAATAGGTATCAATGAATACTTTAAGTTATTCAACATAAAATTCTTCATTCATATATTCAATCAGGAAGGCATTTTCACATCCATTTGATATAATCCAGACTTTAAAAGACAAGATATTCCAAAAAACAACCTTATAGTTTCTAAAAGAGTGACAGGGGAAAAGGTTAATTAAAGTATAAATTATTTATTTAGGTGTACCTTGAGCCACTAGACATGTCTTATTTCTAGTGACATTTCCATTCTCACCAAATTTGTTTTGATAGATCCACTTGGTACCATTAATGTTGGTAAAGTTGGGTCTAGGGACCAACTCCCAAACTCTTTTCTTTTCGAATTTACCAAGTTCTTCTTTCATGCCATTTAGTCACTATTCATCTTTGAGAGCTTCCTTAACATTCTTGGGCTCACTTTTTAATATAAAGCCTGTATTATCCACTGCTTATTTGTAATTGTTGGGCTCTTTGGACCTAGTAATGACTCTTTCATTTAGACCCCCAATTATGTTTTTAATGGGATGATTCTTATGAACTCTTGTATATGGTCCTTTGTTTATGGGAGCATTATATTCTTCAACTTTATAGTTCTCATCTTCAGTTGGCACAATGATGTCAGTGTCTTTGTCATGTACACCTTGTGTAATATACTGCTTGTGAATAGTATACTCCTCATCTTCATGATTAATAGATTTGTATTAGATGTTATCAACGATAACATCTATGGACTCCACCACATATATGGTACGATTATTTAACACTTGGTATACCCTAATATTTATAGAATATCCAATAATATTATTTCATGAAAATATATCGCACTTGGATTTCTTCCTCTATACAACTCATAATGAATTGCTTTGGTGCTTGGTTGAATGGTTACAAGATTGTTAATTTGAAAAGTAGTGTTCATTGTGTCTTCCCAAAAGTGACCGGATATATTTTTTGCATGAATCATGACCCTAGTGATTTCTTGAAGAGTTCGATTCTTACGCTCAAAGACCCCAGTTTGTTGAGTTATCAAATGTACATAATTACAAGAATCTAGAGTTCTCAAATTCTCTTTCATGATCACTATGAACTCTTACAATATTACCAATATCTTTTCCCTTATCACATTGAAAACTTTGACAGAAACTTTCAAAAATATTAAAGGTATCTAATTTTTCTCGAAGAAAATCAACCCATGTGTACCTTGAGAAGTCATCAACATACACAAAGACATATCTCTTTCCCCTATACTTTCTACTTGTTTGAGCCCCATGAGATCGATGTGAAGTAACTCAAGAGTTTTGGAGGTGGTAACATATATGAACTTCTTGTGTGATATCTTGGTCTACTTTCCTATATGAAATTCTCTAGAAATCTTCCCTTATTCAATCTTAGATTATGAAGACCAATGGTGGACTTCACTGAGAAACTCTTCATCATACTTATGAGATTTAAATGACGCAGTTTCCTATGCCATAATTTAGTTATATTCAACTATGAAATCATGCAACGTTGATGTTAATTCTTTTCTCACATACATCATATAGCAGTTGTCGGATCATTCAGATCCATTCACTTTCACTTTCATGACAATGAATTCTCTTGCCCTTATTTTGTTTATTACATGATCTCCTATCAAGTGTCCTCGGGATCTTTCCAAATAATTTGTCTAGAAAAGCCATATATTCAGTTAGGTTATCATCAGTATCACCTTCTACATGATCCTCACCTTCTTCAACATCATTTTTTAATTCCACACTCTTGTTCTTTTTCTCAAATTTGTCATTATGGACATTATAAATGTTAGAAAAAAATGTATTAGCTCATCAACTTTGATATTACTCACATCTTATGCTTCTTCAATGATCGTGGCTTTCAAATCAAACCTCTTTAAAAGAGACATGAGAATCTTTCTAGCAAGCTTTTATTCTGATATTTTTCACAAAGTGCAAAAGATCTATTTGCATTATGATATTTTTCATAAAGTGCAAAAGATCTATTTGCGTTGTCATGAAGATGATCATTAAATTCACCAATGTTTTTATCCTCTTTTATATTTAGATTTTAATTTTTCTTGTGAAGAGTTGAAGTCTTGACATACTAACCTTATAGGTACCTTCATGAGAATATTAGAGATTTTAAAAAATTCTTTGGTGTTGGTATAAGTGTTGATGATTCTAAATATATTCTTATCAAATCCATTATAAATGGAATTTTGGGCATAAGAATTACCAAGTTTTTCTTCATCTTCCTCCTCTGACCATTCCTTTTCATGCTTCAAGGTTTCAGTGTCGTCTTCAGTTGTAACCTTTAAAGGATTCTATCCATTTATTATTTCTTTCTAAGTCTTACTATCCATAGACTTGAGAAAGACAACCATATAAGCCTCCCAATAGTCATAGATCATACCATCAAGAATAGGTGGTTGATTCATAGATCCTTCTTCTTTTGCATTGTCCATTTTGAATGAATGTAAAATAACCTTGGAGTATGCCCAACCAGAATATGGTTCCTGCTACGATACCAATTGAAATTTTGTTATACAGATAACGAGATGTCATATACAGCGTTGGAACAATGTGAATGACAATGAGTATGTGTAACAGAAATGAAAAATGTAAAAATTAAAAAACATATGACTTGTTAACTCAATTTAATGCAAAATCACCTACATATGGGGGCATTAACCCAAAGAAAAGAAATGCACTATTAATAATCAGAAGTACAAATTAGTCTTATTTGAACTCTCCCAATTCAATGCCTATTTTCCTAATCTACCAGAGAACTTCGATTCAGGCTCCCCTTGAATATGAGACCCTTCTCACTTTTTACTCAAACACTATCCCGAGTGTTTGGACAATTACACGAGATTATGAATGATGAAACAATACTACAACTCAAATACTCTATTCACCTAACTTAGAAACATGACTAAGGAATAAAGTATTACAAAACAAAACAAACAAATACTCAATAACAATTAAACATGTCAAGCTTTATAGTATAAGGTATGAGTCTTCACAAAGGAGAGTGGCTCCTTAAATTGCAACAAAATTCCAATTAGAAGAACCAATAGAGTTTTTTATTTGAATGCGACAAAATCTCGAGAAAAAAAAACACGATCAATCTTCATAATGTTAATTGTAAATCGTAATTGAAACAATTCTTGAATAAATTTTAATATCTTGAGAATATGAAATTAAATCTTGCTAAAACAAATTTAGATTAAATCTTTCTAAAATCAAAATGTGCATAAACAATCAAAAGTGTGATTGGACATAAAAGAAAACAAAACTCCAAAATCGCAAGAAATACTACAATAAATCTTATGTGCCAAGCAAACAAAGTGAGACAAGATATCTCACATACTATATGACATTTTGCTTAACATGTTGTTAGTTCCACACATTTTGCGAAAGAATGTCTCACAATTTAACAGAACATCTTGTTTCAAATATTACTAACAAAATAGTGGATTTTTTAACCCACCCCATGTCCTTCTTAACCACCCCTGCAAAATTCCATTTTTATCCCCGGGAAACCGGAAATAAACTTCCGGTTAGCACCCTATTCAATGAAACTCAGGTTGGGTGCAAACCGGAGATTTACTTACAGTATGCTACCGGAAATAAATTTCCAATACATTGATGAACTTATATGGCGCCATAACCTTTCCCCTCCCTATAACAACAAAATTTCAAAAACTCTCTTAAAACCTCCTCAAAACCCTTCTCACCAAAATCAATTTTTCTTTCAAGCAATCAACACAAATCATCAAGCAACAACCAAATCTCAATAAATCAAGCAACAACCAACTCTCAATCAATCAAGTAAGTGATTTACGCATTTTTAGAGTTTATGTAAAATCGATTGAAACTAGTGAAATAGGGCTTGAAATGTGTTGTTTTTTGTAGTTTACATCATTAGGAGTCATTATAATACTATTGGTAAATTCTTTTTGACGTTCAATCCGTGTATTTTGAGGCATTTGGGATTTTGGGGTGGTGGTGTCTGCTGTTGTGTTTCGCAGAGGTAACCAGAAGTTTATTTCCAATTTTATATGATGAACAAAACTAGAAATAAATTGTCGGTATCTATCTGCATATTTTTTTCTTCCATTTTTTCCTCTATGAGTCATATGCAAACGTTTCGTTCTTGCTTCTACAGGAGTTATGTCTGAGCGAGAGTCATGTTTGAGGCATGGCCGAGTTACACAACATGCTTCTTTGCGGAGATAGAGGAGTCAGGCCACATGGCCTCCGAGGACTCAGGCCACACAGGCTTCGTCGACATCCGGACAGGCTATGTCTGAGGCCCATTCTACTCCTTCTAATTCTACAGCTTCTACTTCTTCCTCCTGTAGCAGACGGTAGTCTCCACTCCATCCCTCCCCGCCTCCGTCATACCGTAGACGCACATTGTCACCATCCTCACCATCAAGGATTTTTGAGACGGGATCCGCATCTGCTACACAGGTGGGGATGTCTGAGGTGAGACCTGATCCCACACCTCCTACACCCCTAGTACATCAGGTACCAGTAACAGGGCCATCCGAGGTACCGGCGGCAACGGAGGCACCGACTGCAGATGCGGTACCAGAGGTCCCTCAGGTCTTTGGAGGGGGCCTTCTGACTTATCTGTGTTCGCGCATTATCCCACCCATGTCGCTAGACATTTATGGGATGGAGAGGTACGAAATTTACATTTATGTTTCATTTATTAATTATGTTATATTATGAATAATATTATGAATTCTAAGAATGTATTTTTTCTTGCAGGATCGCAATACACTAAAGGTCATCAACCATGGGAGGAAGATCAGCAAGCTAACTCCCCCTCTCGAGCCATGGTTTGATAATCTCATGTTGACTACAAGGTTGAGTGACTTGACCCTCTATGGATATAATGTGGTCAACTGAGGGATGACCAAAGCTTTTGTAGAGAGGTGATACAAGGAGACATCTTCGTTTCATCTACCACACTGAGAGATGAGGATCACACTCAATGATGTTGCTTGTCTGCTTCACCTGTCGATCAGAGGGCAGTTTTTAGATCATGAGAAGTTGGAGAAAGACGGGGCGATTGAGATGTTGGTTGAGAGGTTGGGGGTTACCGTGGAGGAGGCCTTGGAAGAGGTTGATAAGACACGTGGAAGCCACGTGAGATATAATTGGTTGAAGATTATTTTTTATCAGGAGGTTGCGTGTGTTATTGCTGCTGATGGTGATCCCGAGCAGGTTACACTTCATAGGGGGAATGCCATGAGAGCATACCTCTTGTATCTTGTTGGGACCCAGATATTTGTGGACACCAGTGCCACCTACACTGACGTCATGTATCTCAGATTCTTTGCTAATTTAGAGCAGGTCAGTGGGTGGAACTGGGGGGCTGCTTGCTTGGTTTACTTGTATACCAAGTTGACGAAGACGGCTAGGTGGAAGACGAGGCAGATCACCGGCAACATGACTCTTTAACAGTATAAAAAAAATTCTCTTAGCTTCATTTATTAATTATTTTGATTTTAAAACTAATTGATATAATTTTGATATTTTAGGGATGGATCCTACAATAATTCCCACAGATTTTAGGATGGTCATTTGCTGAGGGTTATACCGAGCAGATGCCTTGTGCATATGAGCCGCTCAAAGGCAACCAGGCGACACTAGTGTATCGGGTTTATCTGGACCGAATTATGCATGATGACATCCACTTCAGTGCCTACACCAACCATCGCAAGACGATATCTTTTGATGAGGTGTCTATGTTTACAGGTTGGTTGGTATGCGGTACTCGAAAGAATGCTTCTTATATGCCCGAGCGAGTGATGCATCGGTTCAGGTATACTCAGACGATTCCTTGGCATCCTGCTTTATCATCTCTTCCGACAGTGAAGAGGAGGGAGATGGATGAGATTTTTGATGATCTTGAGAGTCATCTCGTCCCTGAGGAGGCCAGGAGTATCGTGGCTCCAGACGACTGGAGTTACGCGTACAATTACATCCTGTGGTTCTTCAGGATTTCCCATTCATACCTGATACGGTTGGCTCCAGGGGACCCACCCAAGTCGGCTCATCAGGAGATCCTGGAGGAGGAGCAGACGATGAGGGATCATGTCCAGGACGTGCTGCCTAGGTATCGCTGTATCATGGAGCTTGCTATGGATGACATCAACAGAGAGCTGTTTCCTGACGAATCCGATGTCAGAGGCGTTTTGGAGGCCATCATGGTGGAGGCTCAGGGTGTCCTAGTCTACAGGAGGCAGCGGAGGAACGCCTTGAAGGTGACAGGTCGGCATCGCCATACACAGTAGTTTATTTTGGTTGTATTTTGACTTTGTTTTTTTATTTCGTATTGTACTGAATATGTGTTATGAATATTAGTATTATAAAATTTAGTTTAGATAACATTTTTGGGTGCAAATTCGATTTAAATATTGCATGATTTTAATTTGAATCACAGATGTAAATTTTAAAGCTATTGCATATAGTTAGGTTTTCCTTCTAACTATAATGCAAAGAATCGGAAGTTATTTTCGATAATAAACCGTAAATGAATTTTCAATTTCATTAAAAAAAATTTAAAAATAGTGCGTACCGAAAATAAATTTTTGAGTTCTGAAATATATATATATATATATATATATATATATATATTTCCATTAACCTCCACCAATTCTATCATTTCCAATCGTCTTTGAAGCATAAACTCTTATAGTAGTTTAGTTTTATATTTTTCTACATTATGTTCCTTTTGAGAGTTGTTGGATCATGTTTTAACGATGGTATTATTGAGCCTAACTTTACCTGTCCCGTGTTTCTATATGATTTTAGAAGTATACAAACAAAAAATAAGTCTCTTTCATTAGCATAAAAACATTGTAACTATTAAATATATATTTCTAAAGTGACTTTGAGCGTGGAAAAAGTTGAACCCCTTGAATTAAATTTATCAACCAATACTTTTTTAATAAGATACTCTACAGAGAAAACACAAACACTAAATACGACAGTAACATTGTTTATGATAGGGAAAAAACCTATATACTTTAAGAGTTCATTCCACTGTCTACTCATTGTATCTAAGCCTTCACCACTAGAACAGCTCATGAGATTTGAAAAATGTACATAATTGAGTGAGGCTTGAAAGAAACTAAAGTGTATATATAGAACTCATAAGTAACATTATACATCAGTTAAAAGTAAGTTACATTAATATAAACTACCTACAGTAATATGGAACCAAAACATCTTATTGCATTATATATATATAGGTAGTAAAGTAGTTAGGCTGAATCAAGACTTTGAGTTAAGAGGGAACTTAGGCCAAAGAAAAGCACCCATAGCAAAGTCTCTTTTATAAGCCAAATCGCCATTTGTAGACAAACCATACTCCTTAAGGAGACTATCAAGCTTCCATTCAGGCATGTCTTGGTAGTCCTTCTCTGTGTATCTTGGATAGTGAAGAGGCATCTGAAAGAAGCTGGCATTATTCTGTTTTGGACTCTCCATTCTCTAATGATATTTTATTAATATATGTTGTTATTGGAGAAAATGATATTGTATTTAATAGTTGAAGAAGAGATAATTGATGTATATATTTGGAGTGTTAATGTTAGGTTGATGCAAGGCTCTGTTGGCATGAGAGGTATCACATGAATGAGTTGGTTTACCTTCTCTCATGCATTTTGTAACCTAAAGTGATCATATTTGAAGTGTAAGTTGAATATGATTACAGGGTAACCGAATATAAAGAGAATCAAATCGATAGTATTTTTTTATAAAATAAAATACCATTATTATAATAATAATAATAATAATAATTATTATTATTATTATTATTATTATTATTATTATTATTATTATTATTATTATTATTAATTGATAGTAATTTGTTTTAATGAAATACCATTATTATTATTATTATTATTATTATTATTATTATTATTATTATTATTATTATTATTATTATTAATGAAATACAAATTATATATTAATTTTTTAATTTATTTGTACCACATCGTTTTATATCGTGTATGATATTTCTCTTATCTCATTTTTAAAAAGTAAAATGCAATAATTATTTTTTATTGAAGATCAGTTCAACTCTTTCTAAAGATTATAATATAATATTTATTCTCTATTGAATGTCACAAATTTAACTCTTCACGAAAACAAAAATATATGTGAATCAAAATATCCAAATTAAATTTTTTTTTTTTTAAATCATAAAAACTATTACAAAATTGATCAATTTTGTTTTCTTTAAATCAATCAATTTTCAAATAATTCGATAAAAAAATTATAAGAACTTATTCAATTCTTAAACAAATAAAATTAATAAATAATTAAATAATTCTATAAAAAATACATAAGATGCATAAGTAATGCCTAAAAAAGTTATCCATTATGGACAAATACATGAATTTGACCATTTTAAAATAACTCTAAATTAAATATGACGACAAGTAGGAAACATTTCATTGAAGAGAGGCTGCACCTAACACAGTCAATTAAATTCTAATGGAAGATATTTCAGGTACTTTTCCATCTTTACATTCAATGGCTTAGGCCATAAACTAGTCTTTCCTTATCACATCATGGTTTGACAGTGATATCATAAACTTATTGTTTCATTCCAATTTGCTGTTGAAAACAGCTATGCACAAATAAATAAATAAATAAATTATAACTATACCAATAAAAGTTATCATTGTAGAAAATTGATTCAAAGTCAAAACTAATGAGTAATATGCAAGAGTCCACGACCAGTAAAATTAAATTAAATTTTGTGTAACCAATACATAAAGAGAATTTTTTTTTCACCTGGAGTTTTTTTTCACCCTGGTGAAAATATAAAAATATTTTCAAATTTCGTAAATTAACTTACGAATTCCTTAAATAAGGTGAATTTGTAAGGTAACTTACGAAATAATCCACGTTTTTAAAAAAAAAGAATTTGCAAGTTAACTTGCGAATTCACCTTATTTGGGGAATTTGTAAGTTAACTTACGAAGTCTGTGTATAATTTTAGAAAACTCAGAATTTTCCCCTTTTCCCATTCATTTCAAACTATACTCAAAATCTTCTCAAAGTACTTTAAACCCTAACTACTGCAAATACATTTCAAGCCACTCTAAGTCACTCTCATCATTTCCACCAACACATCCAACTCCTCCAAATAGGATTTTGGAGGTTTTGGGTCTGAAATTCTGGTTTTTGAAAAATCTAGACGAAGGGGGTTTCGCAAGTTAACTTGCGTAGTGTACTAGAGGAGACTTCGCAGGTTAACTTGCGAATTTTGGTCTGAATGAAAAATTCTGAAGATAACCTGCGAATTTTGGCTGTATTATTTTTGAATTAACTTTGGTTGTATTTTATTTTAGTAAAATGGTCGATCAGGATAACCAGATGACACGTTTGAGACAGGGCAGACAAAATCAGACAACGTCGGCTCGTCGAGAGCGTGAGCAAAGGGCAAGAGCACAAAGGGAACAAATGTCACAACTTGATATAGCATAACCTTTCGCACCGCGACGGAGGATTCGTCTTCATGAGGCGTTTCTCCCGTGCACATGAGGAGGAGGTACCAGAGATGGAGGTACCAGAGGTTGAGCTGTCGACGGAGGAGGCCCAGGATGCCCAAAGAGTCGACGACGATGTTGAGGAGTCTGCAGAGGCGGAGGATGCTGGCTATCCAGGAGGGTCATATGACAGATCCCTCCTAATTTATTATAGGGACCATATTACCCGCTATGTCTGGGGCGGAGAGGTATTATAATTTTTATTTCATATTATTTATTTATTTTCGTATTACTTATTTTATTTTTGTATTATTTTGTATTATTTATTTTATTTTCGTTTTATTTTGTATTATTTATATATTTTCGTAGACTGGTCGTTCGAAATATTTATATATTTTCGTTTGATTCTTATATTTCAGAAAAGAAAGGCGTTGAAACATTCTAACCACTCCCGCAAGATCTTTGAGATGTATGCTCCGAAGACTCAGTGGTTCCAGACTGCTATCGTCGCATCCGGTCTTGCCAGATTATACAGTAGTGGTTACGGGACCATTAGCATCGCCATGCAAGGTGCTTTTGCTGAGAGATGGCACGGGGAACGTCATCTTTCCACTTTCCAGTTGGGGAGTTGACGATCACCCTTGACGATGTTGGATGCTTGCTCCGACTACCCACTAGAGGTAGGCTGCTCAACCATTCAAAGATAACTAGAGTTGAGGTTGTTGATTTGATGGTTCAGTACCTGGGAGCTGATCCAAATAGAGTTGTTGCGGACTGCGACTCCACAAATGGGGCGCACGTGACATTTTACTATCTGGAGGAGTTATATGAGGAAGCTGGGGAACTTATTGTAGAGGATGTTTTTGTTCAGTATCACCGGGGCATTTGATTTTAATTATGTTAACATTATTATTTTTCGATGCAGAGCTGTATTTTATCGTACTTTCACCAGATCCATGGTTACAACGTGGATCCCGACTATGAGGCTCCCTACCGGTTGTTCCTTGATCGCACCCGGCACGACGACATCATTTAGACCCCATTTGAGGACTACCGGAAGGTTGTCCCCTTCGATACCATTTTGTTATAATCCGGGTGGCTAGCCTGTGGGGCTAACATGATGGTCTGGTATCTTCCCGAGCGGTGTATGCGCTAGTTTGGCTATGTGCAGAGCATACCCCGATCTTCTTTCCAGGCTGCTTTTGACACCATCACACGGAGAGCTCTAGACGATATCTTCCAGGATTGGGAGAATTATGTCGTGCCAGAGGAGTGTCGGTTGATGCGGGCATCCCGTATGTGGCACTTTGTGGAGGGGTACACGACATGGTTCTATTTGGTGTCGCACCCTTACATGACACAGGAGACTAAGGAACGTCTATCGAGGCCAGCACATGAGGAGCTCTTGAAAAACGAGCAGACCGAGGATGATCATGCCATTGATCTACTGCCCATCTGTTAGAGTATCCGCCAGATTGGACAAGAGGCGTTCGATGACAGGATTATCAATGGGGTGGGTCCGGTGCGGTTGTCGTGGTGGAGAGGATGGTCGCTGGGGCAGAGCGTGTTGCGCGTTACCTCCAGCAGAGGAGGGCGCGAGGGGTCAAGATTAGGCATACCCAGTAGCCTTTATGTTTTTTTATTTGATTTTGTATGATCGCATTTTGTTCGGAACAATTTATGTAATAATATTTCTGATATTTTTTCTCTTTATTATTTATAACATATTATTATTTATATGGTTTGCGTATATATAAGTTTTATGTATATTTTATTTTATCTATTTGTATTACTTTTTAAATGTCAAAAACACCACAAAATAAAATTCTGTTTCAACCAAAATTGAGTTTTGGTTCTGTTTCTGCATAATTCGCAGGTTAACTTGCGAAATGCACTAAATCAGGTGAATTCGTAAATTAACTTGCGAATTATGCATGATTATTTAAAAATTAAAAAAAAAACACAGAAAACACTTCGCAGGTTAACTTACGAATTCACCCACCTTGTAGGGTGAATTCGTGAGTTAACTTACGAAATAATCCACGATTTTAAAAAAATAAGGTGAATTCGCAAGTTAACTTGTGAATTCATCCAGAAATGTCACTTCGCAGGTTAATTTGCAAATTCACCCTACAAGATAAATTCACAGGTTAATTTGCAAAAAATATTTTTAATTTTTTAAGAGTGTGGAAGAAACTCCCTGAGTGGATGAAAAAATTTCCTAAATAAACAAACAAAACAAAGATATTAGTAATAAAGATCCCCATATACATTGGCTCAAATATTCGAAAAAGGTCGATATAGACCTTAAAATAAAAAGACACTATAGCATATTCCGAGTATCAGGTCACATTAGTCTATTTATGCTTATTTTAATGTGTTTGTCAATTAGTCTTTTTTCTAATAGTATCTAGTCATGATGATAATTGACAAAATAATTGCATGTC
This sequence comes from Vicia sativa, assembly GCA_021764765.1. Lineage (NCBI taxonomy): Eukaryota > Viridiplantae > Streptophyta > Magnoliopsida > Fabales > Fabaceae > Vicia > Vicia sativa. The sequence continues at coordinate 164,841,795 of CM038795.1, read as the reverse complement.
ATCCTGGTATTTCAGATTGAATTAGGTTTAAACACATAAAATTTGATTAAAATTAATTTTTAATCTTTCTTTTTAAAACTAAATTTCTTTGCAACATTTTTTTAGATTTTTCTTTTTGTCCTCCAGGGAGTTAATGATTTGACATCATCATTTGATTAAAGTAAATTGGTTCTTCAATATTTTTTTCTTAATCTCTATCTTTCAAAGAAGCTCTCAAGTTTTATGGCCATTGAAAAATAGAAGTTCTATTTTATGAAAGAAGCATGATTCTATTTTGAGATCTTCAACTTAATGTGTGTTTGATTTTGCAGTAAAGAAAAAGGAATTGAGTAAATTAATTATGTAAAATTGATTTGTACTAACTTTGAATTGAAGCTTATGAAATTTATGTTTAAATTAATTTATCTTTTTCAAAATAATGTAAAGAGTACATTTCGATAATTTATAGTCGGATTCTGATAGTTCTTTATCACATACTAATATGAAAAAAGTCATCGTTGAATTGAAAGATAATATTATATATATAATGTTTATAAATTTTAACATCAATAAAAAAATTATTTGATACATTAAAGAAAATAATCAAATTTAATGGTTTTCATGAAATTTTATAGAGAGTTAATTTTTACGCATATCATTCGCATTTAAATGATTTCTAATTAATGTTAAATTTTATAGATATAATTGATACAAAATAATAATACATTTGAATTTAATAGTGATTTTGTCATACGAAAATGCGTAAAAGAGATATTTGATGTGCAAAGAGAAGAATCGTGAAAGTCATATTTGTGTTACTTAAATATTTAACTTTAAATTGTAACTTACTCTCTTCGTCCCATATTATAAGACACTTTGAAGAAAAAAATTGTCCTAAATTATAAGTAATTTTATAATTCCAGTACAACATTAATGGTGTTTTTCGCAATATATTCTCTATTATTTATTTTTCTTTATTCTTTCAGTTCTTTTAATTTTTCTCTCATCTATAATTAATGAAGGACAATAGTTTAAAGTTATATATAATTTCTCTTTTTTATATAATAATGATTATTTTTTGTGTGAAATATAAAAAAAAAATTATAATTTAGAACGGAGAAAATTTAAAAATTGAAAATTTCGTCCAAATTGATAAACACCTAACTACCAAGAGACTAGAATTATATAAACTTTGAGAATGAAAAATAACATAAAATAATACATTTAATTGACAAAGTTAAAATAAAGAATATAAGGAAAAGTCAAAATAGATAGGTGATGATTTGAGCGAAATTTGAATTTAAAGATTTAGGAGTGCAGAGGAAACATGAATTTGACCATTTTAAAACAACCCCTAATTAAATACACGACAAGTAGGAAACATTCCATGAAAGAAAGGCCGCACCTAGTCAAATAAATTCTTATGGAAGATGTTTTAGGCACTTTCCATCTTTACAGTCAATGGCTTCAATTAAGCCATCAACTAGTCTTTCCTTATCATATAAATGTTTGAGAGTGATATCCTAAACTTATGGTTCCATTTTAATTTTTTGTTGAAACTAAGTGTACACATATAAAAATAAAAATTCAACATAGAAATTAATTCAAACTCCACACTTAATTATGTGCAATATGCAAGAGTCCTCAAACATGTTGAGTAAAATAAAATGAAGTTTTATTTTAGTAATATTTACATAACTTGACTAAAATATTCAAAAAAGGTCAATATAGGCGTTAAAATAAGAGAATTTCTTAATCCACTTGTGGGGTGGAATTAAACTCTATACATTTTCAAAAATGTCTTTTTAAAATCGGAAGTATTCTGGTGCACATTATTTTCTAAAATATTTGAGATAAAATCGGAAGTATATCTTCGGTTCCATATCGGATGTATATTTTCGGTTCTGGGCATGACAGTATCAATAATTGGAAAAGTTATACAAATTAGAAATTTAACAAACTGTACAATTTATAAATCGAATAAAAGACCAAAAATGTTATCCAAAATGCATTTCATAATAATGGTATCCAAAATACAAATTCGATACAATACGAAATCAAAAAACTAAAGTCAAAATACAATCAACCTAAACTATTAGGTATGTCGGATGATGAGTCGGTCAGTCACCCTCGAGGCATCCCTCAGTTGTCTCATGTATAATAGGGCACCATGAGCCTCCGCCATGATGGCTTCTAAAACTCCTCTAACATCGGATTCGTCAATAAACAGCCCTCTATCAATGTCATCCCTAGCAAACTCCATGATACGGCGACACATATGCAGCACGTCATGAGCATGATCCCTCCTTGCCTGCTCCTCCTCCAGAATCTCCTGATGAACCGGCTGGGTGAGTTCCCTGGAGCATCATGTATCATGTATGGATGGGACACCCTGAAGAACCATATCATGTAACCGTACGCGTAACTCTAGTCGTCTAGAGCCACGGTACTCTTGGCCTCATCAGGTACAAGATGATTCTCAAAATCATCAAACAGCTCATCCATCTCCCTCCTTTTCACAATTGGAGGAGCACATATAGTAGGATCCCGATGAATGGTCTGGCTATATCCGAATTGATGCATCACCCGCTCGAGAATTTAAGGAGCAGTCTTCCGAGTACCGTAGGCCAACCAACCTGTAAATAGTGAAACCTCATCAAACGGTATCGTCTCACGGTGGTCGGCATATGCAATGAAGTGAATGTCCTCATGCACTATCCGATCCAGGTAAACCCGAAATAGCAGTTTTGTCTGGTTCCCTCTGAGCGGCTCATATGCGTTGGCACGTGGGATATCCTTAGTATAACCCTCAGCAAGTGACCATCCAGAAATGCGGAAAAAGTGTTGTAGGATCCATTTCTGAAATATCAAAATTAAACCAGATAGTTTCAAAATCAGAATAATTAAAAAGGAAGCTAAGAGAAATAATTTATACCGTCATGAGTGACATGTTGTCGGTGATCTGCCTCGTATTCCACTTAATCCCCTCATCCAACTTGGTATACAAATAAACCAAGCAGACAGCCCCCTAGTTTCACTCACTGATCGCCTCAAAATCACCAAAGAACATAAGGTACATGATGTTAGTGTACGTGGAACTGATGTGCACAAATATCTGGGTGCCAACAAGATACAAGAGATATGCTCTCATGGCATACCCCCTGTGAAGGCTAACCTGCTCGGGATCACCATCAGCAGCTATAGCACGGGCAAGATCATATGTAAAAACCTCATCCAACCACTTATATCTGACGTGGCAACCACGTGTCTTATCAACCTCTTTCAGGGCCTTATCCACGGTAATTCCCAGCCTCTCAACCAACAAAGTAATGGCCTCGTCTTTCTCCAATTTCTAGTGATCAGTAAACTTCCCTCTGATCGACAGGTGAAGCAGACACGCGACGTCATCGAGTGTGATCGTCATCTCGCCATGTGGTAGATGAAACGAAGACGTTGATCATCCTCCAGTTGACCACGCTATATCAACAGAGGGTTAAATCTCTCAACCCTGTAAGGCGTAGAAGATCATCAAACCATGGCTCGAGAGGGGAAATAAGCCTGTTGATCTTCCTCACATGGTTTATGACCTTCAGTGTATCGTAATCCTACAAGAAAAAAATTCATTGTTAGAATTCATAATAATATTCATAAGATAATTCATAATTATAATATAAATGTAAATTTCATACCTCTCCGTCTCATATATGTCTAGCCACATGGGTCGGATAAAGAACGAGTAGTATAAGTCAGAAGGTCCCTCTCTAAAGACCTGAGGGACATGGGGTGTCGCTGGTGCCTCCGCTGTCGCCGGTATCTCTGGTGCCTTGGGTGCCACCGGTACCTCGGGTGCTAGGGGTGTTGCAACAGGTCTCATCTCAGATGGCACCGCCTATGAAGAAAATGAGGATCCCGTCTCAAAAATCTGCGGTGGTGAGGATGTGCGCCTGAGGTACGACAGAGGCGAGAAATGATTGACTAGAGACTCTTGTCTGCTACGGGAGGAAGATGTAGAAGGGGTAGAATTAGAACCAGTAGAATGTACATCCGACATAGCTTGTCCGGATGTCGAAGGAGCCTGTGTTACCTCAATCCTCTCTCTACACAGAAGCATGTTATGCAACCCGACCATGCCTCAAACGTGACGGTCTCTCAAACATATCTCTTGTAGAAGTAAGAACGAAACGTTATTAGCATATGGCTTAGAGTGGGAAAAAAAAAAGCAACAAAAAAAAATATAGAGAGAAAACGAGAAGTATAGTTCCGGTTTTGTTCTTACCTAAAACCGGAAATAAACTTCCGGTTTTTTCTGCGAAAATAGAGTTACAAAACAGCCTACCCCACAACCCCATATGTGTCAAAAAAAACATGCATTGATCGTTAAATAAAGTTTACAAATAGTGATCTAATGACTCCTAATGATATAAACTACATAAAACAACACATTTAAAATCTTGTTTCACTCATTTCAATAGAAATTGCATAAACTCTAAAAATTTCTTAAATCACTTACTTGATTGATTGAAGATGGTTGTTGCTTGCTTGCTCGCTTGATGGTTTGTGTTGATTGTTTGCTCAAAATTTTGATTTTGAGAGAAAGTGTTGAAAGGAGTGTTTGAGAGAGTGTGTGTTGGATTTTTTAAAAAATTTGCTATTATCGGGAGGGGAAGAGGTTCTGGCACTCTTAAGTGTGTCCAAGAATCAAAAATTTACTTACGGTATGAAACCGGAAATATATCTCTAATTTACACTAAATTCTTTTCAACGTGATTTGTATGATATAAGGTACAAATTAAAAATATATTTTTTATTTTCAAATATATTTTTAAAAATTCATGTAATATGCTAAAAGAATATAACGTAGAATAAAAGATTCACTAAAATAAAAGGTACTATAGCATATTCCGAGTATCAGGTCACATTATTCTATTTATGCTCATTTTCATATGGTTGGCATCATTTAGCTGGATCTTGATCAAAAATCAAGCAGCTAGGTGAGGTTGTTCATATTAAAATGATTTTTGTTGGGCAATGTATGTCAAGTAGTCTTTTTAGTGGTATCTAGTTCTGATGATAATTTATAAAATAATAACGTGCCATATTACCTATAAAGTAATAGCACGTCATCCTTGCATTGTATTAGGTTTAAACTTTAAATGCATTCCTTATGTTTTAATTTGATTAAAGTTAATCTTTAACCCTTTTATTTTAAAGTTAACTAATTTTCAACATTTATATTTCTTTTGGTTTAATATTCTTCTCTCAACTTTTTTCTCTTTTCTTTTAGTTCCATCGCATAGATTTGTTTTTTCTTTTTTGTGTTTTTAAGTTTTCATTGTTTTGCAGAGGGTTTGTTTATTTTTTATCTTAGTATGGTGTTTGTTGGTTCAAATTGATATATTTGTTCCAAATCATTTGATAAATATTTGACATCAATGTTGCAGATCCAATAGTATGAGTATTCTGACTACTTGTATTTTATCATATTTGCATGCATTTTTATGTTATTATTGTATGATATTAACCTAGTTGTTACAAGATTGTTTGCAGATTTACCTTTTTAATTTTTAGTAATCTAAAATTTATAAAGATATATATATTTTTCAATTTGAATGGATGAATTCTTTTTAGTAAAAATATATTTCTTTTGATCCTATAGTTAATGGTTTGACATCATCATTAATCATTTGACGATGACTAAAATTCTTCAATATTTAAAATAAGTTTGATGAAAAATATAATATATAATTTAGGAGAAATTTTAGATTAAATTTTCTCCTATACATATATAACTTTTTTATATTTTCACTCATTAAATAATATTTAACTATTTAATTTCAATTGTCATATTTTTATTAGTAAAAACTACACTTAAAGAATTGTATCTAAATTTTCTCTTATAAATTATTAATAACTAATATTAGAGAATGATAATTATCGATTATGTTTGAAATATGTGTTACATAGTGGGATTATAATTGATCAGAAAATGAGGATATAAAGTTTGTTGTGGTGGTTGTGAACTTTTGATGCATTGGAGAAGGGACCGACCTGCAAGATTAATACTCTACAAGATTAATACTTCAATGTTTAAATCAGTGTACAACTGAAAAGTGGTATGTGAATGAGAAACTATTTGAATACATGAGAAATAATGTGTTTCCTTATCTAAATATGAGAAGCAATTATCAATCCAATACGTGTTACACAATGTGGATTGCAGGCAACTATCAGATTGATCTGGATGGTTGTCATGGTACTCACGCTGGGGATTTTCTACTCAGTGGGGAAAATAGTCTACAGGTTCCACCCTGAATTTTTAAAGTCAAAATCCGCAGATAAATTTGAAACAAAACCTGCCGATTTTGACTTTAAAAACTAAATTGTTAATATTTTAAAATGGTAATGATATTTTTCAAAATATAAAATTTACAGGCAATAAAATCAAAATCGCCTATATAGTAGAGGAGTAAAATGGTATTAACTCAATCTTTATGTAACAATAAATAAATAAACAAAACAAAACAAAGATATTAGTAATAAAGATATCCACATAATTTGGCTCAAATATTGAAAAAAAGTCAATATAGGCCTTAAAATAAAAAGGTACTCTCTTCGATCACTATTATAAGCAAAGATTCTCTTTTTAGATTCATTAAATATTTGGTGTATTTAGACTACATACAGATTAGATATATAAATAATTTAATAAATTTAAAAAGTGAATTTTTGTTTATAATAGTGACCAAAGGGAGTAGTACTATGGTATATTCCAAATATCCAATCACATTATTCTATGATATTGCGCACATAGTTTTGGTGATGGCTTCATAATCAAAAGTCAAGTAGCTAAGAGATGTTGTTCATATTCAAATGATTTTTGTAGGACAATGTTTGTCAATTAGTCTTTCTTTGATAGTATCTAGACATGATGATACTTCCTCTGTCTCATTTGAGCACTGCGCAATTTTTAAGAAAATAATTAAATTTATTGGATTTAGTGAAAAAGTTAATGTAGTTTATTAGAATACTCTTATTAATTATAATTGATAGAGTAATTGAATAAAGTGAAAGTTAATAAATAGGAATATAGCAGTCGAAAATAATAATAATTGATGCATTAAAATTGTAAATGGAAATTATTTTGATACAAATAAAAAAATACAAATGAGACAATTGTTATAAAACAGAGTAATTTATAAAATAATTGTGTGACATATTACCTATAAAAAATAATAGCGTGACATATTACCTATAAAAAATAATAGCGTGTCACCTTGAATTGTATTAGGTTCTAATACATTTTTTTATGTTTTAATTTGATTAAAATCAATTTCTAATCTTTCATTTTTAAAACTAAAGTTTTTTCAACATTTAGATTTTCTTTTGGTTTAACACCATCATTAATTTTTTTTCTAGTGACTAGAATTTTTCAATATTTTAAATAGATTTAATGGGAAATATAATAAATAATATATTTGTTAGTAATATAACCGTGACAATCCATGTATTGTAGAGTTGTTAAAGGTTTTTTAAGATTGTTGTAACGTTAAAGCAAGTTCACTTAGAAATGATGAAGAATTTTATATATTGTTGTTTTACGTGAATCTTGGTTTCGGGTAAAGATTTTATTGGTTTAGTTTGGATGGTAAATCTATAGGTCGTATTGACCGATTTCTGATGTCTGAAGGGTTGATTGAGCTTTGGAAGGTGGTGGGTCAGGTTATTGGTGATAGGGACCTTTTCGATCATTGTCTGATTTAGATCAAAGGTCGTGTAACTAATTAGGGGCTAAAACCATTCAAAATCTTTTCTGGTTGGTCTAAGCACGAAGGGTTTTTGTCATTGGTCGAGAACACTTGGAAGAATTATGTAGTTGAAGTTAGTGTCGCTTTTGTTTTGAAAGAAAAGTTGAGGTTTTTGAAAGGTGAGTTGAGATCTTGGAACTCTTTGGTTTTTGGTCGCATTAATTTAGATGTTGATGATGCGGTTAATGATTTTAATTCTTTAGACTTTGTGGTACCCAATGATGGTGTTGGTATGTTAAAAGATTTGGTCGCTAATAGAGGTTTGGCTTCGAAGAAACTTTGGTCAACAATTTTAGAGATGAGAGTTTTCTTCGTTAAATGGCTAGAAATTTGTGGCTTGCGGAGGGTAATATGAATTCGTGGTTCTTTCATAAAGCCATGAAAGCTCGCTTTAGGAGGAATTCTCTTTTAGGCTTCCATTCTCCTAATGGATGGATTAAGGGTGTCAAGAATGGTATCTTGAATCAATTTGAGTGTCGGTTTCGTGAGACTTTGTTCAACCGACCATCTTTGGTGGGAATGGATTTTGGTCAACATTCGGGGTTTGAGAATGATATCTTAAAAGCTCCTTTTTTGGAAGAGGAAATCAAGGATATGGTGTGGAGTTGTGAGGGAGACAAGAGCCCGGGTTCAGACAGGTTCAATTTTGGGTTTTTTAAAACTTATTCGGTGGTGGTTAAGAAATATGTGATCAATTTTATCAATGAGTTTTCGTGGTTCCTAAAGCGATTACGGTGGCTTACCTTGCCTTAATTCCTAAAATATAAAGTCCCATTTCTATAGATGATTATCGGTCAATTTGTCCCATTAGTTGTATGTATCGCTTATCGGCAAAGTTGTTAGCGGGAAGATTAAAGATGGTTATTTGCAATCTTATTTCTTTGTGTCAATCCACCTTTTTGAGGGGTAGAAACCTGCAAGATGGGGTGCTAGTGTTAAATGAGGTCGTGGATTTTGCAAAGCTTATGAAGAAGAGTTGTTTGTTGATGAAAGTTGTCTAAAAAAAGCTTATGATTGTGTTTTGTGGAATTTTTTGCGGTTTTTATTTGAAAAATGGGTTTTGGATATAAATGGAGAAGGTGGATGAAAGATTTGGTTCTTACAAGTTACTTGTCGATTCTTGTTAATGGAAGTCCAATCAAAGATTTTGTGGTTTCTACAGGGCTCTATCAAGGGGATCCTTTATCGCCTTTTTCTTTTCTTATTGGTAGCGAATGGTCTTTCGGCTATGATGAATAAAGCGATATTGTTAGGAGAGTTTAATGGTTTTAGTTTGGATAATGAGGTTTGTAACACCCCATTTCTACCCGACAATTATAATTAAAATCATAGTTTCAAAATTCCAACACACAATTAGGATGCCAGATTCTCAACTTAAAACAACAGCATAATAGTCACATTTAACGCATAGATACATAACACATCACAATCGGATGAAAGATAACAACCTGTTTATTCTCAAAAACATAAACCAACTTTATTTTTAAAAACAACACAGCAGATTCTTAACATAAACTCTAAATTAATCATAGCATCTTGCTCAACATAAAACAACTTAAAACCAAATAAACTTCTCAAAACAACAACTTAAAATTCAACTTAATAGAAACAAAACAAAACATTCATCTCACTAAGCCAAAAGCCATTTTTTGCAGCACCCAAAAGAAAGCGCTGCCATAAGTTATAAAAAAAATTCACTCCAAAAAAATGCTCTTAAAGGCTAGCTTAAGAAATCGCTTTTCAAAAGCATTGTTATATGTTACCCTTAGAAAGCGCTTTTTAAAAGTGCTGCTAAAGGTTAACCTAAGAAAGCGCTTTTGAAAAGCGTTGCTAAAGGCATAGGGAAAGAAAACGCTTTCTTAGGAAAAAGCGCTGCTATATCCGGCCCTAAGAAAGCGCTTTTGAAAAGCGCTTTCGTATCTAATTTTATAATTAAAATTGTAAAACCCTAAAACCACAAAACACGATTTTTGTTCCATTCTCAGAAAACCCATTCTCAGAAAACTCTCCTCCTTCTCACCTTCATCAACACAACCTTCATTGTCTCCTCCTTCCCACCTTGACAAACCCCTCTGTTTCACTGCAACCCCTCCGTTTCACTGACCATCTCCGTCGATACATCACCCTCACCACCGCTTTGAAACCTTCATTTTCTCGCCAAATCTCTCGTTCTCTCACCCCTGTCCAACCCTCTAGCTCTCCGTCAACTCCGGTTCATCACCATCATCACGTTCCCGGCTTGCTTCCTTGCCTTCAAAGTTTATCCCAGCACATTGGTTTTCCATCTTCGCAGCTATTCGGTAAGATTTCAGGCCTTTTTGTATTCTTCTACATAATTGATATGTTGTTGACTCTATGATTAATCCATGTAAAAAATAGTTTTAGTGTTGTTAGTTATCTTTTGATTAGTGGTTTTGATTTGTCTTCGCAATTTGAGTATTGTGTAAAGGCTATATAAAAAAACAAATGCTAGTATCTTACACTGTGTTTAGTTTCTGATATAACAACATTGTACTGGACTTCAAATGTTGCTTTTGTTCATATGAAATTTGGAATAAGGGTCAGAATGCAAGTTGTAGTGAACCATTGAATAAACCATTGTATCGATTGGGCACATGAAATTTTGTGTTTAATAAAATGTGTTGAATAAACTTTGTTATAGTTTGCATAAACATTGAATAAACTGTGATAAACTTTGTTATAGTTAACATAAACTCTGTTGAATAGCAATATCAATTTAGGATAGATGTTTTTTTTGTTTAAAATTGCATTGACATGATGTCTTGGTTAAATTTAGATGCTAGTCTTGATATCAACGTATACTTGTTATGTTGACTTTGTGATATGTCGTTTGTGTTAACTTGTGATGATCATTGATGTTGGTATATGATCTATTTGTTAATGTCTATATGAGTTTCGTTTCTTGATTTAGTTCGTTCGAAATTTTAAATTGATTGGTTATGAACTTGGAACGGTGAGTTCGGTTATGGTGACGTTGTGAATTTCGTTTGCATTGAACACTAGTTCGAGATAATTTCATTGAGCATGATTGAATTTAGGTAGTTGCTTCCCGGATTTTAGTTTAGGGGTTTAGAACTTACTATGAATTCGATTTTCCATATTTCGAATGTGAATTGAATAATAACTTGAGTTTCTTTGGTTTTAGTTTTATTTGTGAATTGAATTTCTTGAATGATCGATTACTTGGTTCTTGAATTGTTCATGTGCATCATATAAGTTTCATTTTGATTGTATACCTTGTGATTACTAACTTGTTTATGATTTGAGCAAGCTTAGTTCGAGATAATTTCATTGAGCATGATGGATCGTTTCCACTAAAATTAGTTGATTACTTCTCTACTTGTGAATGAACTGTAATTAGTGGTTGAGTTGGTTTTTATTGTATGAAATTTTTCATAATAGAAGTTTTCTTTTCTTTGAATTAGCAGCGTTTCCCGGCCTAGTTCGACGTACGGCGCTCATTCTCTGCGTTTTCTTGAGTTCGATAAATCCGAGGTAAATTTCTACCTCAAATTACTGGTATTGTGTTGAATTTGTCTGAAATTTTGTGAATATGTTGTGTTTTCTTGCTCCGAATCCATTCCGTGTATACTTTTTGTTTTGACAGAAATGCATTATACCGTTTTGTGCCCTAATTAGTTGTTTTCGTTTAGCTTAATTAGTAAAACCATGGATGTATTCCAATTGATTGTCGAAAGAGTACGAGAATGGGGTATCGGAATTTGTTAAGTTTGTTATTGTGCACGCTAAAGACCCCAGTCGAATGACATGTCCTTGTGTTTAGGTTGTTGTTGTGGAAGTCGGGTTGACACAGCTCAATTGGTATCATATTTAATACGGTATGGAATTGATAGAAGTTATACATGTTGAAATATGCATGGTGAGAAAAGTAACGGGAATGTTGAATCGGGGGATAATACGACCTATGCTTCAAACGAAAATTGCACAGATACATACGATTATGATCGAGTCAAAGAGATTGCATAAGCGCTTGAAGAAGATCTTAATGATTGTCCCAAAAAGTTCTAAAGGTTGGTAAGCGATGCATAGAAACCGTTGTATAATGGTTGTACAAAATTCACAAGATTGTCTGTGGTGTTAAAGTTGTACAACTTAAAGGCAGGAAATGGATGGTCGGATAAAAGTTTCACATGGTTATTAGCCCTTAAGAAAGATATGCTACCAAAGGATAATGTTCTTCCCAATCAAACTTATGAGGCCAAAAAGATGTTGTACTCTATTGACATGAGCTATGATATAATACATGATTGTCCAAAAGATTGTGTTTTGTTTCGAAACGAGTATGCATCGTTAAATGAGTGTCCTAAATGCGGTGCCCCTCGATATAAGAAAAAGTTGTCTCTGACAAAAGTCTTATGGTATTTTCCTATAATTCCAAGATTTAGACGGATGTATCATAGTGAAACCGATTCAAGACACTTAACTTGGCATACAGATGAAAGAATTATTGATGGAAAGTTTCGACATCTGACAGATTCACCATAGTGGATAAAAATTGATAATGATTATTGATCTGAGCTGTCGATCAGAACTGGAGACCGCCGAGCGGTTGATAATCTTTCGAGCAAGTTGATGAAGAGTAGGGTGGTGTACCTGCAAGGTACTCTGATGCTAAAGTAAGCAAATGATCGAATGGGTAGGTAAGAAGTATTTGAGTGATTAGAGTGTAAGAAAAAAAGATACCTTGCCCTCAAAGATATGAGGGTTTATATAATGCCATAGGAGGATTCTCATTGGTTACTATATTTGGGCCGAAATATACGGGTCCACAAATATAGCCATCCGGTCTGACTAGGTCAAAACCGAGCAGACACGACCGTTACTTACCGTTATGTCGGGCACTTAGCACCTGACGGGCGTTCGGTGAGATGGATGCCGACGTTATCCTGTCGAGGATGTTATGGAAGAAACGTTCGCGGGGAGCATCTTGGTGATGTCGCCAGATCAAATCGGTCGCAGTACCGTAGGGGGTGGACCACCTGCCCGAATGAGTTTGGGCTGTCCAGAACAATTATCCTGAATTTAGAAGAAAAAAAGTAAGAAACCTTCCCTTGGCATTGTCTACTGATGGAACGAACCCACACGGTATTCAAAGTATCTCGCATAGCACATGGCCTGTGATTCTTATGATTTATAACCTACCTCTGTGGCTATGTATGAAGCGTAAGTACATGATGTTATCTATGTTAATTTCTGGTCCTAAGCAACCAGGAAATGACATAGACGTATACTTGGAACCTTTAATCGAATATTTGAAGATTTTGTGGGAGAATGGTGTGGAGGTTTATGATGGGTATAGGAAAGAAAGTTTCAACTTGAGGGCGATGTTGTTTGGAACAAATAACATTTTCTAGCATAAAGAAATCTATTCGGGTATAGAATTAAAGGTGAAAAAGTGTGTCCTGTATGTGAAGATGGAACCGATACGACGCGATTGAAAGCTTGTCAGAAGAATGTCTTTCTCGGTCATCGTAGATTCTTGAATTCTAAAGATCAATATCGTGGATGTAGAAAAGCATTCAACAGAGATTCCAAACAACGTAGAGCTCCGCTTGGATTGACAGGTGATCAAATTTTTGAAAAGGTGAAAGATGTGAGTATTCAGTTTGGCACGCCTTTTGCACATAAAGTTGTCACAGGTGGGTGGAAGAAGAGGTCGTTTTTTTTTAATTGCCATATTGGAAATGTTTGTACGTAAGACATTTTCTTGATGTTATGCATATTGAAAAAAATGTATTTGACAGTGTTATTGGTATGTTACTCAATATAAAAGGGAAGTATAAGGATGGCCTCAAAGCAAGGGAGAACATGGTAAAGATGGGAATAAGAACTGAATTGGGACCTGTGAATAAAGGAAGACGAATATATCTACCACTTGCTGTTTACACTCTATCTAGAAAGGAGAAAAAAATATTGTGTAAGTTCCTAAGTGAAGTTAAATTTCCAGAAGGCTACTCATCAAATATTAGAAGACTTGTGTCTATGAAAGACCTCAAGTTAAAGAGTTTAAAGACGCATGATTGCCATGTTATAATGGAACATTTCTATCGATAGGTATACGTTCTATTCTGCCAGAAAACGTAAGAAGCGCAATAATTAAATTGTGTTTTTTCTTCAAGTCAATTTGCAGTAAGGTGATCGATCCTGAGATCTTACCAACATTGCAAAAAATAGTTGTTACTTTGTGTGATCTTGAAATGTATTTTCCTCCCTCGTTTTTGGACATAATGGTTCATCTCGTCGTTCATCTTGTGAAACAGACACAATTGTGTGGACCAACTTATATGAGATGGATGTACCCTATTGAACATTATATGAAAATATTAAAAGGGTGTGCGAAAAACTGAAGTCGACCAGAGGGTTGTATTGCTGAACAATACATTGTTGAAGAAACGGTTGAGTTTTGTACTAAATATCTGTCAAATGTTCAATCAATTGGACTCTCCAAACCTCATATTGTTGAAAAAAAGTAGGTAAGAAGCTAATTGGAAATAAAGTTGTGACAGTATCAAGGGTCGAACGGGATCAAGTGCATTTGTATGTTCTGCACAATGAGATTGAGGTTGAGTCGTATGTTGAAATGCACAAGGGTGTTCTTCGAGGTTTAAATCCGAATATAAATGAGAATTGGATAGTACGAGAGCATAAGCGAAGTTTCATACCATGGTTTAAGGAACATATTTATTCAAAGTATCGTTCAGATCCCGCTTTAGTAACAGAAAGGTTGAGATGTTTAGCATATGGTCCAAGTTTGGTTGTGTTTTCTTATAGCGCATACGCAATTAATGGATACACATTTTATACCAAATAACAGGATGATAAAAGTACTATGCAAAATAGTGGTGTCACCTTGGTAGCTGAAGCAATGCAAATATCAAGTGTGAAGGACTTAAACTCGAAATTTGCAAATCTGTCATATTTTGGGGTTATCGAGCGTATTTAGGTGTTTGATAACGAGAAGTTTCAGATTCCTATATTTGGTTGCAAGTGGGTTGAAAATAATAATGGCATACGAATGGATAAGTCAGGATTTTTGCAAGTGGATCTTAATAGGGTAAGGTACAAACATGAGCCTTTCATTTTAGCCTCTCAAGCTAAACAAGTGTTATATGTCACTGATCTGACAAGTACGAAATGGTCTATAGTGCTTTTATCTAACAAAGTAATTGATGAAAACATTGGAGATCAAGGTGATATTGGTGTTGACATTGAATTTTTTACCAGAAATGATCAAAGTAAGAATGAATCATGTATTAGAAATGATCATAATGAGGTTATTTGGATCAATCTAACCGTCCGTGTTATTAAGAGACGAGTAGAACATATTCCTACCAAGAAAAGAAAGATACGTTAGTGAAAAAGGTAATAGTATAATTATAACCTATATCATTCAATAAAATTTAAATATATGTCATTTTATTTATATATATATATATATATATATATGTGTGTGTGTGTGTGTGTGTGTGGATTATTGATTATGGATTTTTATATTTGTCATTTCATTTTTTTTCTTTATTACAGGTCAAATGGCTTGTAATCAAGAAAACTCACAAGATGCAAATGCTCCAGATGATACTTCAGAAAAAGATATTACACGAGGCATAACTATTATGAGGGGAATCATCTGTGATAGAGATAAAGGAGTAACATATAATGTAGATTGGAATAATGAGGACCAACTAATTGGGTCTAATGTTGCAAAGTTGACACGCTACATTGGTACACTTTTTCGTATGCACATTCCAATCACCACTCTTAGATGGAAAAGAGGAGAGTTGGATAAGGGTAAAGAGAAAATTTGGACTGAGATAAAGGTACCATATATGGTTGTTGTTATTTGCTTTATCTTGACGATAATATGTTTAAATTACTTATACTAACACGCTTTATGCGTATGTTTTTTCGTAGAGGTCTTTTAACATTGAAGATACGCGTAAAAAGTATATACTTGGTTTGGCTAGAAAAAGACACAGAGGGGGGAGAACTTTTTTAACAAACAAGTATCTTAAGGATGAGGAAGGAAATTTTGTTGAATAGGATCCAGAATGTCCAAAAAAGTATGAGAACTTCATTACACCTGAAGAATGGGTTGCTTTTGTAGGCAAAAGAAGAGACGAGAATTTCAAGAAAGAGAGTGCCATAAATCGCGAGAGAGCGTCAAAATCCACGTATCCATACAAAAAAGGGTGTTTGGGATATGTATGCCTACAGGAAAAAATTGTAAGTAAATATAAAAGCTACAATCTTATTAATTCTCTCAATGTGTTATAATTGATGATCTTATAATTTGTGTCAATGCGTAGTTAGACGAGACGAAAAGTGATGAAACATCACTACCAGCACATGTGTTATGGAAGAAACCTCGTGTGGGCAAGGATCAAGTTGTTAATCCTGATGTTCAACATATTTATGATGAATGTGTAAGTATAACATTGTGTCTTTAATTAAATCAAATGTTTATTAATATATAATTAATTTTTATCTCCACTAATAATTTTTGATATGTGAATGAATTATTGGAGACCCTATCGCAATCGGTATCCACAAGTGAGGACCATGATATCAGGAGCGTACTTAATTAAGCACTAAATATTGTTGATTATCCCGGTCGGGTGAGGGGTAAAAGTCATGGTGTGACTCCAACCTCCTTGTATAAGCATCCAAGGAAAAGAAATCCTAGCAATGCAGAAGTGATACAAACATCGTAGAAATTACAAGCACAAGTCCGTGAATTGCAAAAGGATAAAGAGAGATATATGGTGAAAAAGAGCAATTCACTGTTGAAAGAAACTAGTGACAAAGCTAGTATTAACTGTCAAAATAAATTTCCTGAGGTAATTATATATGTTATTGTGAAATTAAAATAGCACATTTATGTTAATTGACATATATACACATTAACAGTAAAATATTTATTATTAGTTTAGGGCATTTCATCTTGTCAGCTATACTTATTGTCACCGACTTATCGCCTAGTTGGAAAGGGAAAAGTGCATAACACTTTGGGAGATTTACTTCACCATAGACCTCTACCAGATGGACACATGAAAGTATCGGTTGATATTGCTTTAGATTTGGATGCGTTGCTACCGGTACCTGACATTGTTTCAGAGACCACATTGCTGCGAGATGCAATAAGATCTTTTGTTGCATGGCCATCGGACCTCATTTTCATAGATGATCAAGTATGTTGAAAACCATTATGAATCTTTAAGTATTCAACTGTCAGTTCTGACCTCTTTTTTTTACATGGTAATTTTAGACTCCTACAAAACCCGCATCTAAGGATAAAGGGATTTTGCAACACGGCGAGTTTATTGCATCACAAAAAGAGGTATGTTTAAAGTGTTAATTATATTATTTGAATAAAAACTTCATGATTTTATAGTTTACTTAAGTTATATGATTTGTATGTATCTGCTCAAGGGTCACAACAAGTGAGCCAAAAAATTGGTAGCGTACCACCCAAGAAAAGGGTTCCTCTCAGAAAATTTGTGCCTCAATTCTGGCAGTGTCTTGAAACACTTGTCACAACATCAAATATAATGAATGGTGGTATTCGTCAAATAGATATGGATGAAGGTATCTTTGGTTTTTCTTGCACCGAAACAATTGGACAAGAGGACATGGAAGAGATTTTTCATCATAAAGAATTAGGCGTCGGTGCTATGCACTCATACATCAGGTAACCCGATCAATATATTATTTAATTAGTTGAACAATTTATTTACACATTTAAATGAAAATAGTCTAATGTTTATTATTTTTAATTTAAGGTTGTTATATGACAAATTGATGTGCTAGAATCAATTGTCAAACAGATTCCATTTTGTGTCTTCCTCCCATGTCAACGGAGCGACAATTGTTGGGGAACCGGAGTCAGTAAGAGAGCACTTAGTCGAAAGATTCATGGCCACCGGCAATACATAAAGCTTGTATCTTTGGGCGTATAATACTATTCCTACAGAGTTAGATTTTCATTCTAAGTTTATTCTAATCTTTATTTCTTTTGCGTTGAAAATTTCCATATAAACGTTTGTTTTAATTTATAGACATCACTGGTTGTTGGTTGCTATGGATCCTATAAAAGAAGTGGTCTATTGTCTGAATTCAGTAGATGGTGATTAGACTAATTATCCGGATATGAAGTTAATGATTTATACGTAAGTGAGATTATTCTAAATATTCGTGTATACTTATATATTTAATTATTTCTGTGAGATTGTTCTAAATATATGTTTTATTTTGTTAGATAAATACAAGTATTCCAAAGTCAAAGAAAAGCTCAAATACATCGGTCTAAATCCAACAATATTACATGGATCAAAGTGTAGGTACATTAATTTTCACAATTTTGCTTATAATAGTGATGCTACTTGATAAAACAAGACAACTATGCATTCTTATTTGTTTTTCTATGTAGTGTGCTCATCAGCAAAATGGTATAGATTGCGGATATTTCATTTTGAGGTTTATCAAAGAAATCCTTCAAATGGATCAAATAGAGATTCCAATCACGGTATAGATTTATAACTTAGGATTTGCTTTATTATTTATCGGATATTTCATATAATTTATTACTTTTAACTAAATCATGCATATTATGTTTTGTTATGTAGTACTTCGATGAACACAAGTGTGCATATTACACAAAACTTCAGTTGGAAGAAATCAAAGAGGAATTGTGTCAATATTTTGTTGAGCAAAGAATCATATAAGGTATGAAATCATTATTGTGTGAAAAGTGTTATGAATACATTATTGTGTGAATACATTATTGACTGTGTTATTATGTTCATACCTTGCAGGACCATGACCTTGAATATATTATTGACCGTGTTTTGTTCATACATTAGGGTTGATTTAGTTATTGTTAGGGCTGATTTTGTTATTGTCTGGGATGAATTTGTAAGGCTGATTTTTGTTGTGTTAGAAATATGTGAATTGAATTACAATGGTGTATATATATTTTGGATTATAATGGTATTATAATGCCTTTTTTGTATATAATCTCCTCTTTGTTGAAATAACGGGATTACGGTCGTAAATTACAGGTTTATGGGATTACATTTGTAAATTACAGGTTATGAAATAATGTTGCAAAAAATGCAAGTTTATGAATTATATAAATTATAGGTTTATTAAAAACCCCAAAGAAAGCGTTTTTCCAGGAAAAGCATTACCTTAGGCCTACCTTTGAAAGCGCTTTTTAAGAAAAAACGTTGTCTAAGGTATACATAAGACATCGCTTTCAAAAGCGTTGCGTTATGTATACCTTAGGCAGCGCTTTTTCTTTAAAAGCGCTTTCAAAGTAAGGTAGCTCTTTTCCTGGAAAAGCGCTTTCTAAAGATGCCTACATAAAGCATAAAAGGCATTCTAAAGTAGGCCTAAGAAAGCGTTTTTCTAAAAAAAAACATTGCTAAAAGCCTACTTAAGAAAGCGTTTTTTAGGAAAAAGCGTTGACTTAGGTATACCTAAGGCAGCGCTTTTGCCTAAACAAAAAACGCTTCTAAAACCTATAGCAGCGCCACCTACTACAGTGCTTTTAAAGGCTAAAAAAAGTGCTTTCGTAGGTCTTTTTTGGCGTAGTGTCTCCCCGAGTGCTACGTATTAGAGCGACAACGCGACTTGAACTAACAACAACTAAATCTTCATTCTTCATTACCTGCATGTTCCCCACGTAGAGGCAAAATCACAACAGAAGGGGTGAGATACCTAACAATCTAATATATCGTATGATAAATAATATATGACAGAATTTAGATAATATAAATCACCGCTTCACAAATTATTCACACAACAAACAATCACAACATAATCATCAATGTAATAAACCACAATAATTTATCAACACATCAACTCAATTATGCAACAATGAAATGCAACAACTTATTCAAATACACATGCATGTGGTACCAACAGGGCTTTAGCCCCATCGCTAAATTGCCAATTGATAGAGGCATTAACAAGGCATAAGCCTTCATCACATGTTGCCATCAAGGCCAAGGCATAAGTCTTCGTCGCGGTTTGTCAATCCAGGTTGTCGCAAAATAAGCAATGCATATGACTCGACACATGCAACATCACATAACAACATTCATCATTCGTCGCAAAGGCATAAGTCTATATCACCATTGTTACCAATAAATAGAGGTAACTCATTGTCACTAAATTTCCCTGCAACATCTCATTATCAATAAAATTTATCACAACATCATAACATCACAACACATCACAAGGAAAAACAACAACAAGGAAAAACAACAACACATAGTAACACAACCGATTTCATCACAACCTGCAACCTCACAATTTATTATCAATATCATCACAACCAAACAACAACAACAATTCAACGGAAGGAACACAACACAATTTTATCACCTGCAAATTCATAATTTACGGCAAGTATATAATTTATTCTATACTCTTAACTCATAATAATATATAATTATAACTTGACATAATTCTCAATGAATTATAAATCACTCTACCACAATCCCTACAATTCTAAAATAACTCAAAGGTGCTCAAAATTTCTCTACCGACAAATCTAGTATGTAAAATAATATTTATGAAAATAATTGATTAATGGTAATAGCAAAACAACCTTAAAAGATCAAATATCTTTACCGTTTATTTTACGGTTTATTCTACGACTTATTAGATTTAATTTTAAACAACTCGAAAACAACGGTGACAACTGGCAACTCTAAACGTGTTAGAATCGTCCAAAACAATTAAAGTATAATTCTTAATAACTCAAAATAACTCCTGACAATTTTATTAATATCTCTAATAGAATTAAAGTTAACTTAATTATTCAATTAACTCAAAATAATTATCTTTAATTAAAACTCTTAAAAAATTAGTATATTAATAACACTATTTATTATTAATTATTATTCATTAATTATATACTAATTAAATATTATATATTATAAACTTGAAAATAGATTTTCTTTAGTTTAACACATATAAACACAGCATGTATGCCGCTTCAGTAGGTAAGTAATATATATAATGCATTTATTCGTGCTACAATATCGACGATAAACAAGATGACACTTACAGTTTATATTTTCAAAACAATAGCCAAACATACATGATAACCATGGAATTATACTACAGTACCTAAACATGTATATATATATATATATATATATATATATATATATATATATATATATATATATATAGGGAGCGTATTCAGTGAAAACTGATATCTATATGAGAAATGAGAACTATCAATATCAATCGTTGGATTTATTTAATGGATATGATTTGGAATTTCTATAAGAAGAATATTTTACCAAATCTTTTTCTATTACATTTAATATTTAAAAATTTCATAAAGAGAGATTCTTACCAAAAATATTTTTATATTCTAATTAAATGATTGTTAAAATATTTGTCTTAAATACACTTAATAAATAGTTAGGATATGAATATAATATAAAATTTAATTTTAATGTTTTTAGTATTTGTTTTCAAAATTAAAATTATCTAAGCCATAATACTTTTGAATACTTAAAAAAATTCCAAAATAAAAATTCTATAAGATAATATTAATTATAAAACTATCAAAAATATAAATTGTTTATTCATCTTCCAGATATTAAAATTATTTCTAAATAAAATTATATCATATAATTTTTTTGTAATATTAACTATTAAATAAATAATTTAATTAAAAAATTAATTTTAATTTTGTATCTCATATTTCATATAATTAATTTTTTTCACAATTTATTTAGGTAAATAGAGTATACTTGAATTAAATCAAGTAAAGCTCCATATATTAATAAGCTCTATATGTTGGCTACATTAAGTAGCAAATGTTTGATTTCACTTATTAATCTTTATTACGATGATTAAATTGTTATTAAAATATATGGACTTTTGTTTGTTTTTAAATATAATTAAAGAATAATTTTAAATAAATTGTGAAAAGAATATAATCCTATGAAATATGAGATACAAATTTAAAATTGTTTTTTTAATTAACTTAATTTTTCAATAGTTATTATTAAAAAAAAAAAATATATGATATAATTTTATTTATATAGTTTTATTTATAAATAATTTTAATATTTAAAAGATGAGTAAAGATTTTATTCTTCTGGTAGTTTTTAAATCAATATTATCTTTCTGAATTTTTATTTTGGAATTTCTTATAGTATTCAAAAGTATTATAGTTTATATAATTTTAATTATAAATAACATTTTTAAAGACAGTTGAATTATATCTTATATTTATATCCTAACTGTATATTAAATTATTTAAAAAATAATTTTAATAATTATTTAGTTACAATATAAATATATTTTTTGTAAGAATCTTTCTTTATAAATTTTTTGAATATTAAATGTAATAGAAAAAGATTTGGTAAAGTATTCTTTGTATGAAATTTACAAATTATATTCATTAAATAAATTTGACGATTGATATTGATAATTCTTATTTCTTATATAGATATTAGTTCTCACCGATATATATATATATATATATATATATATATATATATATATATATATATATATATATATATATATATATATATATATATATATATATATATATATATATATATATATATATATTACATCGGCTATATTAAGAACCATTCATCCGCTACAGTGGAATAATATTTTTGTTGCATCTTAGATTGCTTAAACAAAAGGTGTCCGCTACAGTGACAAGACATTATATAAGTGAAAAGAAAACCTACGGCAAGTATACATGTAAATCAACGAAACAATATTTACATGTATAACAAAAGTGACACTACAGTGACAATTAACTGATTATGTTTATCAATTCCAAACACAATTAATTATCATATATAAAATATTTGTCATTAAAATCTAATAATTTCAAAACCATAAAATTTAAAGATTTCAACGCAGTGACATCAAACAATTTTTTACCAAACAGAACAACCACAAATGTATAGTAAATTCTCAATTATTATAATTCTCACTTACTAGTCATCATATAATCCATTAGAAAATTAGAACCACACTCTTACCATGGATTGCAGGTCGCTCTACAGAGTTCCGGTCGAATTTCAGTTTGGCTTTTGATCTGCAATTTTCTCCCTACGACAATTTTTTCCAAACCCTTGTTTTTCTCCTCTTCTTCCAATCTTTCTCTCAAGTACAACATTCTAATTCCTTATTTTTTTTATAAGAAAACCTAATTCCTCATTTATATATAATACTTACTAATAATTATTTTTCTCTTAATGGACCTGCTTCTCTACACCTTCCTTTCTACTACTTCTAACACTAAAATAGACCCACATAAAATATCTCTATTAATCTAACCTTATTTCTAATATTACTTTCCATAATATTCTACAATTATAATTAATTCATCAATAATTAATTCCAACTTCTGATAATCCACTTAAATAACTCATCTATAATTTAATTAAACAATTAATTAAATTTTTGGGCGTTACAAGGTTCATTTTGAGATTTTTCAATTGGCGGATGATACCATGTTGATTGGAGAAGGCTCGTGGGGTAACTTATGGAGTATTAAGGCTCTTCTTAGGGGCATTAAGTTAGTGTCGGAATTCCATATTAACTTGACTAAAAGTAGACTTGTGGTTATCAACGTGTGCGCGAATTTTTTGCAAACCGCTTCCACTTTTCTTAATTGTAAGATTGGTGTTTCTTCTTTTGTTTTTTTTTTGTATACTGATTGAAGTTAATCCAACACAGAAAGAGGTGCGGAGACCCATTGTGTCAAAGATTAGGAAAAGTGGAAGATGGTGAACTGGGGAACGTTTTCCTGTATATGGACAATAGAGATAAACTTTGGGTATATGCTCAAAGGTCGCGACAAAAATTGACCGCAGTGGAGCTGGTGAATTGGGTATCATTGTCTTAAATGATAACTCGTGGTAAACCGAACTTGAACATGAGTCATTGCCTATAAAATTGGCAGACTCTTTTTGAAGTGATCTTGTAGACGACTTCAGATTATATCCAATTTGTGAATAAGTATACTCCAACAATGAAAGACTTTAGTTGGTTAGGCACTAGTGGGAAGGGGCCCAAAATTTCCACGCTCCGTTGGTATAATGGCCAAGGAGGCATGACACAATGGAGTATTCTAACTGGTGTATGATGCAGATTGGTGTGCTTTTGGCCTTTTTCACATTCTTGGTAAATGTTGCAGTATCCTTCATCATAAGGGGCCAATAATAACATGCCTTTACTAATTTGTGGTCCAGAGCTCACCCTCCAATATAAGTGTCGCAAGCCCGATAGTGTACCTCTTCGAGGACTAGGGTGATTTCATGTTCTTCCAGACACCTCAGTGGGGAAGCCCTTCCAATTTTGTAAAGCTTCCATGACATCATGGAGTAATTTTTACATGTTTTAGAATTTTTTTTGCTTCTAAGTCGTCTAACAATAGTTAATTTGACGGTAGATAACATATTATTGGTGTTATCTAGTTGGTGTTCTGGGCGACTTCGAGAATGTTGGTTTCATCTCTTTCAATACTAGGGAGGTGAAAGTCACTTTAATAAAAATATGGTTATGTCCTTCTCTTTTTATGCTGGATATCTTAGAGAGAGAGAGTCATCCTTAAAGTTCTATTCCTAAGGCACATTATTTCAAAAACTTTGATATTTCAAAAACTTTGAAATGTTAAGATAAATCACGTACCTTTTTCAGATATTTGATGAGTTGGGATTCTTATGTCTGATATTCCCCAACAACCTAATTCTCCGCCTATTTGGAGCTTCTTATGGCCTTCATATTTAAATAGCATATTTCAATAGAGAGGAGCATGTTGGAGATGAGAGCTTCATTTAAAGATTGCTTGATGAATAATTCATCTAGTTCTTTTAACACTATCTCAACACCACTTCCATTTAAGTTACAAATAGTATTCATGTGAAGTGGTTTTCCTTTCCTATTAGGTATATACGCAATTTCGTACTTAGATAATTCAATTTCCTAAGATACCATCCTTCTTGCTAGATTTGGCTTCTTCATGAACCGTCGAATAAGGTAGTTGGTTTTTTCCATTAAGATGCCCTTAAAAGTAGGGCCTAGTTTTTATTGTAGTAATCATGAATGTTGGGGCTAGCCTCTCAATATTTTGATATCAGGCCTCAACACCCTTCAATACTTTGGTTATGAAATAAACAGACCAAACAATCTTATTTGTCTCTTAGGTGAGTACATATCTCATCGTGTGGTTAGGAATAGATAGATAAAGGTAAAGGGGTGAGCCTAATAATGGGCGTGTCAAAATAGGCGGTGAAGCCAAGAATGCATTCAAGTTTGTGAACTCTTCCTCTCAATATCTCTTCCAATTGAACTTCTCCTTTTTCTTCAAAGTGGAAAACAAATGAAAAACCTTTTCACCTGCATAATAAAGGAAACACTGTAAAGCAATCAAGCGCCCTGTTAGTTTTTGAACTTCTTTAATGTTGGAAGGTCATCTCATATTGATGATGGCCTAGCACTTATCTAGGTTTGAGTAGATGTCTCTCTTGGTTAATATGAACCCTAGAAACCTAGTCGCTTGCACACCGAAGGAACACTTAGAGGGATTTGGTGCATGTTATAGCTCTTGACTAATTCTAGGATATCTTATATCTAATGTATTTAATATTATATAATTAATATAGTCTTCCAGGTTGTGCCATATATGCTTTGAAAATACAATGTCTATGAGTCTTTGATATGTGGTGTATGTGTTATTTATCCCAAATGGAATGACATTGTAATAGTAGTTTTGTAATTGAACATGAATTTTGTGGTTGTCGCATATATAGGATCTATCTTGATCTAACTGTAGCCTGAATATTCATCCATGAAACTCAACATTCTGTAGCCAGAGGATTTGTAATCAGGCATCTATTATGGGTAGGGGTTACAAATATATAAGTCATCTGACATTAAGATCAATAGATTTGACGCGCATGCATCATTTGTTCGATGACTTTCATACCAAGACTATGTTGGCCAACCATGATAGGCACTTAACCTCAATTAAAAATCTGATGTTTATGAGCTTATAAACTTTTTCATCAATTGAGTTATTTTCTCCTTGCCCAACTTTCATTTCCTCTAAAGTATTGGCTCCATTGTGGGATTAATGGTGAGGCAATGATAAACCACTCTTGAATTTATCCTTAGCATGTAAAATGGTCCCCAAAAGAACAATTTTATGTTTCTCCCCAATAGAGAGACCAACTCCCTCCTCCTCAAAATTAGATATGAAATTTCATAGCTTAATGACTTAGTGGTCCAACATGCCGATGCGGGAGTCCTTTAGGTCTTCTATAGGGGTGAGCCTTTAGTTTTATGCCTCTAATCTAGGATCAAACCTTGTAACATCTACTTTTTGTGCATCTGGATGAAGGAAAGTGTCTACGACGACATAATCCCTTCTCATTTCCATGCTATTTTGACAAGACTCCTAAGCGAACTTCGGGTTCCCCTGGACCACTCAAACTCACCCTTTATTTAGCGGTTACTTCAAGCTCAAATGAAGGATGGACAAGAGCACTCCAAATAATTTAAAGAAGGGCACCCTAAGATGGTGTTATAGCCCAATTATTATTTTGCACTATGATGACCATGTGATCATTGTTGTGAGGGAGACACCTCTGATTCTTTCTCCATGGTTTCCTTGGTGTTAATGGATATGACGTCTGTCACGAAAACCTATATGACATATTTTCCGCGAGAGAAATGGATTATCCCCTATCAACGAATCCTCTGGCAATGGTGGTGATAGTAATTTTGGAATCTCATTTTTGCATCTTCCGGGGGAAGGTGACAAAAATCGAGTGGTGATTGATGATGAGTGTGGCCCAAGTCAGTTATATTGGAACCCGGGGTGGGCATCAATTGTACTTGCTAAAGTATAATATGTGACAACCCCTTGTGTTGTAGGTATGTCAAAGTTTTTTAGGGTTATTGTGGTGTTAGAGCAAGCTCGTGCAGGGATGGTGAAGAAAACAATATATTGACGTTTTATAGGAGTATTGAATATCATCCACAACTTTAAGGTTAATGTATTTAATGGAATTCCTTGGGCCTGAATATTAGGCTCCAGGTAACAATATTCAAATCTTTCATGAGTATGGGGAATGATTGGTTTATTTTCTTATTCTTCTAGAGAGTGTGTCGTTTATCTTTAACTACATTTCATATTGTTATTGGGTGAGGACACATTTTTCTCCACTTTATTATTATATGGGTTAGCGACTCAAAGAAAGGGCGGCTATTTTAATTGATGGGCACTCGTTATGATAAATGAGCGAACATTGAAAGCGAAAGGCCGCTAAGGCCTCTACTTTGGCCGATAGGTGTTATATACTCGCTCTTGGTGAATATCATGTCGCCACCTATATATATTCCTTACAAATATAACAATAGATAATATATTAATATTTAATATTAAATAATTATTATTATCTATTATATTTGAAACATTGAAATAATATTTTAAAAAATTGATACATCATATTATTAAAAAATTTATTAAAACATATGAATGAAATTTACTTTTAAAAACTGTATCTAAAATTTAATTTGATTTAAGTAGTTTATACTTTAAATATGAGGATGTTGCGGTGGATGTGTGGTAAGATTCGACAGAATAAAATTAAAAATAAATTTATTAGAGTGTTGGGGTAGCACATATAATAGAGAATATTGTGAATTTTTTTTTAAAATAGACGTAGGTGGTTTGAGTGTGTAGAGAGAAGACTTGTAGATTTTATAGTAAGGAGAATAAATCAGATAAAGATAAGGCAAACAATTTGAGGAAGAGGAAGATCCGAAAAAACTATTAAAAAAAAATTGTTACGAAAGATTTCAAGATTAATGACTTGGATAGAAGTATGATACTTGATAGAATATTAATGATAAAAATTGATCCATATAATCGAGCTCTCCTAATACTTTATTGTTGTTATTTTCTTTTAACTATTTAGATTTTCAATATGATTTGTGGACTCTAATCTTCCGATATTACCTATAATTTTATTATTTTCATTTTCATATCATTTTCAATTAGGGTTAAAATTTTAAAATCCTAAAACTTACAAAGACACGACCGACAAGTATATGTTCAATTGTCTAAGAGTCTAAAAACACAAACTCTTTATTAAAATATTAAAATTTTGTTTGATACTTTGATAGCTTGTTATTAATTTTTTGATTAAATATATTTTTAGTCCCTATAAGTATTTTAATTTTAATTTTTAGTCTCTATTAAAAAAATGACATATTTTAGTTCCTACAAATTCTTTATGCATATAATTTTAGTTCTTGTTATTTTTAAAAATTTTAAAAACTGTTTAATTATCTTAAAATTTTGTTTTTTTAATATTTTTTTATGCATGTTTAAAATACTATAAAATATTTTTTTACTAAATTTTAAAATTTTTTAAAATGAAAATAATTAAATATGAATTTTTTAAATTTTAAAAGATAATAAAAAAATTATGAAAACCTCAATTTATAAATCAAATTTTGAGTTCTTTTTTTTCGACGAACTTTTTATAATATTCTAAAGATGTGTGTAATATAATTATTTAAAAATACACATTAGTATAATAGGAGAGACTAAAACTACATGCACAATAATTTTATAAGAATTAAAATATTATTATTTTAAATAAAAACTAAAAATTATAATTAAAATAATTATAGAAACCAAAAACATATTTATTCTTTAATTCTTTTTATTATTTTTGTGGCCACAAATAAAATAATTAGTATAATAGGAGAGACTAAAACTACATGCACAATAATTTTATAAGAATTAAAATATTATTATTTTAAATAAAAACTAAAAATTATAATTAAAATAATTATAGGAACCAAAAACATATTTATTCTTTAATTCTTTTTATTATTTTTGTGGCCACAAATTGAATATTTTATGAATTTTATTGGTTGTTAAATTTTGTTCTCGATAGCTTGTTAATTTATTGTTTAAAACTCTTTACTAGCTAATTTGTTTTAAAGCTTGTTTTGATATGCCAAAAGACTTAATTATGGATAATTTGAGATGCTTGTTGCTATTAGATATGATTGTTCTTGTACTTTAATTCATATATAAATGATAATTAAATTTTAGTATTTTATGTCGTGTATAACTCATAGTTATCTATATATTAAAAATGTTGTAAAATAAAAATAGATTCTCAAAAAGTTTATCAACCTCGAAAAATTGGATATACAAACTTCTATAAAATAAACTTTTAAATAAACTAATAGATCAATAGACTTTTGAAATCAGAGTTAAATAAAATCTTTTTGAAAGATAACAAGTAATTCTTAGACCTTAATGTTTTTATTATGTTTGACATATTTAAATAAAACTTGGCTAGACTTAGCCTATTTTATTCTTATATAAAGGCATTTATAATAGGGGTGATAAAAAAAATGGGACACACAATTCTTCTAAATATAATAGACATAAGAATCAAACTCGTCCTGCTAAGTTGGAGGTTGGTGGGCGGCAGACTTGTCCGCCTATATTTTTATTTTTTTAATATGCTAATAAGTTTTTTTTACATCTCAATTAGATTTTTCATTTGTTTTTTTAAAAAAAATTTGTAAAATATTTTTTTAATAAGTTTTACTTCATATATTCACATATAAATGTATAAAATAAAAATATTAAAAATTAGAATGACTAGAATTAACTAAAAGAAGTATGAATTTGTGGCGGAATAGATTGAACGGATAGGTACGATGGACTTTTGTGGGACGATCATAGGCGGGCAGCGAGCTTTGACGGGACGAGCTTTTGTGAACTGCAGTTTTAAAATCTCAACCCATCCCACCATTTTTTTAACTGGTGCGCAGGCCAGTCCGGCGGACCACGACTTATTTTACCACCCTAATTCAAAACATATAATACTCCATTTAATTTATTTATTTAGAAATTAATTTAAATTTAAACACATTTATATATGAATGACTAGTTTCTCAAAAATATAAAACCTTTTACTATGATATTGTTCGAACATATATCGTATTTATATAACACTCGTGATGTGTTTTTATTATTCGAAATATTTGATATTTGAAGTAATGATTAGGTTTTTTTTATATGATATAAGTGTTAAGAGTGTTTTAGAAGTATTTAACTTAAAAATAAAAAATTAAAATACAATTGAAGTTTTCAACCACTTTAATATATTAATGGTTATAGTATATATTTTACGGAATTTTTTAATCCAATCTATACAATAAAATTAAATCCTATGCAATTTTCAAAATATCCTCTAAAATTAAAAATATATTTTTGGTATGCACCATAATTTAGAAATATTTGTGTAAAAGTCAGAAATATGTTTTCGGTTCCAAACCAAATAATAAAATATTGGAAAGTTATTTTCAATTCAGTCAGAAATACACGTTTTATTTGAAAATTACACATGGTTTAAAACTGAAAGTTTACATATGATTTAAAATCAGAAATATACTTCCGATTCACATCCATCTTAATCAACCTAATTTATATTATATAGGGTGCGAATCGAAAGTATATTTTCGATTTCTAAAGACAATATTGAAATTTCACATAATGCGCGAGATGAGTATGGATTAGATTAAAAAATTTACTATATTTTATTGCTTTCAATGTTATAGAAGTAAAATATTTATTGGTAAACACTAATTTAATTGGATAAAACAAAGTAATTTATAGAATTTAGTCTTGCTTAGTTTACTTGTTGTAGTGGCTCATGTAAGGAACACATTATAATTAATAAAATTGCTCGTCTAACCTCTCTTCAAATGAGAACAAATCCATTAGATCTTAAATTTGATTACTTGCCAAGTTTATTTAATAAAATCATTTATTTCTAGGTGCAATAGTTTCTCTGCAAATACTGTTAATTTTATAATTAAAGAAATAAAGAAGAAACATTTGGAGGTTAGATTAGTATCGTTAGAAGAATTGTTGGTATTACTTTATGTATTTAGACAATATAAAAAAGCAAAACTTTACGTAGATTAATTAGATTAGTGAGGCTAGAAGAAGTAACATTTGATTAATTTATAATGTAGGAGATACATCACATCAAAAAATTGGAGGGTATACAGCAGTATGATCTGGATTTATTGCTGGCATATTTAAAATTTTAAATGTCAAAGTTACAGATTTAATTAATTGGAATAAAAGGCTATCAGCACGTGAATATTGGAGTGATTTTGGCCTTGAAATTAAAGTATTCTCCATAATATATGACAGCTTTTCTGGGTCATGTGCAGGTGACGTTTAATTGCACATTATTTCCACAACAACCCAAAATTACACTATGCCCAAATAACATATTAACATGACATTATATTTCAGGTTTTCATGTTTGAAATATTATATTAATCCGGTCCGTCATTAATATAAGAAGTTCATTTTTTAGATTCATTTAAAAATTAATATATTTAAATATATATATATATATATATATATATATATATATATATATATATATATATATATATATATATATATATATATATATGATTTCTGAATGAATTTAAAAAGTTAATTTTTTTTATATTAAAAACCAGGGGCAGTACCATTCTTAATGGTAATTATTATAAAAATAAGTATAAATGATTTTTTTTAGCACACATCAAGAGTTTGATTGGTGGAAAAAAATAATAGCAATCAATCAAATAATTTCCAGTAACAATAAAAAAAAGAAAGATAGGAACATAGAAAAGAATTGTTTATTCAAATTGATTGTAGTTATAAATTGTTACAAGATACTACGATACGAATTACAAGTGAATAATAGGTTTTTAAATTAAACTCTATTTTTTTCATAATAAAATAAGTGTTTTTCAATATTTTTAATTTTTAATATAAAATTATAGACTTTGGTTCTCAAAATATGGGTCTAGAGAGGAGGATTGCCTTCTCTCTAACTTTTTTTTCTTTATTCCATTGCAGTTTTAATTGTTATGGACAATTCCGAGTAGAGAATATTTGTTTGAAATATACCTTTGTGAGATCCACATCACATATCCACCTAAAAATTTAAAGTAATAGGTGTGTGGGTTCTCTCACTTATATAGTTTCAATCTCTCATTTTCTAACCAATGCGAAATTTCTTCCTCACACTTGATTCTCAATATTCTCCCTCAAGTTTGAGTTACAATGCTCCCTCTCATGTGAAAGCTCTCTCTTCCACACACCTTATACCCACCACCTGCAGATCAGTCTCTATCTCGAAACCAAAGGCTCATGATATCACTATAAGGGACAATTCTGAGAAGGGGAGTATTTGCTTGGGACACACTTTTGTGAGAGGCACACCATATATTCACCTAAAACCTTAAGGTAATAGGTGTGTGGATTCTCTCACTTATATAGTGTTCAATCTTCCTTTTTCTAACCAATGTGAGACTTCTTCCTCACACTTGATTCTCAACATTAATGGATTGGCAAAGGACAGAGAGAAGAGGTTTTAGGAATCTCCAAGTCAAATGGAATATCTTTTCGCTTGACAATAGAGCGAGGGAATGAGGTTATCCTTCAATTCATTCCTCTCTGAAATTCCTGATCATACTGGGGCATCAGATGTGTTCGAACTTTTTGGGTGTATCAGTGAGATTGTTTCGGTGGTAATCCCACCTGGGAAGAACAACTTTAGGAAGCGTTTTGGCTTCGCCATGTTTAAGGAGGTTGAAGATGAAAGGGTTTTCACAGTCAAATTCAATAATGTGATGATAGATGTGAGGAAGATTCATGCCAATCATCCTCGTTTTGTTCTGAAGCTTGAGGGTAATAGTAGAGTGGTAGATAGAAGGGTTAACTCTAGGGTCCCAAAGAAAAATGTTGTTGAGGCAAAAGATGTTAGGTTATTCAGATCGAAATTCATACCAGGTAATAAATCTTTTGTTGATACTGTAGTTAATAGGAGAGGTTCGGTCTCTAAAGTCAATGGGGTGTCTCCTACTTGTTGACTTAGCTACTCCTCAAATTCAGAGGATTAGGGTACGTTGAAGAAAGCTTTTGTGGGGGTTGTTTTAGTCCCTTGTATATCTTTCAATATTCAAACAAGCTTTGAGATAAAATGCTACTTTTATGTTAAAGTAACGCCACTTGGGGTCAATCTTTGTATTTTGGAAGACTTAGAAGAATGAGTTATTCGCGATTTAATTGAGGAAGGAAGAACTTGGTGGTCTCAATGGTTTTCTACCATTAGAGATTGGAGGAAAGACGATGTAGACAAGGAAAAAGTCTCTTGGTTGAGAGTATATGGAATACCTTGTCATGCTTGAAACGTCTCCTTTTTTTAAAATGATAGCGAAAAAATTGGAAAACTATGTGTGTTGCGATGATTATACTCGGAATTCGGTGAATTTGGATGTTGTGAGGATTCTTGTTAGAACCTCATGGGACTCTATTCTGAATGAGTCTTTCTTAGTCAGGATTGGTGACACTAATTTCTTGATTAAAATATCTAAAGATGTGTATGGCCCTCTGAGGGTAAATTTGGACCAGCAAGGAGGGAAGAATGTCCATTCACATTCCTCATCCAAATCAGGCTTTAGTTGAAATAATCAGGACGATGTTAATTTAGTAGAGGATATTTCCACATGCGAGAACTTTGCTAGTCATCCAGATCAATTTGATAGTTGATTGTGAACTACGCTTTTAGTAGTTGAGAGTCAAGTGTGAGGAAGAAATCTCACATTGATTAGAAAAAGGGAATATTAAACACTATATAAGTGAGAGAAACCACACATCTATCACCTTAAGATTTTAGGTGGATATGTGATGTGTCTCTCACAAAAAAGTGTTCCAAAGTATAAAATGCTCCCTTCTCAGAATTTTCCCCAACAAATGGTATCATGAGCAGTTGGTTCGAGAAAGAGACTGGAAGTCCGCCCCCAACAAATGGTATCATGAGCATTTGGTTCGAGAAAGGGACCGGAAGGGACTTGTATCGAAAAGCGCGCGCCTATGAAGTGGTGTTCTGTTTGGTTCGAGAAAGGAATCAGAAGGGGCAAGTGGAGGAGCATTGTGGACTCACACTTGAGGGGAGTGTTGGAATAATATAAAAAGTGTGAGTAAGTGGGGAAAATAGTCTCACGTTGGATAGGAATGTAGAGACTTGATAATATATAAGTGAGATAACCTACTCACATATCACCTTAAGGATTTACGTGGATATGTAGTGTATGTCTCACAAAAAGATGTGTCTCAAGTATAAAATGCCCCTCCTCTAAATTCCCCCAACAGTGGTATCGTGAGCCTTTGATTTCGAGATGGAGACCAAGTTACTTGTATTGAAACACTTCCTATAGGTGATACAAGTGTATGTGGAAGAGAGAGTTTTCACATAAGAGGGGCATTGTGACTCACACTTGAGAAGGAGTGTTGAGAATCAAGTGTGAGGAAGAAATCTCACATTGATTAGAAAAGGGAAGATTTAATGTTATATAAGTGAGAGAACCCACATATCTATCACCTTAAGGTTTTAGGTGAATATGTAGTGTGTCTCTCATAAAAAAGGTGTGTCCCAAAGTGTAAAATGTCCCCTCCTCAGAATTGCCCAAAACATAAATTGTCAATCATTTTCTTGTTTTTAAGGAAAGCGTGTCATTTCTCAAATTTTAAAATTTACTCTCATTCGTATATCAATTTTCACTCTTGTATTGACTTAAACATTTAAATATTAGCCTTGAAAGCTAACTCTCTTCTCCAATGCTTTAAAAATTCAGAATCATCGCAATAAATTATATATCCTCACTCACTTATCAACTTTAGTTTCGCTTCAGAAAATAATAATATGCATTTCTA
This sequence comes from Vicia sativa, assembly GCA_021764765.1. Taxonomy (NCBI): domain Eukaryota; kingdom Viridiplantae; phylum Streptophyta; class Magnoliopsida; order Fabales; family Fabaceae; genus Vicia; species Vicia sativa. The sequence goes on along the minus strand of CM038795.1, from coordinate 164,807,145 downwards.
ATTTATTACTCTCTTTAGTCTTTTAATATAAGAAAGATTCATTTTTTTTAAGTTTATTAAAAAAATAATATATTTAAATTGCATATAATATAAATACAATAATTCTTCAATAAATTTAAAAGTAAACTTTTTTAAATTAAAAAACAGAAGTAGTATATTTTATTGGAAACATAATAAAATATATCATACATATTTTATCATTGGATGAATGAGATCAGCTGAAAATCGTTTGTTGGATTAAAGAGTGCAAACTGTTAATCCAAAATTCAATTCCTAACATTGTATAAAAAAAATTCAATTGGTAACGATAATATTTACTTTCAAAATTTAATAGATTATTGATATTTATAAATCCTACAATTTTATAAAAAATAATCTTGTGTCCTACTTTTGTAAAAAACAAATAAAAAAAATCTTATAATCTTGTGTCCTACTTTTGCAAATTCGTCCAATATTTCAAATTTATTAAGATTAAAATACAATTTATGTTTCACTATTTACTAAAAAAATTAATATTATATTTGTTGTTTAATTTTATATCATAAATTTATTTTAATAATTTTTAATTATAAATTTAATTTATTTTTTATTAATAATAATTCAATTTAATTATATTGTTAGAAATATATTATATAATTAATGCATATCAAGTAAATCAAGGCAAAAAATTAATTGTATCTCTTTATATAAAAATTGATATTAATAGTATTAATATGATTTTTATTATTAAAGATATATTTATATATATATATATATATATATATATATATATATATATATATATATATATATATATATATATATATATATATACGATTTTACATATATTATATTTATTTATTAAAGAAAATAGAATATTTTATTTTATTTCATGTGATTTCCATTACATATATACACGATTTTACGTACTAAAAAATAGAAAAATATATGCATTAAAGTCTAACTTATATTTAGTCTATAATAATAAAATCTATTAATACAATCGATATTAATATTAAATTTGACATATAATAAAAATCATATTAATACTATTGATATCAATTTCTAAATGGAGAGATACAATTGATTTTTTGTCTTGATTTATTTGATATGCATTAACTATATAATATATTTTTAATAATATAATATAATTAAATTATTATTAATAAAAAAATAACTTAAATTTATAATTAAAAATTATTGAAGTAAATTTATGATATAAAATTAAACAAAAAATTTAATAATTAATTTTTTAATTAAATAATAGAATATAAATTATATTTTAATCCTAATAAATTTGGGATATTTGACAAATTCGCAGTTACGAAATACCTTGAAATAAAGTGAATATAAGGTGACTTCGTAAGTTAACTTATAAATTAAATAATAAAATATAAATTATATTTTAATCGTAATAAATTTGAGATATTAGACAAATTCGTAATTGCACTTCCAAAATACCTTGAAATAAGGTGAATTCATAAGTTAACTTACGAATTCATCCAAAAAAAATCGTTCGAAAGTTAACTCACGAATTCATCTAATAAAATAAATTCGTAAATTAAATTAGGAAGGATGTTAGGTGTGTGGAGAAATTCTCATCCCAAAATTATAAATAAATAAACTAAACAATAAAAAAAAGGGAAAGGAAATTTCGAGCACAAGTGGCAAAGAAGATACACTTTTTGTGACATGACATGTGTAGTACAATCGTAATTGGCAAGTAAAAAAGATGCAAAGACAAGAAGTGGCCACAATTCGAAACAACGTAGGAAGCATCACCGACACCGTAATATAAGGGAAAACTCTTTGCCCACAGATTCTATTTGAATATTACCAAATTCATTTATGTCAAAATCCACTCATAAATGAATAAATAAATCTCTATTTTATAAAGTTGTTCAATTTTTTAACCTTAAAAAAAGTTTTCAATTGTTTAATACAATTGCTATTCTTAATTGAAATATTCCTTATTTGAGAAAGGAAATGCCCAAATATAATGCTTGTATGTCAAACTTCTTTACTATTTAAAATACTTTTAAATTATTTGTATGTCTTAGAATCACAACTAAATAGAAAATTAATTTCTTTATGAATTTAATTGGTATAGTGTAAAAAAAATTACACTATCAATTAATTAGGACTGTTAGATTTATATTAAAATAATTTTTATTTTAATTACTTATAAAATAATACTTATGAGTTATTGTAATATATCGATCGTGTAAAAAATTTCACAATGACAATACATATCAATTAATTTTTTATTTATGTTTGTAAATTAAATTCAAATTATAAAAAAATTTAATAATATATATTTATATATATGATTTAGATAAATATAAAAAAAATTGTTTTATATACAAATCATTATTATTAGTGCTGTCTTTGAATGCGTACAAATCATGTTGTCTTACAAGATTTAAAAATTAACATAGTTAAATTATAATTAAATAAAATTTTATAAATTATTTTAAAATAAAAATATATTTATTTTGCATGGTTAAACCATGACTATACTAAAATCCTGAAAAGTTAAAGCAATTATATTTACTAATAATTTTAAAAATACATCAATTTTAAATAAAAATTTAAATATATATACAATATCAATTATAAAAAAATATTTTTGACTTAAAGTTAATATAAAGTAATTTATATTAAATATACTTATGTAAAAGTGAATTGAAATATTAGTTTCTAATTTTAAATAGAATTAATTTTAAAAAAAATGAATTATATTCTAAAAAGAACTAAATATTTAAAAATTATTTCTACATTTATAATTTCTTTTTGACTTATTTAAAATAAAATCAAATATAAACTTGATTTGTATATTGCTTTTACACAAAATATCAATTTAATTTATTAAAAATGTTTGACTTTTCTTTTAATTTTTTGTAAAGTAACAAATTTGAATAATTATAGTAAATTGACAATATATATTTTTAAAATATATTAAAATAAACAAGTTAATTCTACACATACAAATACAACAAATAAAAAAAATTATATTGGAAGGAATACATATTTTTCACTGATTGATGATATAAATATTTACAAAAAAAAATACATATTCCATTTTCCTTAAAGTAAATTACAATAGCATAAATATTTATAAAAATGTTTTAGAAATGAACAATAAAACAAGATATTATTGTGTAAATTGATTGGAAGAATGAGTAACAAATTATTACACTTTTAGAGGTTAAATAAAAAATTAATCTGTTTTAATGAATGGATAAATAAGAAAAAGGTAGTTAGTAAAATGGTTGGCGCGTGTGTTTTGTTGTATATAAAAACACGACGATCCATCACACCAAATTGAGGGATTTTCTTCTTCTTCTTCTTCTTCTTCTTCTCTACCACTTCTACATTCCGACTCGCCGTGTTGACTCGGTCCGGGTCGGGGTTTTACTTCAACTCATTTCTCAATTCTCACCCGGATCTAACTCCTCTGCAACCAAGGTAATTTCCGTTTTGCTTCCTTTTTCACACTTTCCCGCTCAATTTTCGTTTTCTCTGTGTTAATCAATCAATGTGCGTCTGTGTGTGTGATCTTACTTCGATTTTTATTAGATCTGATTCTCTGCTGTGTGTTGCTCAACTCTCTCTCTGTTTTCTTTTGCTTTTATGTTTATTGATTTATTTACCTCTTTAGTAGTCATTTTTTACTTTATTGTTTATAGATTTGTATTTTCTACTCAAAATTATGAAACAAGCTGCTACATATGTAATGAAAAAATTTAACTTATGCTCTGTAGTAGTACTCACATCTTTGAAAAAAGGTGTGTCTGTGTCGTTCAGACACTTGTGATTAAGTTTAATTTATTCTCTTTTTTTTAATTATTACTGGTATAGACATGTTTGCGTCGGTGTTGTGTTTTTGGTGTCCGTATTGATTCTCTTAGAGACTGAGTTTGGATTATTTTATAGTTTATGGAAATTTCTCAATTGAAAAAAAAAATTGTGGTTGATAGATGTGTATAGGTGTTTTTACAAGTTAAATGAGAAACCTTGTGAAAAGTTGAGGTTCACATGTTAATTTCAACTTATAGGAGAAGCTATTATAAGATTCTTTTAATATTTCTTTCCCTGCAAGTTTGTGGAGAAATTTATTCAAACTGACTCAAGCAATGTTATTTACTTAAGGGATTCTTAAACAAGTTATTAAATAAAGAAGATATTTCTTCTTTTTGAAAGAAGGAAATGGATGCATATGTACTTTAAATTGTGTGCAAAACACGATATATTTATCTTACCGTGTACCTTAATTGACACGTTTATTTGACACTTATGGTGCAACCTACATCGGAATTCAATCATCTTTTGTCAATCTCATTGAAAACTTGTGGCTTATTAGCTGAATTTTCTCTTTGTTTTTCATATCCAGATGAATATTGTTTTTCGTGAGGTGACGCATAACTTGATTTGTGTCACACTCAATAGAAAACCCGTTTGCTCATGATCAACTTGCTTTCCAGTTGTTTTGCTTGAGTATTATATGCAAGTCATTTTTTCGATACCGGAATCTATATATATAGGACTTGGTAGAATCTATCTGCTCATGTTTCAGATCACATTCTCCGTTGGCTTATATTGATCTGTTTATAATTATAAACTCACAGGAAAACAAAGGGCTTATCACAATGAAGGCATTGATTCTGGTTGGGGGGTTTGGAACTAGACTGAGGCCATTGACACTCAGTGTCCCTAAGCCTCTTGTCGATTTTGCTAACAAACCCATGATTTTGCATCAGGTAAAGCTATTCTAAACTTTCTTTTCCTGCATATCTGTTATGTTCTAGAATACATTAGGGATATGCTTTGTTGTTGAATGCTTTCTTAATGCAGCAGATGATGCCTTTTCTTTCTACATGACAGGGACGCGACAAATTGTTTATAACTCCTCGGTTTTATACTTTTTATTTATTTATTTGTGCATGCAAGAGCATGCTGCATATATATATGTGCATATCTTACTGATTTACTTTCTTAATTTTTTATTTGAATTGCTTTTCAGATAGAGGCTCTTAAGGCCGCTGGAGTCACTGAAGTGGTACTGGCTATCAATTACCAACCAGAGGTAAAAAAGGATTGCGCATCTTTTTAAAACAGTGCTTTAATCAATGTTTCATGAGATTCCATGTGGCTTAAGTTTCTTTATTTTGATTTTGGTAATACTTCCTACTTCAGGTTATGTTGAATTTCTTGAAGGATTTTGAAGCAAAACTAGGCATTAAGATTAGTTGTTCACAAGAAACTGAACCACTAGGAACTGCTGGCCCCCTGGCTCTTGCTAGGGATAAGCTGATAGATGAATCTGGAGAGCCATTTTTTGTTCTTAACAGTGATGTTATCAGTGACTACCCACTTAAAGAAATGATTGAATTCCACAAATCCCATGGAGGGGAAGCTTCCATAATGGTTACAAAGGTAACACAAATTATTGCAAATTTATGAGACTTTATATAATGTACTAGTTAGCGAGCATCTAATCATATTGTTTTTCATTAACTTTTGTAGGTTGACGAACCATCAAAATATGGGGTGGTTGTAACAGAGGAGGCCACGGGACAGGTTGAGAAATTTGTTGAAAAACCGAAGTTGTTTGTTGGTAACAAAATCAATGCTGGAATTTACCTATTGAACCCATCTGTTTTGGATCGAATTGAACTGAGGCCCACTTCCATCGAAAAAGAAATTTTTCCAAAAATTTCTGCAGAGAAAAAGCTATATGCAATGGTCCTTCCTGGATTCTGGATGGACATCGGACAACCGAGGGACTATATTACTGGCTTGAGGCTTTACCTGGAGTCATTGAGGAAGAAGTCTTCTTCTAAGCTGGCCATTGGTGCTAACATTGTGGGGAATGTCATTGTTGATGAAACAGCCAAAATTGGTGAGGGATGTCTCATTGGACCTGATGTTGCTATCGGTCCTGGCTGCATTGTTGAGTCTGGTGTGAGGCTCTCGCGCTGCACAGTAATGCGAGGAGTCCGGATTAAGAAGCATGCTTGCATTTCCAGTAGTATTATAGGGTGGCATTCCACCGTCGGACAATGGGCTCGAGTCGAGAACATGACTATCCTTGGAGAAGATGTTCATGTTTGTGACGAGATTTACAGCAATGGAGGTGTTGTTTTGCCCCACAAGGAGATTAAGACTAATATTCTGAAACCTGAGATTGTCATGTGAGGTCAATCTTTGCTCAGCATGTGGTATGGAGGTAGCAACCGTAACTTATTGAGTCTGAATTATGTTTGTTCTGTTCATTTCATTTTTTCTTCATCCCATTGCTTTTCTTTCTCCCTATAGTGTACAAGTCAGTTTTTGGATTAGAACGAGTGATGCCGTTACAATGTTGAAAGGTCGTAATCGTTGTAAATGGCATAAGTTTGATCTTCTGTGCAATAGTTGTGTAATTTTAAAGTTATGTATAGAAATAAATTATCAATTAGTTATTTCTCTCAACTCTTTGCAACTCAGTAGCAAGAAACCAAGTATTTCTATTTAAATTTGTTGGACATTGTTTAATCATGAATATTTGTTTGATACATGATGATCAATGTTGGTTGAAGTATTAGAAAAATAGAAGAAAACTAAAGTAGCTTGGTGCAATAATGAAGCTGTGATCTCATCTCTATTCCATACATATACTTATATTTAAATTTTATGGTTGAATGATGTATGCTAGCCAAGAATGAGACAATTAGATGGGTTGGTGCTCTTGTTTATTATTGGTTGATGTAAACCTGGTTTTAGTAAAGTTTTTCATATGGGGACAGACCAGCAGGGTTGGTTAGGAATTTATTTTTGGGAGATTTTCAATTCATCCCTTTAAATATTTAAATTTAACAAAAAAAATTATATTGAAATGGTCTTTTCAATAGTGTATTTAAATAGAATAGTCCTTCTGATTGCCCCCTCCACATTTTTAGAGAGTAGATTGAAAGTTTTCCAAGACTTTCTTTATCTTTACCATTCACATTTCTAAATATATTCATATATGGCTTGAAAGTCTACATACTCTCCGGCGGTAAAAAAATGTTCTATGAAGTGATTTTAACTGTGAAAAAAAAGTTGTTGCCAAATATATATGAGCTACTTTTTCCTATTTCTAAAGACTAAACCATGTGACGAAGGTCTCCATAACACAACAAAAATTGGATACTTTCCAACCGCTACAAAGAAATAATTGGAGAAAGTGGATAACATACTATAATAGAGTACACCACTAAATACTAATCACTCTTATCTTCAAGTTTTATCAGTTAGTAGGAAAAATTACACTCATCTTCTTCCGAAGTTTGTTAAAAAGATACTCATATTTCCTTTAATTTTAAATTATGTACTGATCTCCCTTAAGAATACATATATCAATGATATAATAGGTGTCAGTGTTATTTTAACTACATATTTAAAAATTAGATGGAGATGTCAGTGTGATGGTGTATTTTCCCCAATTTTATATAAAATTGTGATGGATTTATTGGGAATATATAATTCTTCATTAAAAAAAGGGTTAAATAATTTTTTATCCTTATAAATATCTCAAATTTCGTTTTTAGTCTCTTTAAAATTTTTCTTTAAAGAATGGTTCTCCTAAAAATTTAAATTTTAACTTTTGGACCCTCCTGTAATTTAGCGACGATTTTTATAATTTAGCAACAGTTTTTATGACAGTTTTAGTGACGATTTTTACGACGGTTTTAGCGATGATTTTTTATTTAGTGACAGAATTATAGACCATTTTAACTATGATTTTGCCACGAGGGACCAAAAGTTAAAATTTAAATTTTTGGGAGGAGCATTCTTTAAAGAAAAATTTAAAAGAAATTAAAAATAAAATTTGAGATATTTATAAGGAACAAAAATTTATTTATCTCTTAAAAAGAAATAGATAGTCCAATCAACTACAAGAAAGTCGAAATGCTAATCGAAATAACATGATTCAAAAAGAACAGAAAAAGTAGATAAAGAGATGTTGTAGATAAGAAATTTTGGATCCAAAAGTAAAAAATTGTTGTGGTAAAATGAAATTCGTAGTGTTAAATAACTTTGTATAAAAAAATTATAAACAAATTTTTCATGAAATTTAAAACAAAAATTTGATTTGAATATCTATTTTTAAAATGTTATTTTAGATATTTTATTATTAGATAGAAACTTCTTTGAAATAATTTTTCTTTGTTTACAATTAGATTTAATTCAAAATTTATTTGAATTTGTATTTTATATTATTTTGTTGTATGTGATGACTATGTTTAAAATTTGAATTTGAAGAATAAATTTCTGAAATTATATTATTTTAAACTTTTGTAGGTGTTGTGATATTTCTTAAATAGTTATTTGATTCGATCGATTTAATAAATATATAATTTTGCTATAAATAAAGATTTATTCAATCAAATTATTTGATTTAGTCATGTGATTCAACCAGTAATTTAGTGGTTCGACCAATAAATCAGTGACTCAATAATCTCGCCAGTTTGATGAACAATTAGGTTTTTAAAACATTGACTCAAATTTTTAAGAAATTATATCAATTGAATTTTTAAAATTTTTTTTAAATATAGAAGAATTGAGTGACTTACCAAAGATCAAAACAAATGTCAAATAAATGTAAAAATAAAAAAATAAAAAAAACACTTGAATTATAATCTATAAGAACTAGAGGATATACTGAATTGTATAAATTATAGGAAGAGTAAACTTATAGATTATATCATAAAGTTATGAAGTTGTCGCATATTATAAAAGTGTCTAGAGAGAAAATAGTTTAAATTATCTACATTCAAGCTATAAAAAAAATATGTATTAAAAAAAACATTGACTATTGTGTAACCACAAGACTAAGAGCAAGGTCACTCATAAAAATTATAACAGATTTTGATCCATATAACTCACTATTTAATGGGATAAAGGATAAAATTAGGTTGCTGTTGTTTACTTATCTATTCTTTTAAAATATTCTGCTTGCAATAAAACAAATTAAGCACTACCAAACAAGTGTAACAAACGTAAATGTAAGCAAAATGATTTGCAACAATAATTTCCCATATGTTGGTGATACAGTTGTGCAAATAATGCTTATACATGGCCCCAAACATTGATATTTGACAAGAACCGAAACTTCACCTTATTAGACCTTGCCTTTAATATATTTGTCTATACTAGAACTTTTACAGCACATTAGGAAGAAGTGGGGCAGGATTTTCTTAGTGCAGCACCTTATTGAGCCCACCTCATGACAAACGAAATGAAGGCACTTTTACAAACTCATAAGCATCCCAGGAAAAAAAACAATTTTTTTGTCCCACGTATGAGTTTTTGTTGGATTCGAAAATACACTTTTGAAGATGTTATAGAAAAATGGGGTGGTCACAGATTTCCCAAACGAAAATGTTACAACATACATTTCAAGACTTTTAATTTTAAAATAAAATAAGTCATAGTTGAATGAAAAATACAACCAAGAATTTTCTCATACTGATAATTGATGCTATAAAATCTTGCAATGCATATTAATCTCAATTATCACAACTCAAGGCTTGCTACATCAAATGGTTCCTTCATAGCTTATGATGCAAAAATTACTCGAACAGCCTATAACATAAGAAAGAACCAAAATACGGAACTGACTGAGTCCAATGAGTCTTCTTAGCAAACTCTTTGCCAGTGCCAGAAATGCGTAACAAGATAACAGTTTATATGATTGTACAACTAACTGCGAATGGTTTGTGATGAAAGACAAATTTATTTAACAGCCACCTCTGAACTCTCGAGATGCGAGGTTACCTTTTTGGCGATCAACTGAATTTCTTTGACCCTATCCTGAACTAACTTCTGGAGTTGCTCTTCTTGGTTTGTTTGATTGTCATCCATCTGCGCGGTAATAATATCTTCACCAGCCCCTGATTTGAACATGACAAACGACGCCTCTGGATTGACATCACGAGGTATTTCAATAAGTTGCTTCCCAGAAGTCCCGGAATCTTTACCCAAAATGTCATACTTCACACGTTCAGAAATAACGCTAACAAAGTTATCCATGTACTTGTTTGTAGGATTGAGGCCAATGTAGATCAAAACCTCCCAGCACTTGAGAAACTGTGTCTTGGTAATTTTCAAATTTTTCCTTACCTCCTCAACATCGCTGGGAGGTGGCGTAAGTCGAGGAGAGTGAGTTTTCTTTGATAGTCTTCCACCCTTTAGAAATGAAACAGCCTTGGTAACTAAAGGCTGGATTGGTTCAAAACGAAGTAGGCGTTGTGTGTCAATACAAGAACGAACATGTTGGAAGTTATCTAATGGCTCTTCTACAGTGAGGTCATACACATTTTCAGATATGGCAACATCATTTAGCACTTCAATAAGGAATCGACCATAACCCTTGTGCTGATACGGAGGCAATACAAGAATCTGCCATCAACATAAAAATATAACTAAAGTATTCTAGCAGAATGTGATACAAGTCAAAAAATTAAACTGATTGTGAGCAAATCAGCTATTAATAAATATCCTGTATATAACAGACCTGACCAAGCCGCAATCGGGAGTTACCACGATAGTGGTAAAAGCGATAAACAGCAGTAAATCCAAGCAGCAAACATTGGATTTCTCCCTGCTGATCAGTTTTCTTCAGAACCATGACATACAACTCCCATTGTGGATCAGTAACATCAATGGGACTGCTACCTATATGATACAAAGAGTTTAAAAGAAAAACTACAGCAGCATGCAATCAAATCATTGCATATAACATGCGTACAGAGTAGTGAAATAAGTTAAAATTACCATCAACGAGGAGAAGAACAAGAGGTATAATATGACAGTAAAGTTGTCCAGTAGGCATGTTGCCTGCCACCAAACGAACAACCTGGGATCCAGGAGATATACATCAAAATGGTATTCTTAAAATATGCATATGCAGAGAAAATACATTCAAGGGAAGTTCAAAGGAGGATAACAAAGACAAACTTTTAAACTTGTTTTTTTAAAAGAAATTTCTTTAGCTGGATATTTTCCATAAAGGAATGTTCAAACGTAAGTTAATTATATAAGTCATATTTAAATTTCAATACCGAAAACCATATTCAAGTTTACTGGACGATTCAATGATATCATGTATTTAACAGCTGAAGATTTTGAAAAAATTGAAGATGACTTGTCACAGACAAATGGATACCAGCCTACTCATATGTAATGTTTTATTAACCAAAATCGGTCTGGCATAATCTTACTAATGCCAATAGTATTGTGTGAGAAATTGGCTGCCATGGAAATGTCGTCAAATACAGTAGGCTTCCCTTAAGAATAATAGTGTTTATAAATTATAACAACACTACATGACAGTAATATATGCATACAGAGAACAGATAGCCAAAAGAGAACAGTACATGTTATGATGAGATCTATTCTATCAATCTATTTCTTTTCACATGTTTTAAAATAGCATTTCAATTAGTTGGTTGCTAATACAAAGTGAAATTTGTGATGCATCATGTATGAGAACAAGGATTTTCAAAATAAATTTTTATACCAGGGATTCAAACTAACAACCATATCTTTTTAATAAAGTGCATTACATTAAGCCTAAATGCAAATTATAACCTCAACTAGGGGTGTTCGTGGTTGGTTATTTTTAATAACCATACCATAACCATTTCAAACCATTTAAATGGTTTGGATTTATAACCAAAACCACATTTTAATCAAAACTGGTTATAAATTTGGTTATGGTTATATAACCGGATTTTTAAAAAAATCCAATTTTATGAAGAAAAAAAATTAATTTTTTTTTTTCAAAATTAGAAAAATTTGAATTTTGGATAATAACCGGATTATAACTGAATCCAAAAAAATTTAACCGGTTAATAATCATTTAAATATATCCGGATTATATGAATGGATAACCAAACCATTAAACACTAAACCGGTTAATAACCATTCAATTATATCCGGATATTTCAAACGGTATTTGGTTATGGATTTGGTCTTCACAACCGAATATTTTGCACACTCCTAACCTCAACATTAGAAGCATCTGAATCAGCCTGCTTGAAAGCTTTTTGCTTCAAAACCTCCCCGTTCGAGATGTTTGTTCTACAAACCAAATAAAAATAACCATCAACAGTCTATACAAAATTATAAAACTAGTAAAGGTATTATTATTATCACATTAGAAAAAGCAGCAACGCCTTCGTACCTAACAAAATTGCTGTCGGTCAAATACTTTTCAAGAAATTCATCCTTGCTTTTAACAAGAGTCTCAGCAAAAATCGACTGCACAAAATAAAAACCAAATTAAATGGTATTGTGCTAAAGCCACTCAACATAACAATTGTTCAAACAGTAGATATCAGTGCATACCTGAAGAGCTTCATGAAGATCTGTAACCCCTTTGCCTCGCTTAAACAAGCAAAACAACACATTCAAATGAAACATCAAAAACCACAAATAAAAATGAATTAACCAATTCTGTAAGACTAAACAAATTCAGAACTTACATCAGACAAACTCTCAAACACAATATCAGCATACGAGTAGAATGATATGCTGCTAATCCAGATGTTAATCTGCAAAAGATATCCAAACAAGCTGAACATAAATACACCATACAGCATGAAATATCACACCACATATATCTATTGTTAAAATGAGTTCAACCTTCAAGCCCTCATAACCAAAAATCTTCCCATCATTATCAAAATAGCTATTCAAATCTATGGGATTGATGACAAAACTTTCCGGATCCTCGAACTCTTCCTTGCTAGAAACTGTACAACAAACCCAATAAAATTCATGCCAATTACAAAAATCACAGCAAATGCAGCAACATTTTCTTACAATGACACCAAAAAACTTCAAATTTCAAATTTTTATCATACCAAGAAAGATTCTGATGCAGTCTTTAGCTTCAACTCCAACATCTTCATAACCTAAAGAAAATTTATAAAAAAAAAATTGTAAAATTCGCAGAAGAATGGAGAGAAAAAATTTCCAAAAAGAAAACTTACCTATGCCGGTAAATGCAACACGGCGTCGCTTGGAGGTTTCGTTGTCGGGACTCGGTTCCAAAACCTGCTTCTGTTTCTGACCCATTTCGGTTCTCTGTGGTTTCTTCTCAGTTCAATTCAATGTAAGAAAGGGGTTTTAGGGTTTTTGCAGAAAGCGGGAAATGAATTGCGAGGGAGGGAAAAATTAGATTAGGGTTTATAAATAATAATCCAGTTGGGATGGGCCCAAAAGTGAACAACTAGGAAAATTTCTCTTGGCACCCTTAATGCACCCCCAATTTTTCATAATAGCAAAAGTATTTTTGTTAAAAGCAATTTGGTATAAATATGTATGAATATGTTGTTAAAAAAATACGTTAGAATGTCTCAATATTGGTATATCTCATTTATGTACTTCAACGACGTGAAATCTCTAGTTGATTTTAGGATGACAGAGGACATCTCTTTTGATGTTTTGAAATCAAAATCTTGTGCATCATACCGACAAAAGAAACATAGTTAAAATCAAGTATTGTTCACCACCAATCGATAATGAATGGAATATTAGATTCAGTAAGTTTGAGTTGAATATAAATGAAGATTAAAAAGTTATGTGGAGCGCATATCATCAATATGAAATAAAGGATTTGATCGGGATGGATGCGACAATTGCTAGATCTATCGACGATATTATTCAGATATTGAAATGTTATGGATAATATAGTATTGTTACAGTTATATTTATATTATATTAGTGATAAGTTGTATCGAGTAATTTTCATAATGTAATGATATTTTTTTCTAATAAAATGTTCGAATAAAATAAGATGTCAATAATATACAAATAATTTCAGTAACATCAAAAAACAAACTAACTAATAAACTTATTATGGTCCATCATAGACAATTTGTGTTATCTAAGACAACATAACATACATCTCACCATCTAGTTTTGTCAAAACCACGAGGTTATCTGAAATAAGTGTTATCATTCACAATCTTTGTTGGTCATTCATATAAGGTGGAGACACTGACACGTCATTTAAAGGTCCTCCATCATGGGAAAGTACAACATCATAAGCAGATTGAGAAAGTGAAATGATGTGAGGATGTGATATTGTAAAGTACCATTATAACTAATCATCATTGCATTACCTATAAACCATATATTAATGCCCTCATATGACATAATAGATATCAGACAATGGATGCCATATACATACCCAAATATGGGCTAACACCTTTAAGGTAAATATTTAGCCATTGAAGATAACTCAAAAATATGACAATGTCATCAAATTCCCGATGCACTATATGCTTTGTGTAGGGTGTTCATATGACATCGTTCATGGTCAACACATTGATCCCCCATATGTACTATTGAAGACCTCTTGGATGTGAATATATGACCCTCTGTCTAGTGGTATGTCGGGAGCCAATGATAGAAACACGAACATGCCTATCACAAATATACGAGAAATGCTCGTATATTCAATATTACACAATAAGAATAAACTGCATATACAAAATGTTGTTGATAAATAATAACTAAATAAATAAAACATAATAACTGTTCATACCTGAAATAGACTCATATAACCGGTAAGTGGCCTCATCTTAAAGACAATCGTCTTTCAAAAGACAATATATAGTATCGTCAAAGCATTGCACTTCATGCCTAGTCGACATGCTTAAACTTAGAAAATAAAGAGGTGTAATTGACATCAATGTATACATGAGACTTATCTGCTATGATAATACATCTTATAAGATGGAATATATACACCCTAGTTGATGCCTCATACATATATTGCTCCATCGATGTTTGATACATCTGGAGCCATGAGAAATGAAAGTGAAACCTCGTGTTAAACCTAAACTCCTTCATGACCATGGCCTTGGTAACTCTAAAGTATTGCTCAACCATAATACATGTAAGCATTTAATTAATTAGAAGACCGATGAAAAAGTTACATATAAGAGGGAAATAGAATGGACAAGAGATATCATCCACGAAAATCGTCACATTGCCAAATGAAAGATGAAAGGAGACTGTCTCCTTATGCCATCGCAAACAACAGTGGAGCATCGAGCACGATCAACAAATAATCCACCAACGAAAACATGTTGATATCAACAATAATTTGTCTAACATCATCAAGCATTTGGATATTTGAGAATTACTTCAACTTCGCCCAATGGATGAGGCACAATCATGTAACAATTAAAATATAAACCATATGTAATTTCCAATTAATCACTGATATATAAAAACCTTAAAAAGATATGCATACATCTCTATGCCATATCTAAATGCCACATGATCGATATATATAATAAGTAAGGTATGGTCATTAAGCCCTCAATGGAAATCCTCATATGTGTGTATAGAGAACTCCATATCAGCCTAAGTCGTCATCTTTGTGTTCGTCTAAGTATTCACTTATATGTTAGTTTGAGTTTCCATTTTAAAGTCATCCTAAACCTCTACATGGGTATCTATATCCTTTTAAGATGTTACATCAAGATCTCTGCCCCGTCCGAAACTACATCCTTTATGCTAGAAAGTACGGGGTACGCGTGACTGCTCGATCAACCTCCTATAAGAACTGATGAGAATTACTCTCCCCGTAATATGCCATTGCACGAGAGCTTACTATAGTTGCTCTTTTAGCTCAGTCAACTCGTCTAAAAACAATTGTGTTCTCATCCTCTGATTCGCACTATCGAAAAAAAGAGAAATATAAATTGTCGAATTTGCTAAAAATCCAAAATTAAACACGATTTTATTAAAATTATTGAAAAATTCAATTACTAATAATCTCTTTTACAAGAATGTTTAGGAAAAAAATGGTACTAGTACATATGTATGCATTTTATTGGAGATTTCAATTTTTTTTGATAAAACACTATAAACTCATATCGAATTTTCCAAAAGCTCCAATATTTACATGTAAGTTATAAGATTTTATAGAATATTTCGAAAAACTTTTTTCTAAATACGTAAATTCAAAGTTTTCACGAAAAAAGAATTCATTTATAAAAATTTGTTAAAAGACTAAAAAGAATCCGTTAAATTGAACAGGTTTTATAAAATGTTTTAAAATTAATAAATGATATGCAATTTTTTTAGACCAAAAAATATTATAATTTCTATAATTAAAAGAATAACTTTAGTGGGTGCAGGGTAAAAAATTCTCAACAACTAGGCCTTATTTATTTCTTTTATATTATCTTTTGTAAGAAAACTTTTCCATTCACAGATCTTTCTAAAACCCTAGTAAAACCCTCCCTCTGTTGTTTCCTCCTCAAA
The DNA here is from genome assembly GCA_021764765.1 of Vicia sativa. Lineage (NCBI taxonomy): Eukaryota > Viridiplantae > Streptophyta > Magnoliopsida > Fabales > Fabaceae > Vicia > Vicia sativa. The sequence goes on along the minus strand of CM038795.1, from coordinate 164,790,852 downwards.
CTAAGCATAGATGGCGTTCAATTCAATTCTTCGCAGCAAGTCGAGTACTTTCGTGAGGGCTTTTGCTTCTGCGGGTCAACTGATCAGAAAAACCCAACCGGGTCATCGCGCCGCTCTCTCCGCCGCCGTCAACCGGTTCGAGAATTTTTCTGTTCCTAGGTCTAACTTTTCTTCTGTAGCTGTCAAGAGTAAGCCTTCCTCCGATGAGAATCTCCTCCGTGTCATCGAATCGGAAATCACATGTGCTCAGGAAACTGATGAGTCCGGCAATGTAAGTTTCATGATTGATGATAGTAGTTGTAGTAGTTGATGTTGTTATTTATGATGATTATGATTGTTTATGTTATTTGCTGTGAAATGTTGAAAATTTGATTTTGGTTTGGTTGTTTTAGGCTGAGGAGGTTCCGAGTAATTTTCCGTTTAAGATAATTGATAGTCCAGGACAACAGACAATAACACTTGAAAGGAGTTATCAAGGTGAGGAAATTAAGGTTGAGGTTCACATGCCTGATTTGGTTACCGGTGATGAGCATGGGAATGAGGATGATGATAAGGATGATGAGAGTGAGAGGGCGACTCAATCGAGTATTCCACTTTCAGTGAGTGTTTCTAAGAAGGGTGGACCGTCGTTGGAGTTCAGTTGTGTTGCGTATCCTGATGAGATTGTTATTGATAGCTTGTCAGTTAAGAATCCTGATGTTGCTGATGACAAGATTCCTTATGAAGGACCGGATTTTCAGTATGTCTTTCTATCTGATTTTTTTAATCTGCTTAGAAATATGTGCATTCAATGTTTTAAACCATGGTTGTGACCAATGTAGTCAAGATTGAGTGTCGGGTCGTAAGATCCTAAGTTACGATCTTACGTGCCGTGCTAAGGATGCATGAGGATGTTAGAGAAAGCCGGCATGGTCAAGATCGTAAATAAAAACGGGTTGGGGCTGGTTTCTGGGCCTGGATCATAATTTCCACGTGTTTGTGTTTGTGTTTGTGTTTGTGTTTGTGTTTGTGTTTGTGTTTGTGTTTGTGTTTGTGTTTGTGTTTGTGTTTGTGTTTGTGTTTGTGTTTGTGGATGAAATTACCACTTTTTCCTTTAGTACAATCTTACATGCCGTGCTAACAATCCGAGATTTATGATCTTTCACAAGCCAGCTGATCCTTGAGATCTCACTTTTGACTACATTGGTTATGAAACTGTTTTTAAATAGAGGCTGTACTTGCATGATAGCACAGCTGTGTAGTGGAATTTGAACTAAACTGTTATTTTCTGTAATCTGTGGTTGAAAAATGACAGTACTGGTTTGTGTTGCTAACCTCTACTGCTTTGTCGCAGAGACTTTAACTATATTGATGTTTTGGTTCAGATTGCGGTTTTGGAATATATTTTCAATTTATGTTTTAGGTAAGGCTTTGTTTGATTGAGATTGTGCCATTTTTTGACAGGGATTTGGATGAGAGTCTTCAAAAGACATTCCACAAGTACTTAGAAATAAGGGGAATCAAACCAAGCACAACAAATTTCTTGCATGAGTACATGATCAACAAGGATAGCAGAGAATACTTGGTGTGGTTGAATAAGCTCAAGAGTTTCATTCAAGCATGAACATTGATATGGTGTGAAAAAATCGCAGAGGTTACTCAATTTCCGTCCAATCGTCTGCGTACACATTTGAATAGTATATGGTATCATTGTGGTTTCTTTTGAAGGAAAAAGTTAATCAGATATAAGATATTGTGTTAGTGTGGTTTAGTGATACTTCCTAGTTCCTATTTTAAAGGTGCATTGTGACTTTGCATTTGATTGAAAATGTTTGCAGTTATATCCTTAGTAAGCTGATTCTCAGGCTTTATTACAGCATCTTTGTATTAAGTCATTTTGGAATTAATTTTTCTTTGAATTATTTTACATTGGAGTTTGTTCTTTAAAATTTTATGAGAATCATTTTAGATTGTTTTTGGAAAAAAATATTATATCTCAAGATTATGAAAAGAGTTTGGCAATTTTTGTCTTGTCCCTCTCTGTCCACATGTGAAAGTAAAATGTTCGTGCAATATCTAATTCCCATCAAACTTAATTTAAAAAATGATCTAGTTTTTAGCTTTCTTAAAAGCTTGAATGAGCAGTATTCTCCTGTTCAACCTCAAATAATGTTTGTGGATATCCTTAATATATAAAAGCACAAAACTCAGCCACTCTTTAGACGCTTAAAAATTTGCAGCCCGCCTAAATCTCAATCTCATTTAAAGCAAAACAAAATATCTCCTATTTTTTGGAAAAACACTTATTCAACAAACAAAAACAACTTATATCTTATACAAAATGCACAATAGTTATTTATCCACCACCACCCTTCGTATTCTTCGTATTTCTAAAAATGCACAATACTAGTTATCTATCCACCACCACCCTTCGTATTTCTAAAAATGCACGATACTAGTTATCTATCCACCACCACCCTTCGTATTCCTTTAGAAAGTACCGAAAAAAACTTATATAATTAAATATGTTTTAGTAATAACATTATAATTATAATTATAATTATAATAATAACAATTTTTTAATAGTCAAATAACTTACATCTAATAATATTATTAAACATTTAATTTATTATAAGATCATTGCCAAAAAATAAATTTTTGTTATAAGATCATTGTCAAAAAATAAATTTCAAATTAAATACGATACTTTTTTAATCTAAAAATAACATACATATAGTAATATTATTAAACAACATTCGATTATTTTGCACCGTCATAATTGCTACACAATACCAATATTAAAAAAAATCTTCAAATTATGTACTATATTAAATAAAAAATATTTTTTTAAAAAATATTAGGTTAGTAAATACTGCCATAAAAAATTATTAATAAATTTTTATCAAATAAATTATATAAATGGAATGATCAATCAATTCATTATTAATATTTTGAATACAATTTATTTTCCTTTTTACTAATCTGCTTATCTTATTATTCTTTCCAATAAAATATAATTTAATAATAATCATTATTTTTATTTTTATTTTTATTATTATTATTATTATTATTATTATTATTAATAATGTAATTTTCTACCACCTAATTAGGGAGACGGTCCAGGATAGGGGTGGCAAAATGGGTCGTGGCCCGCCGGGCCAGCCCACGCACTCACCAGTAAATGACAAATTAGGTTGGGATTTTAGGCCCGCCGTCCATCATAGTCCGCTCTGCTAAAGACCGTCACCCGCCAACGTTCGCTAAGTCAAAACCCACCGTTCGTCAAAGCCCGCCGCACCTATTCATTTAGCTATTCTCACATTAAATTCACCTTTTTTTAGTTAACTATAGTCATTCTAATTCTTGATGGTTTTATTTTATACATTAATTTGTGAATATATGCAATATTTTTTGAAGTTAAATTTGTTAATAAAATGCTTTATAAAAAATTATTCTAAAATCTAAGTGAAAAATCTAATTGAAATGTAAAAAAAAACCTATTAATCTACTAAAAAACTAAAAAAATATAAATAAAAAACTAGGCGGGCAAGTCTGCCGCCTGCCAACCCGTCACTTTGGCGGGGCGAGCTAGATTTTTATGCCCATTTCACTAGGCGGGCTTGCCCGCCCCGCTCTTTATTTGGCGGGTTTAACGCTAGGTGGATGGTCCGTTTTGCCACCCATAGTTCAGGGAACGAAGAATTCCCAAAATTTTCCTACTTTACCTTCTCCAAATTCTTTGAATCTGACTCTTCAATTTTTCTACAATTTTAATTTCATAGATTTTTCAACTTCTGATGCAATCTCCAATAACTATACTATTATCATGATTTTATTATAAATAGATACATTCTCCAAAAAAAATTATGCTCTCCAAACCCTAAACCCACACCAAAGTTACATTTCTTAGACTCAAGGTTCACGTATAAAAAATGTCTATTGTGAGTTCTTAATCCATATATATTTTCATGTCTTAATATAATTGGTTTAATTTTTTCGTTTGCAATTTATGCAGAATGACTTTATGTATTAGTATAATTTCTGACATCGTCCCTCCAAAACTAAACTGACAGATTAAAGTTCGTATACAAAATTTGTGGAAAGTCCAATCTTGGAATGACCACAATATTATTATCATTTTAGAAATAATTTTAATTGATGACAAAGTGAGTGTTACAATTGCTGTTTATTAGCTGCCATATGTTATTTATATTTTTGTTAGTTTGTCAAAATATTGCATTTTACCTCTTCCGGTGATGTTTTTCAGTGTTCAAGTATCCAAGCTTCGGTGAAATCGACACTAATTGGTGAATTTGATTCAAATCCTGAAGAGAGATCTTGCTATATTATTATTAATATATTGGTTGGGTTGCATGATCCTAAGTTTATTATGACAGATCATAATTACAAGATTAGATTCATCAAAACCACAAGTTGTACTAAGATTGGAGATGTTCCATCCATCTCTAAAACTTATTTTAAATTTGTAGCTTTTCCTCAAATTTTGACTGGGCTTTACCAAACACGTGCCACTAATAAGACTTCAAATATTGTTTACAAGGAGATCTTCCAAAATATGAATAACGTACTTTACCTATTCTATGCTAAATTATTATCAAATTTCATTTTATTTTTCATTTAACGAGTTATTTTATAGAGTTAATTTTCCTTCTCAGGTTTAGTCCATTGGTTGATTATGCTATCGAATGATATTGGGATGGTTAGAAATTTTTACTTCAATAGTTTTATATCTCAATATATAAATATATGAACTCCATTAATTTATGTGGTGTTTAACTTTTTTTTAATATAGGTGGATAATGTCAACTACAAATTCAAAAGGTTTTGATGCACATTATATATTGTGTAAGTTTGTTTAAATTGCTATTTTAATTCCTTTTCAACATTTGTATATTGTATAAGTTTGTTCAAATTTCTATTTTAATTAACTTTTAACTTTTGTATATTGTGTAAATTTGTTCAAATTGCTATTTACTTAAATCTCAAAGACGAATTTACATAATTTTTGTTCAATTGCAGGGAAAGTCAGAGAAGGAAAATTTTTGTTTCATATTCTTATTGTATCATTGGAATGTACTTTTTTATTTTTTATTTTTGTGTGTGTGTGTGTGTGTATATATATATATATATGTGTGTGTGTGTGTGTGTGTGTGTGTGTGTGTTTTGGTTAATTTCAAACATTCATATTTTTATTATAAACATACAATATCTATCAATAATTTGTCCAGTACAACACACGGGTAGAAGTACTAGTATGTTTCAAAACCCCAAGTGATGTTTTTAAGGATTTTCATAAACCACCAAAAAGATGGTGGCGATGATGCTGCGAGTCATCCAGAAATATTCAAAAGATGCATAAAAATAGAAAGGGCGAACAAAGCCATACACCATACGTGTAACTTGTTAAAATAGTAAAGTTTGATGAGTTAAAAAGGTCATCGAAAGGGATATGATTACATAAATATTGAAAACACGATAACTATTTACACGTGAAAGTTTAGTTTTTGGGCGGGGTGGGTTCCAAGAATATATTTGACCTTATCGTCAATATCACGAGTAACATGTTCTAGAACATTGAGGTTTTTTTCCACAAATGGGGACACATCTCTTAGGATCATCTTCTTCTTTTTCAACCAACTGTCCTTCTCGAATGACCTTGACTGAGTTAATCTCGTTTAGATCCAAGTTATGATAAAATAAATGTATATTCTCTTTCGCCCTATTAAACATCTGGTTAGAGATAAGTAGGGGTGCTATGCTTGGTCTGTTTAGGACCTCCCCACAAAAGTCCGCAAAAAATGGGGCGGACGGGATTTGAGGATACAAGACTAAAATCTAGGTTCGTCTTGAAAAAAAGTGAGGGCGGAGAAAGCTTGTGGACATTGTACCTTTTAAGCCTAAAAGTACAAAAATTTATGTAAAAACATGTGCCCGCAAAAGTCCTTGAAAAAAATGGGGCGGGAAAAACAGGCATGTCCAACGGGTCGGACCTGTTTTACCACCCCTAGAGATAAGAACACTCTCTACACGATATTTGTCCAAATCAATCTATAACGAGGCCTGGTAATTGCATCAACATCAATGATTTTTTTAGAATGAGAATCTCAGTTCTCACATGCACCAACTATTTGTCCTACTTTTGATACAACTCCCCCTTCTCCATCTTGTACGTGTCCAAAATTTCCAATGAGCATTGCGTCTTTTGATGAACTTTTTTTTTCTAATATGCAAGCTTTTTGTTGGCCGAGTCTAACAAAGTCTTTTTTGGTCAAAACTTTATTTCATATTTCCTAACTCCATTTTAAGCATTATTTCAAATTTTTCTACCTTTGATCAAATTCTTCGAACATTACCCACTCGAGAAGGACGCCTCTCAGTGTAAGTATTGAGTGCGTCTAAGAGGGGGTGAATTATGTACTTTGAAATTTGTCTTGTTTTAGATATGGATGTTATTATTTTTCTATTTTATAGTTATTTGATGAAAGCAATAAAGTGCAAAAAAATAAAGAACGCAGAGGAATTATACTATTTCCTTTCACAGTCCGAGAGTACGTCTAGTCCCCTTACACATTTAAGATATTTCAATAATGTTAGAACTTTGTACAAGCCTAAAATAGACTTCTAGGCAGAAGTTTCTAACCAATCACTAAGGCCACCACACCTTATGATCAACCAAGTTGAAATGAGAATAATCCTCTCCAATTCAACTCTTGCTTCCAACAATCCTAGACAATAAGGTATACAAACCAAACAAGCTGAGTTATGCACCAATTGTGCTTCGAAAATATGCATCAAGATATTTCTTGATCCACAAGCTGAGTTATGTAACAATTGTGCATGAAAATCTCCTTAAATCCTGGATAAAAAACACCAAGTTTCCTAAATTGTCTCAAGGCCAATTTTAGTAACTTGTATACAGTTGGAGATACGAAACTCGTTCCAGATTAAATCTTCTTGACCTACAATATTTATTGAGATATATCCAAAAGGAATATCACATAATCAAATTCATTCAAGATTTAAAACAACATGTACATGTTTTGGTACAACATGTTACAACATATGCCATTACATCATATTAGAACATCTTCCATAACATCCTTATTGTAAACTATGTTTTAGCAAAATTATGACAATCCTAAAACCATGGTACTAACAATCTCCCCCTTTGGAAAAATTTGGCTAAAACAATTAATGTCCAATTAAACTAAAGAGAGGAATAAAACCACAAAGGAGTACAACCACAAACCAAACTGCTCAAAAACATGTATCAAAGATACAATAATTACACAAACACCAGTTACATGTTAAGCATGTAAACTTTGTACTCGAGGAAGAATATAAACATTACACCCCGTAAAACACAAAAACAATTATTGTCACAAAGAGATAAATCTCCCTCTTAAGAATTCAACACATTAGAAGAACACGCAGTAGAAGAAACACACATAACTCGGAGCACAAGACACAATAATGCTCATAACTCAAAACACAGGACACAAGACACAAACAAAAAATACATAACAGACAAGATGTTAGAACATCTAATATAACATTCTGCAAACTACCACAAAAGTAGAAGCAGAAGTAGAAACATGACAGACTCAAGACATAAATAAGATAGACTCAAGACATACATGACATATAGTCATGCTTCCCCTGAAGTGTTGCATACTAGACTAGACTCAATGACACATTTTCTCTCTCTCTTTTTAGCAATTTTTTTTGACAAAAATAGAGTTGAAAAGAAACTGACACAAAAGAAAATAAAAGAAGACACAAGAATTGGTTCAAGACAAACATAAAGCAAATTGACTCTAAAAACTTGATGCATAACTAATATCATCAAATTCACAAAAAAAACACCCAAACATGACTGACTAAACTGAAGAAAGAAAGAAAAAATTAAAACAAAAGGAAAAACATACTTCACCCAAAGAGACAAAAACTAAGTTTCTCCAAAGAGAGAAAAAAATTAACGATATAAAACAACTAGTTGTACTAAAAAAAAGAAACCGAAGACTTTTTTTTATAGAATTTTTCTATTTTTAATAGCATATATCATATAGTAGCTATCCAACACAACCTCCCGAGTCAATGAACTTGACTCAATCTTCATCAACATTTGAGTTTGAATCAAGTATTTGATAATGCTTTTTCTTGAGGGACTTCATCTTTGTTACATATATTTTTCATGTTTTGGATATTCCAGTAGATGTTCCAACATTTGTTGCGGTGTTGGAAACAACTTTTTTTGAACCAAAACACATTTCATTCTTGGTTTCTAGCAAAAGAGCCTTCTTTGCATTAGTAGTTTTCAAAGATTTGCTCGTGTTGGAACACAAATAGTGAGGTAGTAAGGCCTTTAAATACAAGGAGAGTTACCAGATTGTAAAGACACCTTGATTGTAACGACAATCCAATCAATTGTAATGTTTTTGGAAGAAGATGAGATCAACCTTAGTAACAGTGCACCACTCACCATAGGAGAGAGATATATTTTTGTTCAGCTTTCTCTCTTTCCAAGCTTTGACAGTTTGAAAATATTACAACATTTGAAATGACATTCTCCATGTCATTGAAAATGAAACTTCTGAGATTGCACACACCCCTAGGTGTAGAAATATAGTTGGAAAGTCATCCAAATAATTACTATTATAGTTCTTCAGCAGTGCAATTCTATAATTACCGCTCATATTCTTAATGCAACTCACACCTCAAGTTATAATGAAAATAATTACTAAAGCTTATCAGCCATATACCAAGCTTAAGTGTGTCAATATATGCCTGTGGCAGGGTCCCTGACACAATAATGACAAAACCAATAGCTTTGTTCTGTAAGCAGAATAAAGTCCATGTACCTTGATCACAGTAGCATATCACACTACAATGTCATGACATTCAATTTGACATTATACTCTTTTAGTAATCAACCTTATTGAGAATACATCTTCCTTTAGAAATAAACTTAATCTTAAGGATATATCAGGATTCAATTAATTCTAATATAAGAGACCAGAATATCCTCCAACAATATTATCTTCTTTTGACTTGGCCAATAACTTTTTTACTCTAACACTCACCATCATTATATATTTCATATCTGAAACAACTGATGGTTTCAGACTAAATAAACTCCAAATAATAAACTCCCTCTTAAATTGTTTTCTTGAGAGCTTTCTTATACAGTGCCTACAAGCCCTTTAGAGTCTTCCATAATTTCTGGAGTATCACACTGTTGAGATGATGTTCCAACATCTGGTTGAACATCAATACCTTTCTCAATGTTCAAATCATTGTCTTTGGTCTTGATCAAGGAGTAGATAAGAACCTTTGAAAACTTGATAGATAATAGATTTACTTTGTTATATATCACAAAAGAAAACCATATATATGTCTTTATCCACAAGGACACTCATCTTGCATTGAACTAATCAGATCCATAAAACATGTTCTAGAACTTTTGCAACTGTATGATGTTGCACCTTCTGGTGTGATACCTTGACTTCATCTTCCTTGAATATAAAGAAAAATGATAAACAATTAAATACTTGTGGAGTCCACAAATATCAGATGTTTTTAAATCCTCATAAGAACTCCATACATCTCATTTGAGACAAAACATTCTCCCTTGATAACATAAACCTTCATACCTTGATCACACAACTGACTTATGTTTAACACAATAGTCGTCAGTACTTTAGTAAGAAGAAAATTACCAAAACTTAGAGAATCCATCACGAATTCTTTAGTTACCCAATGCCCTTAAACTTCCCTTTTATCACCAACGACAAAAGTAGCAATTGATAGAATGAAACTAGACAAACCATTAGAAAAACTTTTACTGTAGTCAAGTGTATGGAACAATCAGTGCCAAAATATCAATCATCTTAGTTGAAGTTCTAAGAAAGGTATGAGAAACAAGGAGATTATCACCCTCCCCGAGTTTTAACCACTGCTTGGTTAACCAGTGTTGAACTTGACCTTTGAGGAAGTAAACAAAAATGTTTAGATCAAATTTTCACAAAAGAGGTATCTTGAGTGCAAGCATATGCCTTTAGCTTGAGTATTATGATGTCTAGCACAATGTTGACACATTAAGATTGACATCCTTGACTCATATTGTCTTTTGATAAAAACAACCTTTTGTCACTTGAGTTATTTCTTTGCCAATTATAACTTGAAAACTTTATCCCTTTTATCCTTCTGATCATTCCACGTGAGGAACCTCCTCCAACAGAACTAAACTAACCTTACAGACTTGATCATGATATCAAGTTTGAATGATGATAGAGTCACCCCACCTTGAAAATAAATAAATGGTAGACAAACCTTCCTTCTCTTAAGACATAAGATAAGAGATAACCACCTCCTATTTTCTTCAAGGTTGATAACCCTCTTTATTTTAGATGAACATATCTTGAATAAACAACCAGATCATCATTAGATAATTCTTCAATACATAATTCTTCGTTAAAAGTACATCTTCTAGTCAAATCAAGAATATCCTTGGCATATTCATAATCATGATTACTTTCATAATTAAACCAATAAATAGAAAACCCATATAGTTGTTCTTGAGATAAGTAGGGCATTATGCTCCACAAAGATCCAAGATCTTCACACTCATATGGATGTTTTGTTTTTCTTTACTTTAGCTCCAACATTTTCTTGAACATCACTGATTTGCTGAAGTCAGTACAAATGTTATGATGCTTGGTCAAAACATACTGCCCATTCTCCTCAACGTCTGCTTGGATTGCCTTCCAAGGACCACAATAATAAGAAACCCTTCATTAGAGGCCAAGGTACAAGTCTCTACAAGTTAGAAGCAAAAAGAATTCTCTTGTTGTTCTTCCATGGATTTTCACTTTCATGTCAAACCTATTGAATAGAATCCAAAGTATATTCTTCTTGATCATCTTCTCTTCTGAGCTCTTTTCTCCCAAACATACTTAGATGGGCCTTTATGAGTGGACTTGAGAAATTCCCAAGTATATTTGACCACAATAAGTGATACTGAGTACTTATCAATTCCATTTGTCATGATATTGATAATTTCAAAGTGACAAAAGCCAACTTATACTCTTCCCTTCTATATCCTCTGCACCATGATTCTTTTATCCTGACAATTTTTCAAGATCTGTTATCCATAGATAACTAGAATGCTATCATTCTATGCTTCTAACAAAAAGAACAGTAGTACCATAAAAATACTCCTTGAAGCTCACCCAATAGACCAGGGTGCCTGCTCTGATACTAATTGAAATTTTATAGCACACACAACACATGTTCACGTTGATATCTCGACATCAGAACAATGTCAAGGCAGATTTTACAACATCTGTTGACAGACTAAATAGATTTATCAAGATACAAGTAATACTAAAATAAAATTGTAAAATGATGAATAACGCAGAGAATTGTTAACTAAGTTCGGTGCAACATCACCTACATTAGGGGCTACCAAACCAAGAAGGAAATCCACTATTAGCAGTATCAATTCAAAGGCTAAACATCCCTAGTTTACAACTTCTCACTTAATCACTACCCAGTGAAACTTCTACCTAGAAATCACCATATAGATATGAGAAAGCCCATCTCATTTTCTAATCACCTCAGTGATATCTAACAGTCTCAATCCCAATGATTGTATCAAAATCAACTCAACAAGAAGATTATATTTCCAATACAAAACTCAACTCTTTTCTTAAAAGTTTTAGAGTGAGAACAATAACTTGACAAACTGTCAAGTAATACCACATAGTATCAAAAGATACACGGGTGATTTACACCCACACAAGAGACTCCCAAAACATAAGACTCTAAGTTTCTCCTAATTTACAAATTATGAAAAACTTAATTAAAAGAATTGATACATTAGGTTTAGGTTTTCTCCTTTAAATACACCTACACAGTCCATGGGCTTCGAAATCTACATCAAAATATTTCTTGATCCACAAGTTGAGTGATGCACCAATTGTGCAGGAAAACCTCCTTAAATATTGGAACAAAAACACTGAGTTTCCTAAATTGTCTCAAGGACTAATTTTAGTAACTCTTGTTTAACTAGAGATACAGAACTTGTTCCAGATTAAGTCTTCTTGACATGCGAAATTTACTGAGATATATTCAAAAGGAATATCACATAATCAAATCAAATCTACCAAGATTTAAAATAGCTTGTACATGTTCTTGTACAACATATTACAACATCTGCTAGAACATCTCTCTTCAAATGAATTAGACCAACATATTAGAACATCTTCCATAACATCCTTATTGTGAACCATGTTTTAAAAAAATTATACAAATCCTAAAACCATGGTACTAACAAGTATGGTAAAGGAAAATTCAAAAAATGACAATATGGTTTAGCATAGAGAAAATGAGAGTATATGACTCATATGGTTAGATTGGTGTCTAGCGTTCAACAAACCTTAACGGGCCTTAAAAATGGGTGTTTGACCCATATTAGCGGATTAAACAACAATATAGCCAACAATATAGCCAACTAGTTGGCAAAGAGTGCTATCCAAGATAGAAATAAAAGTTAGATTAATTTTATAATCGGGCCCAATTGTATTTACCCAACAGATGAATAAATTTGTTTTGGTTTGTTAAAAAAAGATTTTATTTTTATTTTTAAAAGGGGGATAAAACATTATTTGCTAATAAGATTGGGGAAAAATGAAATTAACCATTGAATAAATAAAATAATATTTATATTAATGTTGAAATTTTTATTTTAAGTAAATATTAACATTATGAAAAAATTGAATCTTAAGCTTTAGAAAAGATTCTTGTCTCTTTAATAATGTCAATGGACATTTCCACAAGCTAATAGATCATTTAAAAATAATCACCGTAGATCAACTACATTTCTGTACATCCCAATGTTTTCTATATAAACAAGTATTGAATGCAAAATTATTACATTGCCAACACAAATAACCCAAAAAGAAAGAAAAAAGAGAAAATGGGTTTCACTGAAAAGCAAGAAGCTTTAGTTAATAGTTCATGGGAATTATTTAAACAAAACCCTGGCAATTGTGTTCTGTTCTATACCATGTAAGCGTTAAATATTTTGAATGTTTTTTCTTCTTGTTAATTTTTGGTTTAAAAGCAATGCTATAAAAGTAACATTAATAATTTGGTGGTTTTAATCAAAATAGTATATTGAAAAAAGCACCAGCTGCAAAGGGGATGTTCTCTTTTCTTAAGGATTTAGCTGGAGTAGTGGATAGTCCTAAACTTCAAGAACATGCTGAAAAAAGTTTTGGAATGGTGAGTGTAATTCATCTTTTATTAACTTTGTTTTATTTATTTATTTTATTCTTCATTTAACAGTAATTCTATTCTTAAAAATAATATCTATTATATATTATTCTAAATAACAACACATCATGTACTATTATAGAAATTTGATGTTTCATTCTACTTTTAATGTTACAAATAACAAAATTATAAGATTCGGGTTTTCTTGTTGTGTATTGCAAATTTGACTTGTTGTAAATTTTGATAATATTTCAAAAATTTTAAATAGTTTTTGTCTTAATTTTTAAGTGACAAATATTCAAAAATATTTTAAAAGATTCTAATAATAATAATAATAATAATTATTATTATTATTATTATTATTATATTTATAATATGGTCAATAATATAATTATTATAATATTGACTTGATTAAGTCCAAGTCATGAAATATTCTCTCTCTATGCATACTCTCTTATTTCGTAACAGAAGATAAGAATGAAAAAACACTTAACGTGTTAAATGGAAAAAATTTCTTTTATACCTTGTTGTCTTTTAATTCTTTTGCTTTCTGGATATATCTACCATTGATAAAGATTATTTCTTATTGTTCTGATACCTCATATTCATAAGTGAGAATCTGTGAAGAGCCTCTTAAATTCTGGACGATTTGCGCTTAGGAGACTGATAAATCCTTAATTGTTTATTATTTTGTAGGTTTATTCATTGTTATTATAAAAAAGAAAATCAGATTATTTGAGTGACTAATTTCTACGATAATCTTAAGGATTTATCTCGTCACACATGATGTTGTTAAACCTGGTTCTATATTTTCAAATTCATATTATATTGTTCTTATTTTATCTATTTTATGGTTGTTAGTGTTTATGGTTTTAAATATTTTTGTGTTATTATTCACTGCTAATATATAATATGTGAAAAGAATCTTGTTCTTCTATTATAAGTTTGTGCAATTGGATTTTTGTGCTATTTACAAATGTGTTATTATTTGTTTCCTTCCATATTTTACCAGCTTATAGAAATATTAAAATTTTAATCAACAAATTTGTGTTTTGAAGTGAAAAAAACATTAACTCTTTTAATTTAAATTAGAATTTTTTTAACCGTCACATTATGTTTATTAAAATGGATTATAATGATTGTTTATTTTACTTTTATATCTATTGTTATGTAAAGTTACCTTGTCCTTAGTGTGGAAAATATTATATATATGTTAAAATTGTTTAAGCATTTTATAATTTTTGATAGAAAGTTATTTTACAATTTAATGTGGAGGGTCATTTAATGATTTTGATTGTAATATTTTACCGTAACAGAAAAGTTATTAAATTGGTGATAATCATATAAAATTTTGTTTGTTGTAATAAATAATAATTATTTTAAAATAAAGAGCTATAATTACTTTGGTATGGTAGATTAATTTATTTTTGTTTTTATATGATTTTTGTTTCTTATATTTCTTTAAAAAATTGACATGGTATTATTTCTAACAAAAAAAAAGTATCATTTTTATTTAATCAGAATCGTAAAAATATTTTATGTTATTTTTAAACATATGAAATATTTAAAGAGATAATATAAATGGTGTTGAATTTATTATGATGCTAAGTTTTTATTGTATGAATGATTGATTATGGAATGTATATTTGTTTACTTTGAAGAAAAAAACGTATTTCCTTTAATTTAAAGAGAGTGATAAATATATAAATAAAAATTATCAGGCAATAAAGATTTAGACAATTATTTTATTATATGATGGGTAATATAAATCTATTTTTGATTATATTTAATTTTATTCAATGTGGGGGTGTTGTCATTTGAAAATCATTCAAATAGACCTGCACAATATATTTATAAGTGGATTTATTTATATCATACTACTATGATATCCTCGTTGGAGGTAATTTTTCTTATATACTTAAGCAAATATGTATAAACTTATTTGTGGAGATTGAGTAAAACTGCTAAATACTTGAGTAAACCTTTGAGATTTAATTGACATAGAGACGTCTTTGTCAATATTTTTAGGAAGAAAAATTGTGGCTTCTTCATTTGTGTATAAAGTAGCTACTAAACGATGAGATAATATAGCCAATTTATGTGAAGTTGAATTAAAATGATTTTGGTCAATCTTATGATAAAACCCCTGGAAAGAAACTAATTTGTGACACATCGAGGGGAATTTGACTCAAGCCAATTGAAACTAATAAGTGATGGGAACCCAACCTTTGTGATTGGAGATCCCATGAAAAAGGTTCATATGAGTAAGAACAAGTCACTTGTTAGTTCTGCTAGCACAAAAAATTAAATAATTAACTTTTGCTTGCATCCTTTTCCTATGGTGTATGTGAGAAAGTGCTAGACACTGTATTATTGAGGATAAGTTTATGTAGTTTTTAATGATTTTCATATCCTTTATAGGTGGTGTATGATTTGCAGCATACACGTGATGAAATCACCTATACGAGTGTCGAGTGGGGCCGCTTGTATGAGATATTGGCAAAATCTCTAGAGCACTCAAGAAACAACCAGGCACGCGCACGACCTATTAGCGTACCACAACGTCAACAACAAGAATTGTGGGGGCATGATGTGTAAATGATATTGGTTCATATAGCGTGCTACACCAATTTCAGTGTATGTTAAGTACTATCATTCTAAGACTAGTTCATATAGCTTGCTACACTAGTTTGATGCATCACATCCATGATGTTAATCTAGAAAAAAATTTTAATTCTTTTTTTTTTTTTTAACTTTTGAAATATGTGGGGGATTGTTGTAAATTTTGATAATATTTCAAAAGTTTTAAATAGTTTTTGTCTTAATTTTTAAGTGACAAATATTTAAAAATATTTTGAAAGAAAATTATTATTATTATATTTATAATATGGTCAATAATATAGTTATTATAATATTGACTTCACTTAGTCCAAGTCATAAAATATTCTCTCTTATATATACGCATACTCTCTTATTTTGTAAAAGAGGATAAGAATGAAAAAACAATTAACGTGTTAAATGGAAAAAACTTCTTTTATACTTTATTTTCTTTTTATTCTTTTGCTTTCTGGATATATCTACCATTGATATAAGATAATTTCTTGTTGTTCTGATACCTCAGATTCATAAGTGAGAATTTGAGAAAAACCTATTAAATTTTAGAGAATTTATGTTTATGAGGCGGATAAATCCTTAAGGATACTGTAGTTTAAAAAACATGATTTTTTACGATTGTGATATCCAGGAGACATACTCCTCACAATTGAGAGTCAAAATTTCAGAATTAATTTGAAATTACAATAAAACTTATAAGCAATCAATTTTTATTTTATTTTAATTAGTTGGTAAGAATATTGAATTGAAATTATAAATAAAATAATATTTTTCTTCTTTATAATATATAATCTCTTACTACAATAAGAATTATATCAAATTTAATTTGTATTTATTTAAAAAGTTTTTTATATTAAAATTGACATTATAAATGTTAAGATATTTATACCTTTTAAATTATAGGTGCGCGACTCAATAGTTCAACTTCGAGCATAGAAAAAGTTGTTTTAGAAGATGTTAGAAAAAGTTGTTTTAGAAGATGCTATTCACATTCAAAAGGGAGTTCTTGACCCCCATTTTATGGTAAGTATGAATGTAACTAACAACGTTTTCAAAAGAACGATGAATTATTGATATTAAGTTGTTTTAGTTTCATTCTTTATTTTTTATTTATTTTTTAAAATTATTCTTAAGGTTTAAATATATATGCTGCTTGGGAAATAGCCTATGAAGGATTGGCGGTTGCAATTAAAAAGGCAATGAGTTAAATTTGTGGTGATCTATATTTAAATGAATTTATGAAATAAAATTTGTATTACTAAAACTTGTTAAGCAAGTATCTATAATAAATATTGTTGAAACTATAACACTCAAATTTCGATAACATAGTATTAATTAGGTTATCACATTTTTTTGCTTATTGTTCTTATGGTAGTTTTATGATTAAGGATTAAGTGTAGGGTGTTTAAGATGAGTTTAGCTAGATACTTTTAACGAGAAAGAAAAACCTAATTCTCACAATAATTTATTACTTCTCATGTGAGAGCCATGCTCACATTACAAGCTAATTCATTTAGGACATAAACTTTAACCCAATTTTTTTTTGAAGTGATAACGTTAAAATTTGCCATATTTGAAGTATGTTTAGATTTTTTTTTTCAAATCCTTTTTACACAAAATTTAAGAAAACTCCAAGAGATCTCTGTGCCTTTAACATTCATATTCTTTTGAAATACTTATAAAACTCATAAAATTTTAAGTATTTTTTAATACAAAGATGAAACTCTGTCAATATGAAATATTTCATTGTGCAAGTTGTTTGAGCGGATAATTTTCAGTTGATCCTAATTCAATTATTTTTTACATAGGGTGAAATCTCTATTTATGTTTTTTATTCTATAATTTTATTCCTAGAATTTCTCTGATTAATAAGTGAGAAAACAAGTTAGAAAGTTGTAATCCGGTATGTTGAGTGTAATTTCCACCAATTGGTTGACAATGGTCCACAAAAGGATAAATGATCAACTTCCAATAGGTTGATTCAGTTCAACAGGAAATTATCAACTTCAACCAATGGATTGTGAAGGTCAATAACAAAAGATCATCCTGAACCAATGGATTGATTCAGATTAACATGAAATAACTAACTTCAACCAATAAATTTACAAAGGTCAACAAGATGACTATCAATCAATGGGCTGATTCATATCAACATAATATGAAATAACTAACTTCAACCAATTGGTTGACGAAGGTCGACGAAAGTAAAAGACTATCATCAACCAATGGTTTGATTCAAATTAATAAAACATGAAATAAAAAATGTTCCTGCAAAACACATTTGGAATGCAAATTCAGTGAGGCCACAATTGTAATGTGTAATGTGTAATGTACACGGTACCCTTGGTATGACTGACAAGATTGATTGATATGATTAAGGTATTCGAGACTACACTGTAAGTCAAGTGTGTGCCCTAGAGAGTTGTCTTGCTCATCTCTCAAGACTTTAACAAATTCTTGTAATGCTCTAGTCTTCTGTTCAACCATTCCATCTCCTTGAGTTTTCCAAGAATAAGAAAACTCATGGCTTATTCCTTAAGAATCACAAAATTCAGAAAATCTTGTATTCTTAAACTCCATGTCATTGTCGCTTATGACCTTGACAATCATACTTTTCTTTTCTTCTTGAATGATTTAACACAAATCTTTGAAGACTTCAAAGGTATCTAATTTTTCTCTAAGAAAATTCATCCAAGTATAGCTAGAATAATCATCCACAACCATAAAGAAATACCTTTTTCCTCCTAGGCTGTCTATGTGTAACAACCCCATTACATTCATGTGAAGAAGTTCCAAAAATTTGGAAGTGGTCTGATGTTACAACATTGGATGTGACATCATAGCTTGTTGCATACTTTCACACGCATCAAAAACTTCTCCTCCTTCAATCTTAAGATATGGTATATCTTTGATGATTCCTTTAGATATGACTTCCTTCATTCTTTTAAAATGAACATATCCATGTTTTCGGTGCCATAGCTTCACTTCTTCCTCCTTGGGTGCTGGGCAAGTTGAATAATAAGTAATTATTTTAGATTCCCATAAATAATAGTTGTCTTTGGATCTGACCTCATTCATTACAACAACTTCTTTCTCATTTTTTACTAGACATTCTGATTTTGAGAAATTGACTAACAAATCTTGATCACACAATTGACTTACGCTTATTAGATTAGTAGTCAATCCTTTGACAAACAACACATTTTCCAACCTAGGACATCCATTATACATCCGTTTTCCCACCCCTTTGATTTCTCCATTAAAACCATCACCAAATCTAACAGAGCCTCTAAGATGAGTCTTAACATCCACCAACATCTTTTGAACCCCTGTTATATGTCTAGAGCATCTACTGTAAAAATACCAATCTTCACTTATGAGCTATAAGGTTAATATCCTTATTTTCAATACTCCTCTTCTTACTCACTTTCTTATTCTTGGGAAGAAGTATAAATTTTTTAACTGGATATAATTTGAAGCAGAAGGGATTTATATGATCAGTCTCACCACAATAGTGACATTTCCAAGTAGATTGAGATTGAATTTGAAATTTATTATTTCTACCAAGCTGTTGTAACATGGATCTAGACATGTTGATCTCTTTCTTCTTCTGAGCAGGGAAAACTGTTGCTGCGGTAAAGCGACAAGCAAAAAGTAAAGTATTTATTTTTACCGGGTGATATATATCGGTTAGGTTATATCGTATCGTTTCCATAGAGATTGGTTATTGATTCGTAGTTTGACAATTCTACCATTAATGAGTTTGGGATTAAATGAGTTGAAAATAAAAGACAAAAAGTAAATGAACAAAAAGTATAAAGGATAGACAACTTGTCCGGAACGAATGTAAACTACCCGTCACAGACTTAAATCTACCACCCATGTCATACTCGTCTGTGTCATCACATATCTCTCACAATCTAAGTTATTTCTAACCCAAATTGAGAATTCTCCCAAATCACCTAGATATCCATTTTTGGTATACCTCGACAACCAGAAGTCAACTGCGTCACCTCCATACCCATCTTTGGCATACTTCACCAACGCAGAGGCATTAAGATCAGATACTCTAAGTGAATGTCAGCTCTAAACCCATTTCTAGCATTCAGAAACTAACAGATAATCATCCTTGGTAAGAATCTAAGCGATCTATCTCTAGTAAAGCTCAAACCCCTAACATAGAGTAAAAACCTAAGACAATCACCAAAACAGATTCATAAAGCAAGCTTTATACAACGTCAAAGGCGACAAATATACATGAGTTATGAGTAGATATACATACAAAACCCAACAAAAGAGATTACAAAGAGAAGAGAAGAAGAGGAACCAAACATTTCTTGGTTTGTCAACACCAATCGACGAGGGATTCGACTCCGCATCATCCAAATGCAAGCTCCAATGTTGTTTTCTAAGCTCTCTAGACCAAAAAATGATGTTGATGGTGTTGGGACTCAAAATACCTAATCCATGACCTAAAAATGTGTTTTTAGCCTCTTTTAAAGAATTTTGAAATCGCATGGCGCGCTTAGCCTGGTATTTCCGCGCTCAGCGCGGTCTGTGCTGTCCTGAAAAAAATCAGTATCTTGTTTTTGCCATATCTTGAGAATCGTAACTCGGAATTACGCCCGGTTTGAAGCGTTGGAAAGCTTATTAAATTTTTTATCTAACCATGAAAAATATCAATCAAATTGATGATTTTTATTCTTTGATTTTGAGCCTTATTCATTGATGAGTTGCTCAAATCGCGCGTTTGAAGTCATGTCTTCGACACTTTATTACTCAATGCTCCAATTATGAATGAATACCTATAAAAGAGATGAAAACTATTAAATGATACAATATTTACACGAAAACTCAATTATTCTATTATGTACACATTTATACAAAAAACGGGGGATTTATTTGAAGAATGTCAACAAAAGAATCGATAAGTGCCACTAAACATATATACAAAATAACTAAATTTTGGCACTTATCAACTCTCCCCGACTTGACACATTGTTTGTCCTCAAACAAAGTCAAGTAAACCTAAAGAAACAATGAATGATAATCAAAGAATCACGAATCAACAAGTTTTTAAAACGGAAAACAAATGTATGGTTCAAACGAAAACGTACACGACGAATACAAACTTACCACTATACTACAACGACAACATATAAACGAAACAAATCCTAAGTACAAAAATCATGCAAAACATTCTAAAACAAAACAAGCTCAATCATGAATCACACCTAGCAAAAATTCATCGGTAGATGAAGAACACACAAAGGTGGGGGATAAAAAACACTCCTCCACAATCTTGCAAGTAATAGACTAAATTATGTATTCATCCAAAAACATATTGAAAATACAAATGCAAGAATCACAAGGGCTTTTCAAGGTTGTAATGTGGATTGGTTAACAAACAAGTGATAAGTCCTAAAGCTAATCGAAACAAAAACTTGCCTAAACCTAAGGGAGTGATCAACTCACAAAGTTTCAAACAATATAATTTCAATCAAACTTATTCTTCATCACAAATTTCACACCAAACATACCTCACTTATTAACATAACATTATTCCTACTCTTTTCTTTTTCTTTTTCAAAACTTTTCTCTTTTTTCTTTCTTTTTCTAATCTTTCTTTTTTCACATTTTTTTCTTTTCTTTTTCTTTTCTCTTAACCTCATACCAACCACAATATAAGTATATAAACATTTCTCTTCCCAACTTGAATTCAACCAACATTAATGTGTGAATACTCCCTACTTTCTAAGGCAAGGTAAAAATCCATACAACAACATATAGTTGAGGGTTCAAGAAATAAAGAAATCAACATCCATACAAAAAAAAGTGAATTGACACTCATAGACAAGCATCAAGTTCAAATAAAAATGGATGTTGATAAAAGTTCAAAGGGGCAAACAAACGTTCACACACTCAGATGGTGAATTGAATATTTGGCCAAGGTAGTTATGCTCAAAATCAACAAAATGCCTTGATAATTTTCTTGCAATCATACAATCAACACAAAACAAAAGATTAAGCATAATAAAATCCAGTTAAAACAAGAATGTGGACTCTCATATGTAAACAATGGAAAGCTTCCTCACATTTATGGGTAAAAAGAGGAACTAAAGTGATTCAATTCATGAGCAAGTAATGCAAAAAGAATGAATAGCATGGTAATTATACAAATGATAAATTTCCTAAACATGCTATGCTATAGAAAGCGATAAACGAGTACCTGACGTGTACCAACTTTAAACTATCATTACCATCCATTCGCGAGTTGAAACGATCAAACTCGGAAAAATCACCTCAAAAGTCTTCAAGTTACCAGAACAAAATTTGAGTCCAAACAAAAACAAAAGAGTTATAAAAATAAAATGTACAATATTTACAACCAATAAAACTCCTCAAGCTAAACACGACAAGCTTGCGGAAATACAACATTTACATAACAAAACAAAAGCAAATTACGATACAAAAACTTGGTGACAATGAATTAACAAGTTGAAAAATGAAGATTTGAAATTAAGAACAAGTCCTATTTCAACTTGTTAAAACACAAGTCACCACACACATAAACAAACATAAACAAACATGCTTGTTTTACGTCGTAAGCTCGACGCCTTTATTGTGCGAGCACTAGTAACCTCCTCTCGTCATGCCATAGTATTGCCACACCACGCAAACCTAAAGAAAGTGTCCTAACAACCACACAACAAACGTTACGAGTACGAGACAATTCACAACATCACATGAAAGCTAAGAAAATCACAAATATGTACAAGTATGGAAAGTAAACACACAACATGTACATGTAACATATACAAGTTCATATACAAAACCTATACAACATTTACATTAATTACAAAACTCAAAAACAACGAAATTATCGCAATACAGAAACAATAAAACCAATCCCCGACAACGGCGCCATTTTGTTGTTGCGGTAAAGCGACAAACAAAAAGTAAAGTATTTATTTTTACCGAGTGATATATACCGGTTAGGTTATATCGTATCGTTTCCACAGAGATTGGTTATTGATTCGTAGTTCGACAATTCTACCTTTAATGAGTTTGGGATTAAATGAGTTGAAAATAAAAGACAAAAAGTAAATGAACAAAAAGTATAAAGGATAGACAACTTGTCCGGAACGAATGTAAACTACCCGTCACAGACTTAAATCTACCACCCATATCATACTCGTCTGTGTCATCACATATCTCTCACAATCTAAGTTATTTCTAACCCAAATTGAGAATTCTCCCAAATCACCTAGATATCCATTTTTGGTATACCTCGACAACCAGAAGTCAACTGCGTCACCTCCATACCCATCTTTGGCATACTTCACCAACGCAGAGGCATTAAAATCAGATACTCTAAGTGAATGTCAGCTCTAAACCCACTTCTAGCATTCAGAAACTAACAGATAATCATCCTCGGTAAGAATCTAAGCGATCTATCTCTAGTAAAGCTCAAACCCCTAACATAGAGTAAAAACCTAAGACAATCACCAACACAGATTCATAAAGCAAGCTTTATACAACGTCAAGGGCGACAAATATACATGAGTTATGAGTAGATATACATACAAAACCCAACAAAAGAGATTACAAAGAGAAGAGAAGAAGAGGAACCAAACATTTCTTGGTTTGTCAACACCAATCGACGAGGGATTCGACTCCGCATCATCCAAATGCAAGCTCCAATGTTGTTTTCTAAGCTCTCTAGACCAAAAAATGATGTTGATGGTGTTGGGACTCAAAATACCTAATCCATGACCTAAAAATGTGTTTTTAGCCTCTTTTAAAGAATTTTGAAATCGCATGGCGCGCTTAGCCTGGTATTTCCGCGCTCAGCGCGGTCTGTGCTGTCCTGAAAAAAATCAGTATCTTGTTTTTGCCATATCTTGAGAATCGTAACTCGGAATTACGCCCGGTTTGAAGCGTTGGAAAGCTTATTAAATTTTTTATCTAACCATGAAAAATATCAATCAAATTGATGATTTTTATTCTTTGATTTTGAGCCTTATTCATTGATGAGTTGCTTAAATCGCACGTTTGAAGCCGTGTCTTCGACACTTTATTACTCAATGCTCCAATTATGAATGAATACCTATAAAAGAGATGAAAACTATTAAATGATACAATATTTACACAAAAACTCAATTATTCTATTATGTACACATTTATACAAAAAGCGGGGGATTTATTCGAAGAATATCAACAAAAGAACCGATAAGTGCCACTAAACATATATACAAAATAACTAAATTTTGGCACTTATCAAAAACCTTCACCTCTGACCTTCTCTTCAGTTGATACTGATCTTTGGTATCCTCATTTTCTTTCACCATATTAATTGAATTAGTTAAGTTATCAATCTTGGAATTTAGACGAGTTACCTCATTTTGAAGATGATTGATAATACTAAGAAGTTGCTTCCCTTCATTCTCCAACTCAGTGATGACTTCCATCTGTTATTTCTCTTTCTTGAGGCTTTCTTCACTTGTCACATGTGTCATACCCTAAATTTGTCCGCCTATTTCTAACAGTCAAACTATTTTTAAACACGGGCTTTATAAAAATTTTGGTTTAATTTTACCAACATTTTAATGTCAATTTATTTTGTTTTACTTTAAATTAGTTATATTTCTTAAAATAATAAATATTTTTCCACCCTTCATATACTTTCAAGTGACTTTTTATCATAAATAAATGAGTCAATATAATTGGTAAAGAGGCAAGGCTTTTAAGTATAAGGTCATAAGCTCAAATCTTACTTGTTATATTTTAAACATTTTTCTTTTCATTTGTTACTAATTTTATTTCCATTTTAAAATCATAAAATTGCATTTTTTATTATTTTTATTTTTATTTTCGTTTTTTATTTTAAGGAATTTTTGAAAATAATTATTTATTTGATTTTATGCACTTTTTATCAAAATTGAGTGCAAAAATCATAATTAATAGCAAACAAATATTACCTTTTTTGTTTAACAGTTTTTTATTGGTCAATTGTGTCAATCTGTGTCATACTCACTTCTAATTGTTCAGTTTGCTGACCAAGATAGTCTATAAAATTTGAGCTTTTTATTATTTGGATAATTTCATTTTCTAACAATTTAACATAAGTTTTTACTCTATAAATAATCCTCTATTTTCAGAGTTTAGGAAGAGACAATTTCTCACAATTTCATTTCACACACGATTATCCACGAACCACATACAATATTCTCAAATTTCACAATTCCATTCATACATTTTTTTTTCAAAACTATCTGCGATGTCTTTATTTTGATCGGTGATTTAATTATGAGGCCTCCCGTTGATTTTCAATTTTTATCTTTTTTTAATGTTAAATTAATTTGTTTTTCTACCACATGATGAATCATCTGATGGTAACTTGTTTTTTTTCAAAATTATATTGTTATTAATTTTATGAGGCCAATTATTCCACACACTCTATAGAATCCTAGAGACCAACAATTTTCTGCTCATATTTTCTCTCAATTTTCACACTGAGCCCATTCACAACTAACAAATCTCACCATATACTATACATATTCTTAGTTTTACACACAAAAAACACACTTTTTCGTACAATTTTAACCCTCCTTAGCATCAATATATATATATATATATATATATATATATATATATATATATATATATATATATATATATATATATATATATATATATATATATATATATATATATATATATATATATATATATATATATATATATATATATATATATATATATATATATATATATATATATATATACTCATGATTTCTAATAATCACTTGTTACCTATTTCTTTCCAAATTATCAAACACTCACAGATTATTGTTTTGATCCCACATGGACCTATTTTTTCACATGGAAAATTCATGCTAAACCCTTTTTTAAGATTCAACATAACATTATCATCATTCATATCATTCAAACAATATCACCACACCTTATCAACCATGTCATAAACAACATTCAATCAAAGCAATCATCTCCATCTAAATTAAAACTATTGAAGAGTAATTCATATTCAAAAGCTGATGTTAGAATCAGAAGCTTTTGATGATGTTATTCAGAAGTTGTTATTAATCAGAAGCAGTGTTGCTCAGAATCAGTATAGCTTCTGAGGTTGATTAGCTAGAAGTTGTTGTTAGTCAAGAGTAGAAAGCTTCCGAGGTTGCGTCCAGAAGTATGTTTAACTTTTGGGTTCTTAAGTTTGTTAGCATAGCTATTAAGTTTAGTTTTAAGGGTAATTTAGTATTTCCTAGTTTATACTGTTTGCTTAGTTATTAAGTTTACCTTTTGTTAGGGCATATGTGGCAATTTAATTTGTGTATAAATAGACTAGTGGTAGCTGTAATTTGTAACTACCTTTTTATCATTCATTCCTTTTGTAAGCTTTCTAGCTGCCATTGCAGTAAATATATTCTCTCTTTATTCCTTTCTTGTTCTTCATTACACCTTGTGATCCAATAAATTGGTATCTAGAGCTCCGGTTAGATTCACAGAGGAAACACGAGTGAAACATGAGTATTGTGTGATTGATTTTATTTCTGGGTTCGTGTTGAATCTTTGAACAAAATTGTAACAAAATCACATTTTCTAATTCCGTGGGATTGGGAAACACTGTGTTTGGTGAAGATCTAAGTGTAATGTACAAGGTTGAAGATGAACGGAAATAGTAATCTGTGTACCAAACTTCCAATTTTTGATGGTCGTATGCTTCCACCGGTGTGGTTGTGATCTATGCCACCGAGGTTATGCTTCCATCATGGCTAGCACTTAAGATACTTTATCATTGGTCTCTTTACTGTTCTAAAAAATTTACAAGCTAAGAACTATTTCCAAAGGTAATTTTGGAATTTGACTCTAAATTGACTGAATGAACACTATATCCAACACTTCAATATTTTTACTTGTACCTTCCTCCTGTTTGAATTTTAAAGTGTTCATCACATCAATTTTCAGCTCCTCATCATAGACTTTGAGGGTCATAGTGCCTTTCTCAATATCTATCATGCATCTTCCTGTCTCTAGAAAAGTTCTTCCTAAAATCAATTGGATTTCCTCATCCTCTAACATTTCTTGAACCACAAAGTCAACCAGGAACACAAATTTATCAATCTTAACAAGAACACCAATTGTAATACCATAAGGTATTTTCATTGAATGATCTGCAAATTGAAGTTTCATACGAGTGTCTTACACCTCACCAACTTCAAGCTTTTTATAAATCGATAACAACATAAGGTTCACACTTGCCCCTAAATTGGTAAGTGCCTTATTGAATGATCTATCCCCGATAGTGTAAGGAATAGTAATCACACTTCTATCCCTCTTCTTCATTGGAATTTTAAGACCTTGCAAAATAGAACTACATGTTTCATTTAGCATCACCGACTCAGTATCTATGGTACGCTTATTGGATATGATGCCTTTCATGAATTTGGCATAAATATGCACCTATTCCAAAGCTTCAACAAATAGAATATTAAGTTCATGCTTCTTGAATAATTCTAAGAATTTATCAAATTTTTTCTCATTAAGATCCTTCTTCCTCGCTCTTTTAGGATAAGGAAGTATGGTTTTAGGCTTGGGATATTTCAGTTTTTCCTTCTCAATCACTGGTGGTATAACAACTTCTTTAGCTTGTTTATGATTATCTATAATTTCTAAATCCACCTCTAGCAATTCTTATTCTTCAATTACTGCTTCATCACCCTTTCCAGATAACTTATCACTTCTTGTTACAATTGCATTCATAATGTGATTGTCTCTTGGATTTGTAACTGTTGCACTTGAAAGAGATCCTGGTGCTTAAGCATTTTCCAACTGTTGTGTTATATGACCCATCTGAACCTTTAGATTTTTTATAGAAGCATATGTATTTTTCTGATAATTTTTTATCTCTTCTTGGAACTGAATATTGTGAGCCGCCATATTTTCAATGGCCAATTCCCAATATGTTTCCTTAGGAGCTTGTTGTTGTTGTTGTTACTTCTAATATTGATTATGATACTGGCCTTGACCTTGTTGCTGAACATTCCCTTTCTGATCCCTCCAAGGAAAATTTGGATAATTCTTCCACCCATGATTGTATGTATTCGAATAGGGATTATTCTTATTCAGGAACTTTATGTCTTCAATTTGTCGTGGAGTTGCAAGATAATGCACAATAATGCATGGTCTAATACAAATTTCACAAACATCATTTTGGCCTTGTTGAATCTGAGCCACTTGTTGAGTAACTATGTTCATTACCTTCAGTATTTTCCCCACTCTTGCAGCAATTGTTTCTTCAATTTTTATTTGCTTATTGGCTTATAACTTCAAATCAATTACTCCCTCTGTCTTGCTTGAAACCTTGTCATATAGTTCCAAATTCTCATTTGCAGCAATTACCTCAATTATCTTCTTAATACTAGTGGATTGTTGAAATATTTGATGAACCACCGACTGCAGTGTCAATTAACTACTTTTTCTTAATTCTAAGACCATTTACAAACATTTTCATATGCTCAGTCTGATCCAAATTGTGAGTAGGACAAGCCACTAGGAGAATTTTGAATCTTCTAGTGGCATCCACTAATGACCCACCATCTGTCTGCTTGAAATTGAGGATCTCATATTTTTTTCTCATGAATATTGATACTGGAAAGTACTCATTTAGGAATGTTATTTCCATCTCTTCCCAAGAAGTAATGCTACCAGTCGAAAGGGAATAAAACCACTCATCAGCCTCATCAGCTAAATTGAATGGAAACATCAACAACTTTTCGCTTCAAAAGTATGACCATCTATCTTCAAGGTGCTTCTCATAGTCAGAAACCTTTGTAAATCCTTGTTAGCGTCTTCATTCAACCGAGGCCTTACCTCACATAAACAAATTTGACAAAAGTTAGTAAAAATATAAAAGAACAGAAAAATAAAATTTTAGTTGCAGAGCAACAAAATTTCAATTGAACTACAATTAAACTCTATATTTTGGCTGTCCCCGGCAACAATGCCAAAAACTTGATCGAAAAATTAACAACTGTACTAATTTGCCTCTATAGTAATAATAGGGAAATTCCCCGAATATGGATCTCGAGGACTGCGTATACGTATGGAGCTTAGTTCTTGGTTCAATTAAACAAAACCTTAAGTCTGATTTAGTTAATAATTTATCACTGACAATAATTAAAAAAAGTAGAATGTAAAATTTGGCCTTTTCACAAATATGAGGAACATGCTACGATAAGGTTTTTGATTTGCCATGTAATAACCTTGAATCCTGATTTCTTCAACAAGTTCAAACATTCAATTACCAGATCTTTAGTTTGTTTTCCCCTAAGTCCTTAGTGGGAAAACCTTTGGTCATTCATCTTAATACCTAGGTCCTTAGAGAATTATGATGAAACCAAGCCTTTATTCTATCAAGATTTAACCGGTAACTATAGGGTATCCCTAGTCCTAGGTGATATATACTATAGTTTAATCGTACAAAACCCTTAATAATGGCAGTCCAACCCTAATTTTTAATTGTGAATCAATCCCTAGTTGTCCAATATGGAAAGCCTTAAAAATATTGAACGATTAAATTGAATAGAAAAACTACTGTATTATATAATTAGGAATTCAAATCATTACAACTGGAAAACAGGGACACCCCCTAGCATTGGGGAGGCTTAGCAACTCATATTGTTCAAAAGAATTTCAATGATGTAAAGGTTAAACCTTATACATAATTGAGGAATTTTAATCATCAATCGCATCGGCTCAGAAAAGATCATCGTTCTTCAATAATCTCATATATTGCTCTCTTCAATCGTCTGAATTACTAACTAAAGCTTCGCATTAGATCCCCTATAGCTCCACATTCTTTTGCATTTTAAAGATGCTGACACGGCCCGTGTCAGGAGACTAGGGTGGTCGTGCCAGCCCTTGATTTTCCATCTTCTCCATAGTTTCCCACCTAACACGACCCGTGTCAGGTGACTCGGGTGGTCGTGTTAGGCCTCCTGATCCTTTCCTTTTTCTGCTGTTAAACTTATGATTTCTCCACTTTCTCGCACCGAGTCCCTTAGATCCTTTACTTGAACCTGAAAACAGCCATAAACAGCCAACCAAAGCATAAAATACAGAAATACTTAAAAAAACTAAAAAAGTTAGAATGCGGGAATAAAATAAAACTGACTCAAATGGAAACACAATAGAAAATAAAATATGCAGAATACCTGGATTAATGTCGGACCAGTGACAAAAACAGAGTAAAAATGGTGACCATCAAACTCTTTCTCCTCTCCTTCTCAAGTCTCATCTTCCCCTTATCTCTCAAAAGGACTTTATCTCCTCGAAATTATGATTTCTTAGTGGTAGAAACAAAATGTGAAAATGAGAAATTTATCAGATTTTGAGGTTTAGAAAAGATGGTCATGCAATTACAAAATTTCCCTTAGAACTTAACCCTAATTGTGGAAGATTTCCATTAGGGTTGATTAACACTAATCCATCATTAATAACATGATAAGTGTATAGAAGCTTAGGGAATTACATAATCAAAACATAAATTGGAAGTGAAAGGTGTAAAGGATGTCTTGCTTTGCTAAATTCCAACATAGATAGATATGTGTTCACTCTCTCGTCTTTGCAATCCAAATTGTGCACCTTATGCCAATGGAGAAGGAAGTCTAATTTTTAAAATAAATTAGACGAATATATAATTTTAAGTCAATGGACCATTTTGGTCCGCACATGAAACAGTGAAATTTCACCAATGCTCTTCTTCACAACAAATTTCTTAATTGGTCGTTGCTCTTGCAATAATGACTTAGTTACTTAATTATTTTCTATAAACCTTAATTAGTCTTCACTTTATTTGAAATGCCTTATTTGTAAGTGACTAAAATTCTCTTAATGATATAAACTACCTTCTTACCCTTAACCTAATACTTATAGAATATGTGATTCTCAATGATATTTTAAGTTGTGATATTACATTATTATTGTATATTAGATTAATTACTAGTTACTTTGAATAAACAAAACAATATTTATATTAGTTTTTAAATTTTAATTTTTTTTATTATATAGTGAATAATTTGAATATTAAATTTTGTTAAAGATTCTTGTCTCTTTAATAATGTCAATGGACATCTCCACAAGCCAATAGATTAATTAAAAAACAATCACCATAAATGAACTACATTTCTTTAAACCTAAAGGTTTTCTATAAAAGCAAGTATTGAATATATTGTTATTACACTACCAACACAAAGAACAAAACAAAGAACAAAAAAGAAAAATAAGAAGAGAAATATGGGTTTCACTGAGAAACAAGAAGCTTTAGTTAGTAGTTCATGGGAATTATTCAAACAAAACCCTGGCTATAGTGTTTTGTTCTACACCATGTATGATTTACTTCATTTGAGTGTTTTTGGCTTGTGGTTTTTTTGTTAATTGTTATTTTATATGAAATGGTGCAAACTAACAAGAATATTTTTTCTTCTAATTTAATCAAAATAGTATATTGAAAAAAGCACCTGCAGCAAAAGGAATGTTTTCATTTCTTAAGGATTCGGCTGGAGTAGTTGATAGTCCTAAACTTCAAGCCCATGCTGAAAAGGTTTTTGGAATGGTGAGTGTAATCCATATTGAATTAAGTCTTATTTCATTATTTAATTCCACACTTAAAATACACAACTGTTAAATCTTATTTTAAATAGTAATAGTTATAGAACTAATGTTTCATCCTTCTTAATGTAATATTTAATAAAAGTATTTTTTTTTTTTAATTTTCCATTTTCAAGTTATGTAAAAAAGATGGTTTTTTTGAGTATCTAAAGCTATATCATATTCTTTATTTTAATATAAATTTTATCCACATGATCTTACATATAGGCAATAACTTAGACCACATTCAAATGTTAATGTGGCTCAAGAAGGTCTTTCAAACTTGAAACTTCTTTGTTTATGTTAGCTTGTGAAACTATAACTTAATTTGGACAATATAAATCTAAGATATTTATACCTTTTAAATTATAGGTGCGTGACTCAGCTATTCAACTTCGAACATCAGGAGAAGTAATTTTAAGTGATGCAACATTAGGTGCCATTCACGTCCAAAAGGAAGTTGTTGATCCTCATTTTGTGGTATGTGATATAATTAAAAAAATTAGTGGATACTTTCTTAAATATTTATCGTCTAATGGTAATATATTATCATTTTCAACAATACAACAATATATATTATATAAATTTACGTAAAAAATGATTTTGAGCGATAATACAATAGAGCATTAAAATATTATTTGACTCATGTATATTGCATAGTTAGTTAAATGAGAAAACAACGGTTTATATTGTAACCAACCATGATGCCTTTTTATATGAATGTTATATATCACTTTTCTTTTTAAAGTGATTTATTAATTTTAAAAGAGTCTTCTACATTAAAATAAACTCAAGGGAAGTAAAAACAATTTGCAAAAGAGTTATGGATTATTGCTATTAAGTTGTGTTTTAAGTTGTGTTTTTTTCACTTCCTATATTGTTTATTCCTTTTTGAAAAATATTATTAAGACTAAAAATGAATATTCTTTAAAATAAGCATTAATAATTAAAACAATTTTTTAATGAAATAACATATTTAATTTTATACTTTATTATGTCAAGTTAACTAATATGGAGGCATAGAAAAGAAAATAAGCATTAAGAATCTCATCCTTGAACCAAAAACAAATAAAAGGTGGGATGCCACAAACAGAATATCCAACAATAACTTTCATTGAATGAACAATGAATCCATATATATATATATATATATATATATATATATTAACTTTTATTTAGAGAATATCCAACAATAACTTTCGTTGAATGAACAATGGATATATATATATATATATATATATATATATATATATATATATATATATATATATATATATATATATATATATATATATATATAAAACTAACTAATGTTTTGGTGCCTTGCAGGTTGTTAAAGAAGCTTTGCTAGAAACCATAAAGGAAGCATCCGGAGAAAATTGGAGCGAAGAATTGAGTAATGCTTGGGAAGTGGCCTATGATGGATTAGCATATGCAATTAAGAAAACAATGAATTAAACTTACGATGATATATATATTTATAATAAATTTAAGAAATAAGACTTGTATTACAAAATCTTGTAAATCAAGTTTATATAATAAATATTTAAACTATAACACCTGAATTTCTTTAGCATATTTGTTCTGATTAATTTTTTGATGGTTGTTGAACTTACGACGGTTTTACGGTTAACGTTTGAGTCTAAAATATTTTAGACATTTTTTAGTGAGAAAGAAAAACATGTTTCTCACAATCTTGTGTTGTTTCTCATGTGAAAGCATTTGCTCGCATTGCAAGCTAGTTGATTTGGGAACTAATATGTCAAGTGAGAATTTCAGTTGAGTAAAGGGTATGGTTAGAGAGGCTAAGTATTGAACCCTAATTGTGTAAACTCCCAATGGAAAAATATGTGTGTACTATGTGAATGGGTTGGTATATAAGAAAGTACCTAGATGGAATATGTGTGTAGTATGTGAATGACCGCGTATATAAGAAAGTATCTAGATACAATATGTGTGTACTGTATGAATGACTATGTATGTAAGAAAGTTCTTAGGAACAATATGTGTGTATTACATGAATTACCATGTATATAAGAAAGTACCTAGATACAACACGTGTGTCCTATGTTAATGACCACGTATATAAGGAAGTAGCTAGTAAAATATACATGTATTATACGAATGATCATGTAATTTTAAACCCTACGATGTATAGTATATATTATATCTTGAACCATTTCGTTGATATGATGAATATCAAAACTATTATGAGTGCCTTACAAGTTTTAGATGATCGATTTCCTTGTATTTTAGTTTTTTTTACCTTTCATTGTGTGTACTATTTTACTGTAATAAATATCATGTTGTAGTCTGATATATTATTAGTACTACTTTATGCTATTTTGATGTAATAATACCAATATGTTTAATACCCCAAATTGATAATTCTAGATAGTATCATTTTAGGTATTACAATTGATATTAGAGAAATTTAATTCTAGACCAAGCCATTGGACATCAAAAGTAAATTGTTTAATTTCTTATGGATGTAACATGTATGATTTTTATTGTCATATTAATGACTATTGAGTATAATCCATTTGATACAAGGAATATGAAGGTCAGTGGTCATTCGTGCGCTGGAGGTAGACATTATTCAAGATGAAGACAAAGGTGACGATTGATGGGAACAAATGATGCAACAACAACAACATGAGTTTATGATGCAGATGATGCATCAAGTGCAAGGGAATTAATAGCCACCACCCCACCCTCCACTGTTAGAAGTGGAAAATTAGACTTTTCGAGAATTCTACAGAATGAGCCATTAGAGTTTACGGGAAGCATGACCCTCTAGTTTATAAAGGTTGTCTAAAGGGAACGAAAAGGAGCTTAAAGATTGGGAGCATTTTCAAGCAATATTTTTGGATAAATAATTTTTGGATAGCTTGAGAGATAATAAATAATTGGAGTTCTAGTATATTAGGAAAGGGAACATGCAAGTAGGTGAGTTTGTTGAGAAATATGAAGACATGACTACTGATTCCAACTAACTATTGTATGCAACAGATGAGAAATGAAAGATTAATCAGGTCAAGTTCGATTTAAGAGGAGATATCGAGCATAGTGTGTACCATCAAAATTTTGACACCTATGTTGAAGTTTTAAAACATTCCTATGTGGCGAAGAACTACTTAAAGAAGATTTAAACAGAAAGGAGAAAGCATGGTCTCATAGGATAGATTCTAGGAGATACAACCAACTAGGGTGGCAATTGAATCCATTAAAACAAAATCCATCCAATCCATCCATTAAAAAGTCCATCCAGTCCATCCATCAAATGAAAAATAAGTTAATGGATTGATCCAATCCACCCATTTATATATATGGATTAATCTCATCCATCAACAAAATTTTTATGATCCAATGGAATATTCTTTCAATCAAATAAATCTATTTCATTTTAAATTAAAAAAGAATAATGCATTTAAAAATAATATGTTTTAAAAACTGAAAAATTTATTTATTTTTAAAAAAACCGAAACTTTTTTTTTAAAAGTGAATTTTTTTTTAAAAAAAAAAACTAAATTTTCTTTTTTTAAAAACTGAAACTTTTTTTTAAAACTTTTTTATTTATTTAAAAACTAAAAAAAATCCGAATAAAAAAATTGTACTTTTTTTTTGGAAAAAAAATTCTGAAAAAAAAGTGAAAATAAACTGTTTTTTCAAATTTTTTTTTTCCAATTCATTTAACAGTACTTTGACTTTTCTTTTCATAAGACTAAAAAACATCTAACCTCATTCAAACTTTTTGAGCTCTTGATGGCTTTTCTAAACTAACATTTTCTTAAAATCAACCAACACACAACTTTAGTTTTTTAGCCGAACTACTTGGTTTTGATTTCAACATCCCACATTGTTGGTATGTAGGCCTGAAACTCATTAGAAGTTCTATCAAACCAAAAATTATAAAAAATACTTATTTTCTCCCTCCACCATCCATTTTGTACATATGCTCTTTTTTAGCACACATATACAAATTTTTAAAAAGGTTCATGCGGAGTACCGTAGATGCTTTGGGTGCCTAACACCTCCCCTTTGCATAACAAACCCCAGTCTCGGATCTCTGGTCTTTTTTTAGGATTTTATTCGCTCTTTTTCCTAGTCCTTTGGATAAAATAAAAGCGCGGTGATGACTCTTTTATTATTT
Organism: Vicia sativa; assembly: GCA_021764765.1. Taxonomy (NCBI): domain Eukaryota; kingdom Viridiplantae; phylum Streptophyta; class Magnoliopsida; order Fabales; family Fabaceae; genus Vicia; species Vicia sativa. Next base: position 164,755,139 of record CM038795.1, on the reverse strand, counting down.
TTTGAGTTAAGTCAATTCAATGGCTTATACTCGTAGTTTTTGCCGCTACAGCACCATCGCATGACAAAACATAACACTATTGGTTTATTTACTTAGTTATGCTTGAAACACATTCAGATGTACCTACCAAGAAAGTGGGCGATGCACATATTTATCTTATTTTCTATAAAAATTGCTTAGACCTTCTCATAATTCAAAACATACAAAATAGTAGGGGTGATTCTAGATGGACGAATCATAATTCATATTCAGGTTTTACATTAACTATTTAAACTTTAATTTTCAATATGCAGTCAAACAAACTACTTGCAATCACCTTAGATAAGCATAGTTGAGATAGAATTTGGTAACCACACATCTCCCTGTGAGAATGAACTTTTATATTACTTGAAACAACTGTGCACTTACGTTTCACACCCATCAGTCATACATAATCAAGCATCAGAAATAATAATCCTCTTTCTAGCATAATTAGGTCTTCATTTGGGCTTCTTAGAACAAACATGCAAGCATCATATAAAAAACAAGATCAAGTAAACATAGTTGAATGACTATCAAGCTATAATTTCATTTATCAAGCCATCTAATTCCCACCCTTCATACATTACTAAGATTGATGATAATCCCAAATTACAAACCTATGGAATCCCACCTTTAATGCTTGAACAATTATGACTTCGTAATGATAATTACGAAGGATGATGATACATGGCTTGCATTGAACCTTAATTTTCCAAGAGTTCAAGGATCTTCCATTCATGCATGATGAATTTGGAGCTTTATCATTGAACTCCTCCTCCTTGAAATTATGATTTCTTAGTAAGAGAAACAAAATGTGGAAATGAGAAATTTTATAACATTTTATGGTAAAAGGTGGCCCTATAATTACAAAAATTCCCTTAGAACTTAACCCTAATTGTGAAAGATTTCCACTAAGGTTTGTGTCACACCCTAAATTTTACCCTGCATTTTTCATCTAATTCATTTGCATTACTTTACATTGTCTTATTCACATCTCGCATTAGTAATCAATTTTTATATTTGGCTTCACATCTTTAGTTAATACTTATGTTAATCTCTTGTATTTTACTAGCATTTGCATTTTTATAATGTCTTTGAATTTTAGTTAGCATTTTCACTTTTCATTGTTAATTTGTAATTGAATATATTTTGCATCAAAGTAGTCTTAGTCATACTTGCATTATTTTTGAATTTTTGCACATTTGACTTTGCATTGTTTTTTTTTCTTTCAATTTCTGCCCTAACAGCCAGAACTTCTGCTCTCAACAGCCAGAACTTCTGTTCCCAATGGTTAGAACTTCTGTTGCCTAAAGGTCAGAACTGCTATTGGCTAATGGTTAGAACTTCTGTTCCTAACGGTCAGAACTTCTGTTGCCTAACGGTCAGAACTTCTGTTGCCCAAAGGTCAGAACTTGTGTTGCCTAATGGTCAGAACTCTGTTCCTAACGGTCAGAACTTTTGTTGCCTAAAGGTCAGAACTTCTGCGGCCTAATGGTCAGAACTTCTGTTGCCTAACGATCAGAACTTCTGTTGCATAAGGGTCAAACTTTCTGTTGCCTAAAGGTCAGAACTTCTGTTGTCTAACGGTCAGAACTTCTGTTCCCAACGACCAAAACTTCTGCTCCCAACGGCCAGAACTTCTTCTCCTAACAACTAGAACTCCTGTTCCCAATGGCAAGAACTTCTGTTCCCAACGGCCAGAACTTCTGTAATGTCAAATAATTATTTTATATGTAGAATAATGTTTATTATTTTATTTTATTTTATTTTTTATTTTTATAACTTTCAATTGTTTTATATATATATATATATATTTGTTAATATTGATTATTTAGTAATATTTTATTAAGTAATGTTTATTAATTAAACAATTAAATATTTTTTTAGTTGTTATTGTACATATAAGACAAAAAGTAATAAAAAGATTTGTTTCTCTATTTTTATGATTTTTTAATAGTAAATGCAAAAAAAAAGAAGGAAAAGAAGAGAATGTGGTCATTGCTGTTTGTTTCTAGTACACCCTTTGCGCTCCTCTCCTACCATATGGCCAACCTGTAAATGTAAATTCAAAAGTCAGTACAAACATAATCAGAACTTGTACAATTTCCAGCTCCTCCACTACACAAAATCCAATTCCACTACTTGTACCACTGTCCTCTTTAATCTTATCCTCCCACCCTCTCAAATTTCCTCTTCTACCCTCATCTTCCTCTTCCTATATAAGAGTCCTTCAATCTCTCACTCTACACCAACAATCAACTTAATAAACCTCTGTTGAAAACCTATCGCCTTCACTTCCCTCACCCTTCAAAACCTCTGTTCAACCTCAAGCCTCACTAAACCAAAAAATTATTCAGAACATCAAAACCTGTTAATCATCCTCATAACCTCAAAACCGAACCCACACAGTTTCAAAACAGAGCAACCATTAACAACACCCTTACAGCCTCACCCTAACATCACCATAATATCAACCTTCTGTCAACAAATAACCACCAACAATATACACAGAAAAATCTCTTAACTTCCATATCAACCCACCGTTCCCATTCCAAATAAAAAAACCAACCTCATAATCCAAACCCAGCCATGTTTCTTTCACCACACTAGTTGTGTTTTCTCCTGGCCCAATTTTTTAAATTTCTATTCCTTTTAACTAATTTCTTTTTTAGAATAATACATAATAATAATAATTTTGTTTGAGTTTACTTCTATTTTTATTCTTTTATCAAATATTTTAGAATATATAAAATATTAGTTTAGATTTAAAATTTCATTCTTATTGTTAAGTAGTTTTAGAATAATTTTTTCTTTTATTTAATGGTTGAATTATTATTTATTTAGACATGTATATTTTTACATGGAATTGTAATTATTCGATTCATCCCCATTTGTAAACTTGTATCCCCATCCCCATGAGATGTAATAGTTTAGTAAATATTTTATCGCTTTATTTATTATTCATCACAATTTACAAACCAAATGCTTTCAAACTAATACTCGATTGCGAGCCATTTTCACTACCTTGAGTTGACAAAGCTTAGAAGCGTCGCAACGACCACACATTTATGCACACACCACGCTTTCTCTTGGGCTTACAATGAGAATTTGATTGATTAGTTAAACATTATTTAATTATCTAATTAGGTTATTTCAAATCGATTAGTCCATCTAATTAATTTTATTAAACTAATTACTTGATTAAATTTCGTTTAATTAGTCGATTAAATTTATTTCGCGCATGCACCTACACAATTGTTAATTGTCTTATCATTTGTGCAAGCCACCTTTATGGGCTTTTAATTCATTTACTCATTTTATTTCATACTTGTATACATTTATTCGCTTGATTTCGATTATCGCGCCTTGGTCCACATACCAAGTTTTCATCCAAAGGGCCTCATGGTAGGGAGTAGACACTTGTCTATTCTCTCGAGATTAATCAAGTTTTCTTGGTTAATCATAGCCCAAATCTCCTATCATTGTATATTCACCACTTTTCTAATAAATTTCCAAACCTCGATCCAACGTCGAGTTGTTTTCAAAAATGTTTTCACAAAAAAACTTGGATGATATTTGATTTAAGTTGTTGGATGATAGCCCAATGGTTTAAAACAAGTTTAAAGTCTTTAGGTTGTTGGATGACATCTCAATAAACTAAATACTCTCATCCACGCAAAATACCTAACAAACGTGAACCTCGTTTCACCTCACTATTTTCATAATAAACTTTTTGGGATGAGAGATGATTGGTCGAGCTCACTCACCAGTTTCGAGTACTTGCATCATTAGATGATAGCCTAATGTTTCGGTACTTGTCATTCACCATTAAAATTAATTCAAACTCATCAAACCTTGCCCACGTGCAAGTCCTTTTTCAAACTTACATTGCTCACACGCGATCTTCCTTCGCTCACACGCGATCTTCTTTCGCTCACACGCGAATTGCACTAGTGATGTCTTATCGTCCACGTACGATTAAGCTCCTATTTTCATAAATAAAATCAACCAACCAACAAATATTCTCGCAACCGAGAATTACGTAAGCTCTGACTTTTTCATCGCACTTGGGGAATACGTAGGCACGAGATTCTAACATCTTGGCGAGCACACTTTCAAAAAATTAGAACATGTCTCATTTCTTTCAAATTTTCTTGCATAATAAATAGAAGATAGCAAATTTATACACTAAACACACAAACACACTTAGAACTAAATGAGTCCCATCGAGTACGATGGATGTGAGGGGTGCTAATACCTTCCTCTTACATAACCGACTCCCGAACCTGCATCTCTTGGTCTCGAAGACTATTTCATTTCATTTTCGTTTTTTGGATTTAATCTATATTTTCCCTTTCCTCATTAGGAATATATAAAGTTAGGTGGCGACTTCATTGTTTCATTTTATAATCGAAATTTTTCGATTAGCATCTACGGTTTGATTAACTATAATATATTACTTAGATAAACCAGTCAATCATTAAGAACATTATAAGTGTTTAGAAGCTTGCGGAATTACATAATCAAAATATATATGTTGGAAGTGGAGGGTGTAAAGAATGTCTGCTAAATTCCAACATAGATAGATATGTGTTCATCCTCATCTTTGCCATCCAAATTGTGCAGCTTCTTCCAACGGGGAAGAAAGTCTTTTTTTTTTTTTAATATATAATTTTAAATCAATGGACCATTTTGGTCCGCACATGAAATAGTGAAATTCTACCAATGCTCTTCTTCACGGAAAATTTCTTAATTAGTTATTGCTCATGGAATAATGACTTAGTTACTTAATTATTTTCCATAAACCTCCATTAGTCTTCACTTATTAGTAAGTGACTTAGATTCTCTTCATAGTGTAAATTACCTTTTTACCCTTAACCTCATAATTATGGAATATATGATTCTCAATGATATTTTTAAGTTGTGATATTTCGTTTATTAGACTAATTACTAGCTACTTTGAATAAACGAAACAATATTTACATTAGTGTTTAAATTTTTATTTTTTATTTTTTTATTATATATAGTGAAAAAATTGAATATTAAGTTTTGTAAAAGATTCTTGTCTCTTTAATAATGTCAATGGACATCTCCACAAGCCAATAGATTAATTAAAAACAATCACCATAAATGAACTACATTTCTTTAAACCTAAAGGTTTTCTATAAAAGCAAGTATTTAATATATTGTTATTACACTACCAACACAAATAACAAAACAAAGAACAAAAAAGAAAAATAAGAAGAGAAATATGGGTTTCACTGAGAAACAAGAAGCTTTAGTTAGTAGTTCATGGGAAATATTCAAACAAAACCCTGGCTATAGTGTTTTGTTCTACACCATGTATGCTTTACTTTACTTGGATGTTTTTGGCTTGTGTTTTTTTTGTTTTAGTTAATTTTTATTTTATATGAAATGGTGCAAACTAACAGGAATATTATTTGCTAATTTAATCAAAATAGAATATTGAAAAAAGCACCTGCAGCAAAAGAAATGTTTTCGTTTCTTAAGGATTCGGCTGGAGTAGTTGATAGTCCTAAACTCCAAGCCCATGCTGAAAAGGTTTTTGGAATGGTGAGTGTAATCCATCTTCAATTAAGTTTTGTTTCATTTTTTAGTTCTACACTTAAAATACACAACTGTTAAATCTTATTTTAAATAGTAATCATTATAGACCTAATGTTTCATCCTCTTTTAATGTAATATTTAATTAAACTATTTTTAAATAAAAAAATTCCATGTTCCTATTTTACAAGTTCAAGTTATGTAAATTAGATCTTCTTGGAGTATATAAAGTTATATCATATTTTTTGTTTTAATATAAATTTTACCCATTTGATCTTATATATAGTCAATAACTTAGACGATATTCAAATGTTAATGTGGCTAAAGAAGATCTTTCAAATCTGAAATTCTTTGGTTGTGTTAGCTTGTGAAATTATAACTTAATTTAGATAATATAAATCAAAGATATTTACATTTTTTAAATTATAGGTGCATGACTCAGCTATTCAACTTCGAGCATCAGGAGAAATAGTTTTAGACGATGCAACATTAGGTGTCATTCACATTCAAAAGGGAGTTGTTGATCCTCATTTTGAGGTACGTATTATAATAAAAATATTAATGGATACATTCTTAAATATTTATTGTCTAATAGTAACTTATTATCAAATTCAATAATATAACAATATATAATTAAATAAATTTACGAAAAAATAATTTTGAACGATTATACAACAGTATATTAGAATATTATTTAACTCCTATATATTGCATAGTTAGTTAAGTGAGAAAATAATGTTTATATGGTAACTAACAATGATATATTATGATTGTATATATGCTACCAATCATTGGTTTACTAGAAATGGATAGCACTGCCTTTTTATATGAATGTTATCTATCGCTTTTCTCTTTTAAAGTGATTTGTGAATTTTAAAAGAGCCTTCTACGTTAAAATAAATTCAATGGAAGTAACAAAACAATTTGCAAAAGAAGTATGGATTATTTTTATTAAGTTGTGTTGTTTTCACTTCTTATTGTTTATTCCTTTTTGAAAAATATTATTATGGCTAAAAATAAATATTCTGTAAAACAAGCATTAATAATTAAAACAAGCATCAATGAAATAACATATTTAATTTTATACTTTACTATGTCAAATTAACTAGTATGGAGGCGTAGAAAGGAAAATAGTATATATATATATATATATATATATATATATATATATATATATATATATATATATATATATATATATATATATATATATATATATATATATATATATATATATATATATATATATATATATATATATATATATATATATATATATATATATATATATATATATATATATATATATATATATATATATATATAAATTTAAAAAGCTTTCTTAGAAACCATAAAGGAAGCATCAGGAGAAAATTGGAGCGAAGAATTGAGTACTGCTTGGAAAGTGGCCTATGAAGGATTAGCATCTGCAATTAAGAAGGCAATGAATTAAACTTACGATGATTTATATTTATAAATAAATGTAAGAAATAACACTTGTATTACAAAATCTTGTAAATCAAGTTTATATAATAAATATTGTTGAAACTATAACAGTTGAATTCCTGTAGCATATTAGTTGTGATTAATTATTTTTTTATGGTTGTTGAACTTACGATGCTTTTATGCTTCAATGTGGCATATGTTTATGAAACCTAATTGAAAGAGTCGCATGCTGCAACGTAACTTACAATGTGACAGTTTAAAATTATGGAATATTAAAAGTCTAGTTAGAATTTTTGTTCTTCTTTTTCAAATTCTTGTTACATAATTTTTGAGAGAATTCTTAGGAACCTTTGGTTCCCATCCTCAAACAATAAAATCCTTCGAACTATTTTTAGTTCCTTTTTAAACTTATCTTTTTACCAGACCCTTGTTCTTTATTAGAAGACTAGGTATAGACAGCTCCCTTAGTTTGAATGTCAATCAAGTTATTTTGATTTTTCCTGTAAAAATTCAAAATGAAATTTCTATGATAGTATGTTTACCTCTAAATTTATCAGAATCTAAGATTGAATTAAAGTTTCTAATAAAGCACCAAGGCAACGAGTGAACATCCTCCAACATAATTAGGTCATTCCACAGAGTTTTTCTTTTAATATCTCGTAAATTTTTCCCAAGAAATTTTTTTGTTTGACTCAAGAAGATTATGTTCAAATTAGAACCCAAGAAGAATGAAAAGTTGCATCCAAGCTTCAAAGGGTCGTTGCATGGTGGAAATTGGAATATCAAGTCAAAGAGAATGAGAAGAAACCCTAAGGGCTCACTTTCATATCCATTCTTATTCACTGAATCCTCTCTTGAAACCATAACCAAAGGGTGGAGTTCTTGAGCTTTAATTTCATGTAGAACATCTAGGGATTTTTCATGTTATGATCTTTCTATGAAATTTTGTAGAGTTAGGTCATTTTTCATATGATTGAGTGTTGATGATAATTTATGTGGATTGTTTGATTTGTTGTAACAAAATCATTTTATTTTATGATTGATACTGACATTTAATTAATACTACCTATGAATGATGTGAATGGGTGAGAATATGTTGAACCCTGGGCTAAATGCAGTAAAAATGGAGAATAGTGTTGATACTCAATTATTACAGATGAATAATCAAATAATTGGTGTAAGAAAATGGATTTTTCTAGGTTGTATCAATGAAAATGTTGAGCTAGAATCATGAGCCAAAAGGAATAAGTATCTATTACCCAACAGGAAATGGAAAAAATTGAGACTTTCAAAAACATTTTACTTAGCAACACGAAGTATAAGGATACCTATCGGTGGGTAATATGTTATTGGATAATGCCTGATGTTATGAACTGATCTGCAACGAAAATAGAAGAAAGTATTATTTTGATTCTCTTCTAGTAATAATTACGATTACATTAAATGACAATATTAAACATTTTGTTTATTTTTAAAAGAAACTTTTTTATATTATTTTTATATCCATCCTTTGTATTCCCTTAAGTAATATTATTATAATATATAACTCATTTATACTATTTGTGCGGCTATTAGTTGAAATATCTTCGCACTAAATGACAATGCTCTATGTTATTAGGCCAGGAAGGGTACATAAGTGGGATGTAAAGTGAGAATTTCAGTTGAGTAAAGGGTATGGTTAGAGAGGCTGAGTATTGAACCTAATTGTGTAAACTCCTGATGGAAAAATATGTGTGTACTATGTGAATGAGTTGGTATATAAGAAAGTATTTAGATGGAATATGTGTGTAGCATGTGAATGACCGCGTATATAAGAAATAAGAAAGTACCTAGATACAATATGTGTGTACTATATGAATGGCTATGTATGTAAGAAAGTTCTTAGGTACAATATGTGTACTACATGAATTACCATGTATATAAGAAAGTACGTAGATACAATACGTCTGTCCTATGTTAATGACCACCTATATAAGGAATAAGGAAGTAGCTAGTAAAATATACATGTACTATATGAATGATCGTGTAATTTTAAACCCTACAATGTATGGTACATATTATATCTCGAACCATTTTGTTGATATGGTGAATAGGGGTGTGCATGGATCAAAAAGCAAACCAAATTGAATCATATATATAGTTTAGTTTGGATCTTAAAACTATTTATATAAAATCGGTTTGATTTTTTAAAATTGATTTACATGTAGATTAGTTTGGTTTTAAATAATAAAAAACAGTTTTAAAAAAACCGATTTTTCTCAAAACTAGTTTATTATTTACTTTAAAAAAATAGTTTTATAAAAAATCAATTTTAAAACCAATTTTATAAAAATTCAATCGTATAAAAAAATAATTTTAAAACCAATTTTTTAAATAAAAAATATGACAATTAAATTCGTAAAAGAGATTTTTTTTTAATAATAAATCTCATTAAAACATCATGTTAAGCTTAAATAAAACAAGTTCAACTTCCTTATGTCCACATTATCAGTATGCTTGACATCAGAAAGTTTTTATAGTTTGTTCAAATAAAATTTATCTATTCATTGATCAACACTTCTCTATCTTAAACATAAGTACACTTCTCAATGCAAAATAAATATTACATTTACATGCCACAAAAAATGCAGCTGCATTTCGTGACTTCAGAAGCATGAAACCTACAGAAGAATTGAAGCCGCAAAAAATTGGGTATATGTGTGAAATACATGGACCATGAAGCATGCTACCTCAACAACACCTTTCAAATACAAAGTAAACTGATACCTCGAGTCCGGGTGGCAAGGAGGATGGCTAATGCAGTCATCTGCGTGTTGTTTTTCACTTGCCAGCAACAACGTATTATACCAGTTTTAGAATATGGTAACCAATTATTTTTAATTTTATCAAATGAGCAACCAGTTTTAAAATATAGTATTGGGTTGGATTTTAAAATTTGAATTAATTTGGATAGTGATTTGGTTCATAGTTATTGGTTTTTTTGCACACCCCTAATGGTGAATATCAAAACTATTATGAGTGCCTTACAAGTTTTAGATGATCGATTTCCTTGTATTTTAGTTTTTTACCTTTCCTTGCGTGTACTATTTTACTGTAATAAATATCATGATGTAATCTGATATACTATTAGTACTACTTTATACTATTTTGATGCAATAATACCAATATGTTTAATACTTCAAATTGATAATTCTAGACACTATCATTTTAGGTATTGCAATTGGTATCAAAGAAGTTTAATTCTAGACCAAGCCATTGACCATCAAAATTAAATCGTTTAATTTCTTATGGATGTAACATGTATGATTTTTATTGTCATATTAAACACTATTGAGTATAATCCATTTGATACAAGGAATATGAAGGTCAATGGTGATTCGTGCGCCGGAGGTAGACATTATTCAGGATGAAGATAGAGGTGACGATTGATGGGAACAAATGATGCAACAACAACATGAGTTTATTATGTAGATGATGCATCAAGTGCAAGGAAATTAATAGCAACCACCCCACCCTCCACTGTTAGAAGCGGGAAATTAGACTTTTCGAGAATTCTACAAAATGAGCCCATTAGAGTTTACGAGAAGCATAACCCTCTAGTTTAAAAATGTTGTCTAAAGGGAATGGAAAGGAACTTAAAGATTGGGAGCATTTTCAAGCAATATTTTTGGATAAATAATTTTTGGATAGTTTGAGAGCTAATAAATAATTGGAGTTCTAGTATATTAGGAAAGGGAACATGTAAGTAGGTGAGTTCGTTGAGAAATATGAAGACATGGCTACTGATTCCAACTAACTATTGTATGCAACACATGAGAAATGAAAGATTAATCAGCTCAAGTTCGGTTTAAGAGGAGATATCGAGCATAGTGTGTACCATCAAAATTTTGACACCTATGTTGAAGTTTTAAAACATTTCTATGTGGCTGTCATACCCCAATTTTTGACCTAATATACCACCTCACATTTGCATCATTGCATAACTAACAGTTCAGAACAGAATTAATTGGGTGTAGAATTCACAGGTCAAAATTAGGGTTTCATCAAATTTTCATATGATTCAAGAGGCAACCAACTAGGGTTTGAGTTTTACTCACTTCATTTGACCTATCTTGATCAAAACATCAACCTTTGATCCTCAGATATCCAACTTTTCTCATTGATCAATCGAGGATCGACCAATTAGGGTTTTGGTCGAGCATGAGTATTCTCTCATTTTTTGAGCAATGAATGACTTTTTTGGTTAGAGATTGGTCATTATATCTTAGATACAACATGTTGACCTAATTTCTGGATTCAAAACATCACAGAAGTTCACAGACTTCATCAGTCAATTTCTGAAACATCTGATAAAAATTCATCTGCACTGAAAAGTCAAACTTTGACTTTTGGTCAACTTTTTCAAAACAAAACTTTTTCAATCATCAAAATACTTCAAATGATCTATCATGATCATAAAAAAATCAAAGAATTTGGAAAAGTCAACAAAAAGTCAAAATTTTCAACACTTAGAAAAATTTTCAAGTGTTAAAATTTTGTAATTTTCCCAAACTTCATGGCATTTTTTCACATAGTTCCACTTTGATTTGGAAAAAACTCAAAACATGAAAGTTGTAGTCCTTGAAACAAGCTTTCCAAAATGTCCAAGAACTCTCAAATCCATGGAGTCTAGCTATACTTTTGAAATTGAAACATAAGGCTCCATAACCATGGATTTCAAGGTCGAAACTTCAAGATTATAGGTCATTTTTTGATTTCTTCTTCTAGAAGCAATGCCACCTTGCCAAATTGAGATAGAACTGATAAATATCAGTTGAAAGTAATAATTGAAGGATAGGATCAAGATTGGATTTTCACACATGGTTAAAAAAGGAAGTTTCCTTTTAAGGCAAAATGACTTTCTTGCCCTCTAAGGCAAGTTTGAATTACCAATGCCATTTCTTTGTGCCTAACATTTCAGAATTCATGGCCTATAAATAGAGGTATCATTTTCAAGTTGAAACTACACCAAAGCCATGCAAGTACATGCTTTCACTCTTCATCTTTGAAAATTCAAGTAACTTATGTCAATTTGTGAAAACTTGCAATTTTGAAAACTTGTGAAAACCATGAAGAATTTTGGTGTCTAACATATCCTATAATCAATATCTAACATGTTTGAAACATAAGATCAACATAAGCAAAGATAAAAAACAGTTTTCACATCTCATGTCATTATGCTTGCCAAAACTGCCTTAAGAGTCGAATTCATAGGTTGGCTCGAGCAATTGATGTTCTAATCATTCAAACATCATCCACAAACATCATAGAGATGATGCAGATCATGAACAACAACCTGTAACACCTCTAACCCAGAAATCCAGTTTCTATTTCGAGCTTATGCACATGGACTTGGTTGAATTGATCCAGGGTGATTCGAAGCAAGCAGACCACTCATACATGATCCATAGAGGCCGTTGATGCTTAAACAATCATTAGAACTCAATTGGAAACACTCCTCCATCGAATTCGATTTCAACTTCAACAGGTAAGAGCTCGAACTTCAACTCCATGATTCTTTGATTCATTTTGAAAAAACTCTTGGCCATTTGTTTTCTGCACCCTACACGACCATTAACCCTCAATCAATTGGAAAAATCATCCATCATACGCCATTTCAATTAGGATTTTCAGTTCTAGGGTTCTTCGTGTTCATCAGAAATTTAACCATGTTAGACCAAAAATAAATGAAATTAACAACTACCATCATGTTCTTTGTCAAAATTCGGTCAAGTTTCATGTTTATTTCATCCAATTTCATCAAGAAATGAAGATTCCATGGCTGATGAAGGATCAGGGAAGAAGAACAAGGCTTCGCGCGTGTTCTTGTTTTTCAAATTCAAAATTTCCAATATAATATTAACACGTGGTTTGACTTCAATACACGAATGCATTGTTGCCCCAGCGGTTGCCAGCTCACTTTTAAGTCACTATGCCACGTATCCACCCATCAGGTCCTGGGTTCAAGCCTCCCATGGACCAATTTTTTTCAAACTTTTCATTTTTTCTTCATATTTTTTACAAACTTTAACATTTTTTTAACCAATCAAAACTCCTCATTTTGAGGTGATTTTTTGTACACTTGTCAATAAATACATCTATTTTATGATAGTGCAAAATTTTCAGAAAAACTTTCATCTGATTATGTTTTAATCGAGCCGAAAACGACGCTTTGAGCACTTTTCAAAACCACTTTAAAAGGTGATTTTTTCAAACTTTCGAATCCCGATTCTTTTCAAAACTCCTTATAAGTGAACTTCACATTTCAAAAACACTTTCAAAACCATTTCTTCAAAACTTTTTTCATCAAACTTACATCTTTTTACCATGATCGATCCGATTTAAACGATAAAACCAATTCGTTTTCTCTCGAATTTCTTAATCGATCATGGGCCTCCCTCACGGTGTAAGTCCCAAAAACATTCTTTATGTACATACATATTTTCCTTGTACATATCAAATTCTTTTCATATACATACAAATTTTTACCTGTACATAATACAGATACTTTTTATACTCAAGTACAGACAAACTTCGACCGTTTGTTTTTATTTCACTTGTGTATACACTGAATACCATTGGTATTGAAAGGAGCGTTATTCTCGGTGAAACTGCTTTTACACCAATGGGCCACCCTTATGGTGTAAGTCCCAACCCTCCTATGTACATCCACATTCTCCTGTACATAAAATACTCGTTCGTGTACATATTTACTTCCTTGTACACAATTCAAACATGTAAATAATCAAGTTACGCTCGTTTTAAACGTTCGTTTCACAGACACTTGTTTATATTTCATAAACTCTTGTAAAATAAACATCATGCATTGTTTATATTTCCTTCATAAACTCCTGTGAATACATATCACACACACACACACACACACACTTGTTTATACAACTGTCTAGTTATAACATAACAACTAGTCTAACCAATAGGTTCCCCACAGTTAGCCTCCTCTTGGGCTTTATACAAGATAACTCTCCCCACAGAGTTCAGCCTCCTCTTAGGCTTCATATAAGAAAACTCATTCATCAGAGTTAAGCCTCCTCTTAGGCTTCATATAAGAAAACTCATTCATCTGAGTTTAGCCTCCGCTTAGGCTTCATATAAGACAACACTCCCCTGTTGAGTCAGCCTCCTCTTGGGCTTCGTTCAAAAGAACTCCTTATTGAGTTTAGCCTTCTCTTGGGCATCATACAATGAAAGAGACATAAAATATCTTAACAGCCTCCTATTGGGCTTCCAATACAAAGAATCACCCGCGTTAGGATAGAACCCAGAGAGTATAATTTCCCGGTGAAATTGCTCTTAATTCCAAAAGGATGGTTTCCCGGTGAAATCCCTTTTAAAGACAAAGCCAGCCATACCCTATAGCTTCCTCTTGAGCTTCATACAAGGACCCTCAATGACCCTCAGAATGCCTTCTATTGGGCTAATAATACAAGGACCCATGGGCTTCTTAAAAGCATCCCTTTAATCCAATCAATTTCTCCTCGAGATTTAGACGTTTATCATCTCTATGGAAGAAGTATCTCATCTATCACATCACATACGATCAAAAAAAAACTTTTCAAATTCTTTTCAAACAAAAACATCTCTTAATTGTAAGTGGTAACGCTTGTACACTCAAGCAAAACACCCAATGCTTACAGTTAAAAGATTCAATCATCTTTTTCAAAACATCTTTCTTAAACATGTAAGTGGTAACGCTTGTACACTCAAGCAAAACACCTATAACTTACGATGAAAGATTTTTATCAATCAAACTTTTCAAAATGTATGTGATGAAATAGATTAGATACATTTTTCATTAAGATGACATTTGTCTATCTCTTACTAACATCCCGTAGCTTTCCACTAGCATAAGTGGGAACTACGATTGCTCTGACTTTCTCAACATCCTTTTAAGAATACGTAGGCACAAGGTCTCATCCTTGGCGAGCAAATTTCTTTCTCCCTCAGACCAAACAAACCATAGATCCCTGTAGATCCGAGCTACAAATGCTCTGATTCCCACTAGGGGATATGTATGCAGAAGATCCACAGATCTTTGCGAGCACAATAATAACAAACACTAGGATCCCATATAATCTATCCTTCTTAAAATCCCAAAGGAGAAACTTTCCCAATCATAGAAATAACAATTAAAACACACAAACATATCAAACATATTCATATATAAAGCTATAGATAACTATATATATTTAGGGTGCTCCATCTATTCCCTTTATATAACAAACCCCCTTACTCAGAATCTCCCCAATGCGTTGCGTCTAGTTTGCGCTAGTCGTTACGCATATCAAAATCAATTGAGGGTATTAACAGCTTTCCCCTTTTAATCATTAAATCATTTTTTCTTGTGTTGAAAATAATAAAGCTTGATGCTCGCGGCATATTTATAAACAAATCAAAAGAGTAAATCGTTTCGAGCCAGAGGATCCGAATTCAGATTCGATTCCTTAGCACGACACTTTTTAACGCGAACAGTGGCGGAGAACTACTTAAAGAAGATTTAAATAGAAAGGAGCAAGCATGGTCTCATAGGATAGATTCAAGAAGATACAACCAACAACTAGGGCATAAAGGTTTCCCAATAAAAGGAAAGCAGGTTCAAAGTGTCAAACCCAACAACCTCCAACTATGCACAGTGTAAGAAAACCCGTTTTGGGGAGTACAGATTTGGACCTGGTAGGACTGGACGGGTGTACACATTAGAAGCCAAGAAGTTAAAAGGAATTATATGCATAATTAGCTACTTTTTGTACTCTTTGATTGCAGATAGTCACACTTCTTTATTTCAACTAGATTGTAAATAGGCTTGGCTTAGAATTAATTGGACTACCTTCCCCGATGGTAGTCATTACATCCACAAATAGTAATATAGAAACTAGTTAGGAGTGTGAGAATTATTAGATAACCGTGAATGACCAGAGAGACTCTGCCTCGCGGGTATGCTCAGGTCGACCCCCCCATTTTTGTGTGAGTCGACTCATACTGCGTAAACCTGATTTTTTGCATTTTCTAACTCAAAACCCTCATGAATTTCCTTCTTAAAAGCATCATAAATCACTACAAATCATCATGATTATCAATTTTAGCAACAACATATCATTCTAACATGATAGTACTCATTCTATTCCATTCAACACATTAATTTCTGTCAATTTCATAGATTTCTACACAAACCCTAACATGTAAGATTCTAGATCTAGAAATTGAAATCAACAACACTTATCATGTTACTACTCATTTCATACATCATATGGGCATCATTATTCATCTCTATTTCATCAAATCCTCATCCAAAATCACCAATTGATCATTCACCAAAACCTAAGGCTATTCTACCAAATCCAAACCTTAAATCAAATAGAATAAAGATGATAACCCCCTTACCTTATGATTATTGATAGATTTTGGTTCCTCTTCGTGTTATACAAATTCCTCTTTGCCTCCTTGTCTCCTTGTGCCCTAGCTCTCTGCCTCTTTTCTCAAGAATTATCGTATAGAATGAGCATTTCTAAAATCCCAATTGTCTTTTGTCTTTCTTAACCCTTGGACCCCTAATATCCAACTTCTCTATCTTGTCCTCATTTATTCCTTCCAATTGACCATCTTGACCTTACTCCTTCCAACCAACAATTATTCTATTTATTTAAATTCAAATAATTTTAATTAATAATTATTACATCTAAATAATTCTAAAATAATTATCTAAAATTTAAACCTTCTTACTATCTCATCCTACACCACACAACTCATCATCTTAAACATCTTATTCTTCACGTAATGGTTATTGTATCATAGGCATCACGAATACACATCATATAGTGTCACAAGGACTCACACAAAGCATATATATATATATATATATATATATATATATATATATATATATATATATATATATATATATATATATATATATATATATATATATATATCAAACACTTCACAAAGACTCATATATTTACGGTAAATTAATTAAATAATTAATCTAAAATTTGGGGTGTTACAGAGATCAACCTGGATTCACTCGAATAATAAACTGAGTCCTTTTATTTGAATTAAGAATGAGTATCCTGGATGATTTAGATTTGAACAGAGTGATTATGGAAGCGACTCGTAAGATTAATTTCACCCTTTATCTTGGTTCTTTTAAGATGTATCATGATCTAAAAGGAAAATTCTGCTAGACTCGAATGAGGAAAGAAATAGAAGAATTGTTAGATAGATGTATGGTATGTCAACAAGTTAATATTGACCATCAAAGACCCATGGGTATGTTAAAACCGTTGGAGATACCCTAATGAAAATGGGAGAGTATTTCTATGGACTTCATATTAGGGTTTCTTCATACTCCTTGTGGTCATGACTCAATTTTGGTGATAGTGAACATGTTGTTTAAATCAGCTCATTTCTTACCAGTTAAGATAACCTATAAGTTTATCCGTTTAAAAAGGGTTTTCATTATTGTGATAGTAACACTAAAATATGTACCAATGAGCATTGTGTCTAATCGTGAACCAATATTCACTTTTAGATTTTGGAAGGCCTCTTACCATGCGATGGGGACCAAATTGAATCTTAGCATGACAAACTGTCCATTATCTAATCCTCAAATAGAAACAACCATTCAGATAGTAGAAAATATATTAAGGGCTTATATCTTAGAATTTTGTGGAAGTTCAAACCAACACCTACCAATGATTGAATTTGCATACAATAATAGTTACAATTCTATTATTGGGATGGCGTCATATAAATCTTTGTATGGAATGAAATGTTATACAAATTTATGTTGGGAAGAATTTTGAGATAAAAGAATCTTAGGACATAATATAATTCAAGACACCGTAGATAAAACAAGGGAAATTCAAGGTAGAAAACCTTTAGAAATTGACAAAGGAGACCACATATTATTGATACTTACTCCTAAGCTAGGGTTGCAACATGAAGTATAAGGATACATATTAGTGGATAATTGTAATTAGGTTATAAAGGGTATATAAGTGGGATGTATAGTGAGAATTCCATTTTAGTCAAGGTTATGGTTAGAGATGCTTAGTATTGATCCCTAATTATGTAATCTCTTAATGGATAAAATATGTATGTACTATGTGAATGAGATATATATATATATATATATATATATATATATATATATATATATATATATATATATATATATATATATATATATAGAAAATACCTAGATATAATATATGTGTGTACTATGTGAATGACCACGTATATAACAAAGTACATATATACAATATGTGTGTAAAATGTAAATGACCACGTATATAAGAAAATATCTAGATTCAATATTTGGATACTATATGAATGACCATGTGTATAAGAATGTACCTAGATACAATATGTATGTACTATGTAATGACCACGTATATAAGTGATGAGTGTTAAATTGTTGTGTTTTTTAGTGTGAATAATTAGCATTCATCGACTTAATTCGTTTGCTTTTTGTCAATAAACCTCAACTTTTGTGTACATTTTGTATAGTTTATGTTATAGTGTGTATATTGCACTATCGTGTAATCAATGAATTTGATTGTTTTTATCTGTAGGTATTCAAGCATTGATATTTAGTCATTTTTAGATAGAAAATTGAATAAGCTTTCAAATGCTTATGACCGTGTATAAATCAGAGTTACGGTTCTCAAGTTATGGCAGAAACAAAAGCTGAATTTTTTCGAAACAATGGGTTCCGCGCTAAGCGCGCACAGACCAGGCTAAGTGTGCCCGCGACTTCAAAACTCATAAAATAAGTGAAAAACACATTTTTCGGTTATGGGTGGGATATTTTTGAGTCCCAACACCATTAATATCATTGTTTGGTAGAGAGAGAGGCTTCGAAACATCAACTGGGGTTGCCTCTTGTTGATCATATGTGAGTTTGTTTCAATCAGAGTGACAAACCGAGTGATTCTTGTTCATCTTATTCTTTTTTCTCTTTGTATCCTAATTTTTGGGGGTTTTGTATGTAAGTATACTTTGTTTTGTATATATATATATATATATATATTTATTGCTCATGGTATTGCATAAAACTTCGTTTACAATTCAATGTTAGTGATTTCTTACTTTATTTGGATTTGAGTTGTTATAGACATATACTACTTAGATTCGAATTTAGGGTATATATATATATATATATATATATATATATATCAAGGCTTAGTATTCATATGCATATCGACTCTTAATGCCTCCGTGTTGGTTTATGTTATGTTGAGAGATCACCGACGTGAGCAATACGATTGTTATTTCTCTATGTGTTAGAAATAACCTCTGTGTGAGCGATACATAATGATATTGACAAGTAGTTTAGGTTGATTGCAACTGAGTTGTAAGTTTAATTATTTAACAGGTATGTAAAATTCAATCCCGAGAGTCTCAACTTTTCGAAGAATGAAATTCTTTTATGTTCATAAATTTAATTCATGCATTTACCATCTTTAAACACATTCAAACCAAACTCATAAACGCGAGAAATTGTCGAACAACAATTTCGTAGCATTAATCCTTGTGGAAACGATACGATATAACCTATATACCACCCTATTAAAAATACTTACTTTTGTTTTCTGCTTTACCACTTCATCAAAAAGAAAATACCTATATTCAATATGTGTTTACTACGTGAATGACGATGTATATAAGAAAGTGGCTAAATAAGATGTGTGTGTACTATATGAATCATTGCGTATATGTAGCCTCTAAAGTGTATGGGATTGGTTATACCCTAAACCATCTTGTTGAAATGGAGAATACACATACTATCATGAGTTCCTTATAGATTTTACCTGATCAATAGCCACTGGAGCACTTTTTGTTTTAGTCGGGATTCCACTGAGATATGTTATCTTTGAGAGGATGTAACTTGATTTACATGGCCATTTTATCTTTCCCATAATCTTAGTAACATTTATAAGCATATGAATCACTCTTAATTTAATTTAATATAGGAAAGTCACATGGTCCCAAACTACTTGAGGTTCCACTATCTAGTATTATTTTAACCAAACATTACTTAGTCATATTCTTAAGTACATAGTTCCTACTTGGTTTGTAACAACTCATGATTATGCTTAATCATAACAAACTTTCTCCATTTTTAACTTGTTCTAAGTCATTTCTTCATGTTAACTAAGTGTAGGGTCAACACATTGGACTTGAGGATCATTAACCATATAAAACTATAATTTTAGGGAATAAGAAACCAAGTGTTTTTTTGGGGGGTGAAGTGGAGGCCTTGAACCAAAAAGAAGAAGTCGCCCCTGAATACATTCCGCTAATTGGCTTAGAAAATGGTTATTAGATTCCCCAATCATGTGATTCAATGAAATTGTACCAAGATATCAACTCTATCCTCTAATTAAATGACGGCTTGATCAGCCTATTGGCTCATGTACAAAATTGTAAACGATTTCACAAATTTGTTTATTTTTTAATATTTAATCATCTATGATCCAAACTAACATAAATTATTGTAAGACCCCATATAATATACATCTAAAAAATATATTATACGTAATATTAATTGGTACCGATACAATACAAATGCCTAAGGTTATCATTATATATGCATGTCCAAAATATAAATATACAACTATGGCACATGATATACAATAGTGCATAGTAAAAAGTAAGATATATGTAAAATATCTACAATTGCACATACCCCACAACGGAAGATTATGATAACAAAAGTCTTCTAATCCGCATTAAGGAAACTTCTTCTTGACTTTAACCTACTAATAAACACTTGTAAAACAACAATAATAGTGGAGTGAGATAATAATCTCAATAAGTTCCCGTATCCTATGGATCCAATTGACTCTAAAGGGATCTCTTGTTGATTATTAACTCAAGTATTTATCTTTCATTACTTCTGTGTCACTCATACAACGTAACTAAGACTTAATAATCTAAGGGATATTCTCATTGTATGGAAACATGTAACTTGAGTTCACATAACTCAATAAATCATTATTCAGAAACACGAAACATCGTTTCACGATTGAACCTACGTCTAAGGTAAGGCTCGTTTATACATGTCCGTATGATTCGACTTTCTCGTGGATTCGAGTTCTCCATGAGACTCAAACCCACTTCAACAATCGTCACTCGTATGGGACTCGAACTCACTTAGAGTATTTTTCAAAGTGTGGGACTCAAACCCACTTATGTGGCCATGTATGCTCCATGAACTCAATCCACAGTTGGTACTCAAACCCATTCTAAGGCACAAATCATTGGATCCACGTCCCAATTCTACTTTACATAAGCATCTCAATTGGGATGTGCGTGATCAAGGGTAATATCCGAATACATGACTAGTTCTCAACCTTCTCAATTTTGTACAAATCACATTATTTCATAACTCAAGTGACTACTCGACTGCAGTACACACTGAAGTACCTTCGCATCCAAGCATCACCAGCTAAGTCATTTTCATAACCTAAGTTATCTTTTCTAATCATTCACCTAGTTATGCTCTTAGGCTTTTCTTAATCATCATCATGAGATTTTAATCATATTATTACGCAATCAGCACAACCAAATAAATCATATCTTGGTGCATACACAAATAAACCCATCTTAATATAGTTCATGAATACACATAACAGTTCATGTTTCCAATGAACAAAGCCTTATATATATATATATATATATATATATATATATATATATATATATATATATATATATATATATATATATATATATATATATATATTGGTAGGAAAATAAAAGAAGAGAAAATCTCCCATTAAATTATCCTTGATCCTTAAGAAAGGAAAAACTAAAAAAGACACATATGATTGCTATAGATAATCAATTTGACCTATATTCACTGAAAAATCATATAACAGACACAATAATTTAAACTACAAGTAAAAAAAAAAAAGAGGCACACCCAAGCCAATCCCCATGTAAAATACAAAAGATACCCTTCAAGGTCGACAATCTTTCACTTGAAAAAGTTCTCTCTAAATGAGAGCATGTCTTACAAAAGATGCCAGGAGAAAATCACCATCTTAGAGGGAGTCTAACTAGCCCAAATGAGAGGAATGGTTGAATAGTACCGAGCTAAGGGAGACTGCAAGATGTGGGTGAGGTCTTCTTGGGTAAGATAAACCAATGCCACATATAATGAATCAACCCCACATGCCATTCTCCTTGCTAAACAAAAACTCTTGAAGGGCCAAAAATAAATTTGAGACTATAAGTTCCTTATGGACGAAGAATGGTATATATCCTCCACATAAGATCCCAAGAAATCCAACGCATTTCTCACCACCCTACCACACACACAAAACCATCTTGAATATAGGATATGGTGAAGAGTCTTTAAAACCTGGTCCTTTGGGATAAATTTCCTAACCAAGGATTCTTCCAAAAGGATGTTTAAAGGTCATATCAAACCTTTTTAACAAGCCCTCTCTCAAACTAGTCCATGGGATTATCCTTTTTGAACCAAGAAGGGTCACTCCTCTCCACCAAGAGGAAATATAGTGAAGCTCTGATAACTTATCCCACACAAGAAAGATTTAGAAGAGACCATATACTAGACTTAAATGATATGAAACCAGAAAACAAATATATATAAAAAAAAACACAATTCATAAGTAGTATTTTTCAAATTATTTTTAAATATATTTTTCTCTCAGCATAACGTACAATATTAGTTTTATGCTCAAATGTGTGAAACATCTCTTATCGCGACTAAAATGGTTTAAAAATATTCAATTTTAGATCAATTATCCTTTTATTTATTCGCTAACACGAAAAATCAATCACTTCCCTTACACACTTAGTTGTCTATTATTTATTTATTTTTTTAATTAGTGAATGATTTTCTCTTAAAGAAATACCCACACAACAAAAGTATAGGTCTAGAATCAACATAAAGAGAATCGGAGGAAAGTTTAATAATAAAAATTTCATTAGGGATAACTTACACTTTCTAATTTGGAAATTTGTGTGATTGATGACAGATAAAATAATCGCTTTTTATCCTTTGAATTTATGATAAATTGTTAAATTTAACTTGTTTTTATCCTATGAATCAACACAACCATGTAGTGTTTATGCAACACAATGATATATAACGTCTTTACCAAAAAAATGAAAGATCCTGAAATCTAGAATGAGAACAAGAAAAGTAGCAGATAACACAGTCATATTCTGTATTGAGACAACACAGTTGTCGATTTTGAAGCTGTTAGTTTTAAAGTTGTTTGATGCAGCCACCACATACTTATACAAACTTTTGTAAGTGGACAATTACAAAATATTTCTTATCTATCATATAAGAAAAGAAACTGTTGAGTAAAATACTTAATTGCCCTTATTAGTCCCAAATTCATCCACGTGGCTTGCTAATGTTTAAGCACTATGTTTTAGTGAATTTTAAATAAATTTCAATAAATTAAAACTTAATAGAATAAAACTGACCATCTTTCAACGTGGAAGATATGGTTTCTATTCTCATTAAACACACGGTTTCTCAAAAACGGTAACAATTTCTCTTCTCTCTATCTGTTTTCTTATTCCTCTTCATCTTCTTCTTCCTCTATGGATCTGGATCATCAAATTCACGGTAATCCTATTTTTATATTTAAACCCTAATTGATTTTTAATTCTAATTGTTTATCTTTGTGTTTATGTTTGATTGTGTTTATTCTCAATGCCGCTGAACTTACCCTCGGTAACGATGTCGTTTCTTTCACCAATCGTGATTCCTCAAAGGTACTCCCATTTTAACCATGAGTTTTTCTGTTACCATTTTTTTCTTTCTGATTTAGGATTGATGAATGTGTATGTAGTTTGCAAACCTTCCAAAGTTTAATTATTTGAAGATGATGAAATTTTCTTCTTGGAGTTTCCAGAAAATACCTATTGGATTGGGTGTCTTGATATTCAGTTTAATGGAATATTCAGTTTAATGTTTATTTAGTTTGTTAACAAAGCACATTTTGGCTTATTTGGGTGGAATTTTTTTGTAGTTTTTGTATGCGAATGAACAGAGTTCAAGGAGTTGGAAAACTAAGGAGGCAGATTTACTTCCGTATTATATGTACTTGAAGGAGGAATTATATGTACTTCCGTATTGTATGGAAAACTATGTAATGGATGAATACTTCTTCATCTTTACTAAAATTAGTAGATATGATTTCTTTAAAAGACAATCATCTAAGTGACTTAATGGAAGTTGAAGGCATTGGGATAAGCTTTAATAAGTGATTTTGGAGCTCAACAATTGTATATTTAGGTGAAACAGATTAGAGCTAAGGTGTTGAATTCTGTGTGCTGATTTTTGCCTCATGTGTACTAATTTGGATATGATGTTCCGTGATTTATGCAGGGATGGTTGGAGAAGTATCAAAAGAAGGATTCTATCCTAAATTCTGCTGAAGGTAGAAGTTGGTTTCATCAGTTTCGAGCAGTTGCCTTAATTAGGGTTTCTCCATTCCCTTCCATGATCTACAACTATTGTGTTGTGGCAACAAATGTCAAGTATGGGCCTTACATAATTGGGTCCCCGGTTGGAATTGTGCCAAAAATATTCTTTGCAATCTATACGTAAGCACTCTCTCTTTCTCTCACCATTTTAGTTTCCTTTTAATAATGTGCAATATATAAGGATAGAACCATTAGCTATAAAGAGTAAAAGTAGTAATGCTAAGGTAATTTGAAGCATAATATTAATAGCAGGTGTTTTTCTCTTGACTTTCTACAAAGGACCATCCATTTTAAATTCCTCTTTACTTGATCAAGACAGATGCAAACTTTTTCTTCTGGTGCTCTCATTCATAAAAGAACTAAATTGATATATCTCAGGTGTTCATACTGATGGTATTGAAGGAAATTCATTACCAATGTTCCTACTTCTGATTTTCACAAGAAGCTAAAGGACAATTCAATTCAGAAAAAGCAACCATCGACAGATAGTTTGGATTCTATTGAAACTCTTTCCGAGCGAGTGAGAATGAGACGTAATGTTGCAATTATTGATCTTACAAATCCATCAATATTAGCAGCCAAGATTGAGGAGTCATTTATTGAGTATGTTAAATCATATATAAACTCAAACTAAATTCTAAGCATTAGCATGTTTATAGTGATATTTTCATATTGACTGAAATGATTATTAGATTTGGGTGCTGCTATAATTTTTATCACTACTATTGTGTTGGGTTACATGGGTGGGTATGTGTATATAGGTTGCAAAACGACTTAAACCCAATACGTTTCTACCATACAACGTGAATCAATTTCCTGCTGCTGAAATAGAACCAAGGAAAATTCAGAGGTAGGCATTTGTATCCTTCGGTAATATATGTTCACACAAATAATGTTGTTATTATTTATGACAACATTATGCACGACGATGACTACAGGTCTGGTGCAGAGATACCGTCTAGCTTATAGCAATGAATATCTTATAGAAGATTTTTTGGTGCAGTGGAGTTTGAGATTGATGACTCCAATAATGGTGTAGCAGTAGGAAATGTTACTACTTGGGAGGTTAGCAATTACATAGTTGACAAAGACAAATTTGACTACAGTTGTTTCGATCCAACGGAGGAACAGGATCAATATGATAATATGACTCAAGATTCTTCTAGAGTGGACCGATTCCTGTTAGTAATTCCTACATTATCGGCTGTTAGAACAGTTGACGAGCCCTATATGGGCCAGAAGTTTGGGATTGGAGTAAGTCCCAACCAACTTCTTATGTAGAGATAACTTCTGTAAATTAATGTTATTGTAAATAAATGTTTCTTATAAATAAATGTATTGAAACTTTTTTTTTTGGAAAAAAAATTATATTCTCGAAAAAAAAAGTGAAAATCATTTGTTTTTGATAATATTTGTGAAAGAGTCAGAAATTTGGGATTGGAGTTAGTCCCAACCAACTTCTGATGTAGAGATAACTTCTGAAGAGGAGTCAGAAGTTGACTCTTCTGAAGAAGAGTCAGAAGTTGACTCTTCTGAAGAAGAGTTAGAAGTTGGAACTTCTGAAGAAGAGTCAGAAGTTGAAACTTCTGAAGAAGAGTCAAAGTTGAAACTTCTGAAGACGAGTCAAAAGTTGAAACTTCTGAAGAGGAGTAAGAAGTTGAAACTTCTGAAGAGGAGTTGGAAGTTGAAACTTCAAGAGGAAAGTTGAAACTTTGAAGAGGAGTCAAGTTGAAAACTTGAGAGAGTCGAAGTTGAAACTTGAAGGCAGTTGAAACTTCAAGAGAAGTCGAAGTTGAAACTTCAAGAGAGTCGAAGTTGAAACTTCAAGAAGAGTCAGTTGAAAACTTTGAAGACGATTCAGTTGAAACTTCAAGGCGTCAGTCGAATCAAGACTCCTACTCAAGAGAGTCGACGTTGAAAACAAGAGAGTCGAAACCAAAGAAGTTGAAACTTTTAAAGTCGAGTCAGAAGTTGACTCTTCTGAAGAAGAGTCAGAAGTTGAAACTTCTAAAGAGGAGTCAGAAGTCGAAACTTCAAGCAGTTAAGTTGACTTTCGAAGAAGAGTCGGTTGAAACAAGACAGTATGAAGTTGAAACTTCTGAAGAAGAGTCAGAAGTTGAAACTTCTGAAGACGAGTCAGAAGTTGAAACTTCTGAAGACGAGTTAGAAGTTGAAACTTCTGAAGGACAACTATAAAGGTGGACCTGCTGAAGGAGGAACTTCTAAAGGTAGTGATCAAGAATCTGGTGGTGATCATGCTTCTGGAAGAGAATATAAAGTTAGTGATAATTTTTTTAACAGAAACATTAAGTTAGTGATAATTTTTTTAAATATTAAAGAGAATATAAAATTACTAATAAAAATATTAAATATTAACGGGAATATGAAGTTATCAAAATTTTGTTAAGTTTGTTGTATACGCCTCAGTTTTATTTTTATACAACTAACTTAAAAAAATCTTTTATTTTACCTAACTTTTTTTAATATATAAATAAATTACTATAAATCAAACCATTTTTTCATTTTATTTAAAATTATTTTTTAATTATAATTCCCTTTGCAATAATATCAATATTTCCCTTTGCATTAATGGGAGCATGCAATTATTGATTAAAATATTGAATATTGACGAAAACATATTTACCTCTCCAATAATATCAATATTGAACAAACTTTGTCATTTCAACTCAATCGCACAACTCAAATACATTAAACATATCTTGTCATCTTCTACTGTAGCAACCTTTCCGGGGACGGTTTTGGTAAAACTTACAATGTTTGGGCAAAGTAAATCGTTTAGGTTTTACTATTGCACAACTCCAATTATGCGTCTTTCCCAATATAATAGCAATACATTATATAATATATCAATGATTTATTGGGCCCAAATAATAATAATCATCCCTTATATTATTAATCTTGTATTCTCTGATATTTTATTAATACAATATGCACTGAAAATACTTTTTAATTATTATATTGTTTATTTTATTGAAATATATTTTTGTATGTTTATCAAATTTTATGTACCATTTGCTTTTACTTCGTACATTATACATATTTTTTTATTTCAGACTACATTTTTATACTTTAAATATCTTTTTTTATAATATTAAATTTTACATAACATTAATGTTGAACAAAATAACCAAACATTAACGGGTACCCGTGCAGACGCACGGGTTTGACACTAGTTTAACACATAAGATTGAACAAAATGATTAAAACATGAAAATATTTTTAAATATCTTGATATCATATAAGATATGTTAACCTAATAAACATTGTTGTATGCGAACTATGAAAGTATGAGACTATTAGTCTAAAGTATGATTTCTTATTTGTGAAAGGAAACTTAAATTTCAAAAATAATGTTTAATCTTAAAATATTTATACCATTACAAATTGGGAAAAATGAATATGAATATGGGCTTATCGTTGTGAAGAACCAATATTCCAAGGTTTTATTATTATCTTTATTTTCTACAACAAAATAAACTTATAATCGTTCAATAGTCACCACAAATAAGAAAAACAATACTCAATACATGTCATCATGAAAATATTTAATATTGATATTATGCAATATAACTTTGCAATTACATTTGTGTGAGTGATTCATTTCTTTCTTTCTACTTGACCTCTTTATCATTATGACACTCCTTGCTCTAGATTCTTCATTATGAAATAATATTTATTTTAATGTTTACATTTCTTAATTAAAATAACTTATTAAAATTAATGAAAATTTATTTGATTAAATTTTATAAAGATTCTTGTCTTTTTAAAAAGATTCTCGTCTTTTTAATAATAGCAATGGTCATTTCCACACGATAATACACTATTTGAAAAAACAATTACAATAAATAAATTACATCACTTTACACCTCCATATTTTCTATATAAACAAGGATTGTATACAAAATTATTACATTGCATATACAAATAAGAAAACAAAAAAGAAAAGAAAATGGGTTTCACTCAACAGCAAGAGGCTTTAGTGAATAGCTCATGGGAATCATTTAAACAAAACCCTAGCTATAGTGTTTTGTTCTACACTATGTAAGTTCTTCTAAATATTTTTAACTTGTATTTTTCCTTTTTGTTATTTTTTGTTTAATAGAGATGGTGCAAATTATCAATAATATTTTGGATTCCTTTTGTTAAAATAGTATTTTAGAGAAAGCACCTGCAGCAAAGGGCATGTTCTCTTTCCTTAAAGACTCAGCTGGAGTAGTAGATAGTCCTAAACTCCAAACTCATGCTGAACAAGTTTTTGGAATGGTGAGTCTAATTTAACATCACCTAAAAAAAAATTATTCTTCAATTAACAAAGAGTATACTTTCAAATTTAAAAATGGTGAAGTCTTATTTCAAAGAAAATAGTAGTTTCTTAAATTAACTATAGTTTATATTAATTGATTAGTAAGAGAAAACTAGCATGAGAGAAGCAACAAAAATAATAATTTTAAAAATAAAAAAGATAGAGAATATCAAAGGTGAAAAGAAATTGTTAATATTAAAGGACATCTTCACTATTTTTAGATTTTTCCTATTACAAATTAGAAAATTTAAATTTCATTTTCGTTATGATGGTATATTATCAAATAGGAATATAAATATAATTAAATTCTATATTTATTTTTCTAATAGTTTTCAATAACTTAAATATTATCAATCTTAAATATTAATATTTTTGCATTACAGGTACGTGATTCCGCTATTCAACTTCAGGCGACTGGAGAAGTAGTTTTGAAAGATGGTACATTGGGTGCTATCCACGTTCAAAAAGGAGTTGTTGATCCTCATTTTGTGGTATGATATAATATATGTTTAAAAAAATTTAATAATTATATATATATAAATGTATTTGTTAAATTTAATAGTAAGCATCTTCCCTGTTTTTTATAAAGTGCATTATAATATTGGGATAAACAATAATTAAAGAAAATTATGTAAATACATTTTTTTCTTAAAAACTATCGTATGATAAAATATGACTTAGTTCCTTCACAGTTTTGGGTAAAAGAGAGAGTCAAAGTCTAAAATGAATAATATATAACAAACACTAATAGTCAAAAGAATCTATTTTCAATGAGCACAAATATATTTAAATTTTATTTGATTGGGTACCATTATCTAATAGGAATTAAAATATAGAGAAAAGATAAATTTATATTATATGTGAAATAAATTAATTTTCTATATATATTTTCTGGTTTAGTCAACATATACCTAATTTTTAAGTATTAAATTTTTATATAATATAATGTTTTTGGTGTTTTGCAGGTGGTTAAAGAAGCTCTATTAAAAACAATAAAGGAAGCATCTGGGGACAAATGGAGTGAAGAACTAAGCATTGCTTGGGAAGTAGCCTATGATGGTTTAGCAACAGCAATTAAGAAGGCAATGACTTGAATACAGAAGACTCATAATTATAAATAAAAATTGTATCACTAAAACTTGTTTAACAAGTTGTTATAATAAATGTTAAAATAACTTATAATATTATAATACTGTTCGTGATTATGTTCCTGCATCTCTTGATAAAAAAACTCTAATAATAAGTTTAAAGAAATGTTTTCTCTCCTTCAAATTCTTCCTTTTGTAGAGGATCCAAAATTAGATTAGGACGTGTTTTGATCCCCTCCCTTTTTTCCATTCACACTCCCTTCATTTTTCTCCAACCAGACACCATAAGTGTTAATGGTGCTCAACATATTCAAAGAGTATGTCTTTGATTGCTTAAAAAAAATTAAAAAAATGACTAAATGAAAGGAGAGAAAGTGAAAATGACTAAAAATCCGCCATTCCTCTTCAACACTGCTATCAGAGCCTATGCTCAAACTCAAACCCGTCATTCCAAATCAAAGGCATTGGAATTCACAACAAATAACAATGCCACATAATCTAAAACTTGTGTAGCACATTATATGCATGCAGCATGTATTTCATACTAACTAGATACAAAAGTGGAAATTAACTTTTGCCTCAAATTTTTATGTGCGTTTATAGTGATGTGGTATTAGAGTGAGATCTATACGAAAGATTGCACATATTAATTTACAGTGTTTCACATTTACAGTGTTTCACATAAGAAATTAATAGAAAAACCACTTTGGCCAACACATTACAATTTAAGAAAATCATTTAATTGATGTCTCAATAGAAACCAAACCATAATTCAATAAAAAAAAGAAAAAAGAGAGAGAGATTTACTTGAAATGTATATTTACACAAATGTGCAAAAAAATTCAAACATTTAGACTTAAATTTTACACTCGACTATTGTTCTTTTTTTTCCTTCCAAAATATTAGTCTTTCATAAAGCAACAGGTCAAAATGATACGGACACAGACCTTGCTGATACAGAAATCACATTACTCTGCAATTCTTTCCAAACCCATTCTAGTAAATCCACAGAAACAAGTCAAATCTGCTGCAGAGACTCCACTTTTGTAGCCGATGGACCGGGCTAACAATGGTATAGTAGGGACTTATTATTTACTATTACAATGCATCTTTCTATGCAAAGAACCAAACCTTGATGAAGACTGCCAGACCTATTTGCAAGAAAAACGCAGCAATAATTGCCACTGAAAAATCATTGCCTTCAACGTAAGATTTCAGGTTTAAGGCAACAAAGCTTGCTGAGGCAACACCAGTAAGGAGCGTTATGATCCACCGAAGAATCTCAACTGGAATTATCAACAAAAACTGAAAGTATCCCAAGTAATATAAATTAGATTGCAACACGAAATATTACACAAAGTTAAAGCATAATTAGCTAGCAAATGATGCAGTTTCGTATGGCTACTAATATAAATTCAGTATGAACTTCTAAAATACATCATATTTTATGATAAAACAAAAATATATCAAAAAGAAGTCAGTATATAGCATATTGAGCCTAAGCCCAACAACTGGACTGTAGGACAAGGATCTATTATTTGATGTGGACAGTTTTTTATAAGGAAGGAGAGTGGGAGTAGAGTTGAGGCAGTCTATGAGATTTCTGTTATTGGGTGCCTCAGCATTGATCTGGAACTACACGGGTTTCTCGTGCATTGGGTTACTATCAGATTCGTCACATAATACGACAAATATTATTATTATAAAGACATTGAACACCCTTTTGTGTTGTAGTCTTATAACCGCCTGAAACTTTGTTTCAAATGGTTAATTGCATGATCAGGGATTTGAGTTTAGGCCAAAAGGCCTTTTTAACCAGAGATTGAGGAATTCCTCACTTTGTTGTGGCGTCTCCCGGCCAATTTTCCCCTTCAGGGTCAGGACCACATCCCCATACATAACATGTCTAAAATAGAGTTGTGATATACTGTTTTCCAGTAAAAGCAATTAACAATTTCCCAGTGGAAAGCAGAAACTTACCGAAGAGATGATGAAAATGGAAAGAGAATATCCCCACATGCACCAAAACCTTATAAGGCTAGCCTTTGAACCCATATACTGAAGGAAGAAGAAGTATGCCATTGGGACCACTACTGCATAACCATAGATAGACCATGCAGCCGTACTCATATAGCTAACATCAAAGGTCCATGAGGTTCCGCTATCTGCATGTTTATGCATAAGGAATGTGGCAAGATTTCCAAGTGAGGCAAGTACAAAAATCAATGTTGTTGAGATCCATATAAGCCCATATCTATAATAACGTAAAAGAATCACAATATTAGTATTTAATAGTGATTAAGATGCACAATCTATGCATTTTGGAAGAAAAATTACAAGCAATTACTTTTAAAAAAAACTCCCTCATTAAAATTTGTAACTATTTTGAATATAGAAAGTATAGAAGCATCAAGAGTAAAAAAAACAGAACGCACAAATCAGGGTTGGCATCTATCTTGCTGAAGAAGTCTCCACCAACTGGATTGAAGGAACTTATCAATCTTGTCATAACAGCATCTGTATCTACATCAAAATACTGTGAATAAGAAGAGACACTAAAGAATCCCCTCCAGTTGTTTGATGGCTGTTGTTCAAAGGTTTCTGCATGGATAAACACACCAGAAATTAATGAATATTGTTATTATGTCATCAATGAAAATACAACTGGAAGCTATTTACAAGTCTGGCCACAGATTCAAATCAACAGGGGTGTGAATCATGGTCAAAATGAAACTACACTCAAGAGCATTAAAAATCAATAGAAACAAAACAATTGGATAAACTGTAGAACATTGACATTTAAGATACACAATTACTAATGGAATAATGTGACTAGTGTGTCAATGTCATTCACAAAGTATGTTTGCATTTAATTCCACTGAACATGGAAGCCTGGAAGATACTACTCAGTTGCACACTTCCTTGGTTTCAAAAATGAGTGCATATAATATATGATGAAATTGTATAAAATGTTTCAAACTTGTAAATGTTCATTTTAGCGAGAGGTAGCTGATATGTTGCTATCTTGAAAAATAAACTAAATGTGAGTTACAAGAGAAATAAATTAAAGAGATATCACATCATAATTGGTTTTTTAATTATCTGATTTCAAACCAGTCATAAAACTGAGACGAAAATGGAAAAAAATTCAGATGATGCAGCACATGAAAATTTGTCATGAATTTCATGTGAAGAAAAAAAAAAGTATCAGCTTGAAGTCTATAATTAAGTTAGTCATTTCTAAGATTCCTCACAACTTAACAAAGGATAAATCTTCTCCATACCAGTAATCAATCAATTCATTACGAAGTATATACAATTCAGTAGCTGTCATCAAGAAATAGCCATGGAAATACATTGTCAAATAAAAAACAAAAAACAACGACATTGACAACATACCAGTAGGAATGCCAGGAGTTTGATGTCTTTCTTGTCCCCTGTCTCCTCCATTGGTAACTGAAGGGAATATTTGCATATTTACATCAGAAACTATATCTATGTTTATAAGCAATAACAAACATCCATTGTAAAGAAACAAAAATTCAATGCCATAATTTCATACCCACATGCTTCGTAGTCTTATCTCCTTCAACTATGACAGCCTGAAACCCAACAGAAAACACACAAAAGCAATAGTATTTAAACAATTTGGAATATATATTTAGGTCATGTTTGGAAAACCCAATAGTCAAAATATTTCCATTTAGCTAGAAGTTGTTCTCATGAGCCATAATAAAGAGTCTATAAAAATAAACTTCCATAAGTGGTTTCAATAAATTATTTCAAAAGAGTCTTACATAATCTTATGCTAATAGATAAAAATCAAATAAGTCAATCCAAACATACCCAAAAATAACTCATAACTCATCATTAACAAGAAAAAAAAAAACCACATTAGTAACCTCTGCAGCACATACACCTCTGGAAAAAGGTGTATATGTGTCCATGTCCAAGACTTACACTTGCGATTATGTTTAGTTTAGTCATTTTTTTCAAATTATTACTAGTAGCAACCGGCCACGTGTCAGAGCCACGTGGCAGAGTGAGTCAGTGTCGTGTTTCTGGTGTCTGTGCTTGATTCACTAGTAACTCAGATCAATCTAATTCTAATTATATAAACTAATTATACATCAATTCAGTTTCATAAACAACCTAGATCAATTTAATCAACGATTAACCAAAATCAAAACCGCATTTAACTTCAAAATTGAAAAATCAACTTCTACTTCAACTTAATCGAGAAGCAATCTCCCTAATCTTTCAATTCAACAAATACAAACTCCGCTAACCATTTCCACAATTTCATTCAACTTTTCAATTTCATCGCCTAAATTTCAAAACTCAACTACTTCACCAAAACACAAGATCGATTACACAAACTACATAATCGAACATGCAAGAACAAA
Source organism: Vicia sativa (assembly GCA_021764765.1). Taxonomy (NCBI): domain Eukaryota; kingdom Viridiplantae; phylum Streptophyta; class Magnoliopsida; order Fabales; family Fabaceae; genus Vicia; species Vicia sativa. The sequence continues at coordinate 164,720,754 of CM038795.1, read as the reverse complement.
CTAAAGCAATTAGAAAAACTCAAAACCAAAAAAAAAATGCTTACCGGAACTGAACCGAGCAAGTGGCTAGTAGGGAGACCAGTGTACGAAGACTCTTCCATTGAAAAAATCCAATGCGGGTGAATATGAGCAGTTCAGAGAAGCATTGGAAGTTTCAGAATCGGAATCGGAGAAAGCAAAACCTAGAAAGCGGAAGATGAAGAAGAAGAAGAAGAAGAAAGAAACTGTATCTTTTTTTGGTAGTTCAGAAAGAACGTGACGAGAAAGGTTGCAATTAAAATAAAATGGTTCCGGGTGCAGTGTATTGTAGCCCCACCTTCGTTTTCAATTCAACTCCACGGGGAGCACACGCGTTACCTTTATTACCTTTTTCTTTTTTTATTTTAGAAAATCAATTCAACTCTTTAAATAAAGGGTTAAATATATTTTTAATCTTTATAAACAAGCGACCTTGCAATATTTTGGTCCTCAATTTTCTTTTTTAATAATAATTCTCGTAAATTTTTTTTCTTGCAGTTTTAATCTTTGTTATTTTTTAAAAATTTTAAAACGGTTTAATTATTCTTAAATTTTTAAGTTTTTAAATAATTGTATTCATATGTGTTCAGAATATTATACAATATTTATTTATTAAATTTTAGAATTTTTTATAATGAGAAGAATTAAATATGAATTTTTTAAATTTCAAAAGATATTGATAAAAGCAATGAAAATCTCGATTTAGAAATCAAATTTTGAGTTCTTTTTTTTAAGGAACTTTTTATAACATTCTACACACGTCTGTAAAATCATCATTCAAAAATACACATCGATTTAACAACAATGACTAAAACTACGTGCATAATAATTTTGCGAGGACCATTATTTAAAAGAAAATTTTAGAGGGACCAAAATTGCAGGGTCGCGGGACTAAAAAACATATTTAACCCTTATTTAAATTTTTTATGCTATCTTAAACATTGAATTTCTTTTGAGACACTCTTAAATTTTTTATATATATGTATTTAGAGTAATGCTATTCATACACCAATACTTACATCAAACACTGTTCATCGTATTTATACAGTAAATAGTGTTTTTTAATAAAAAAATATATTTATGAACAGTAATATATTATTATAATAATATTTTTTTTATAAAAAATTTATATTTTTTTAACAGTAAAAAAAAATTGGTTAATGAAATATAAAAAATTGATTAATGAAATGATGAAGTTGGTTAATAAAAAATTATTCTAACTCAAGCGCTTAAAATGGAACATTATACTATGTTGAGCAGAAGATAAATTTAGAAATTCTAAGGAAGAACTTCTGGAACACGCACGCTGTAAAGAAAACTTCTGAGTGAAGATTGAAATACAAACTCTAATAGAAGCACCATATATAAACCCCTGATAGAAGATGTGTTCAACAAGGCTTACAAAAGATCATGAAGTATTAGAAGTTCTAATGAAGAATAGAACTTCTGGTCAAGCACGTGAAAGCAACTTCTGAAGGAAGCATGCTCACGCAACCTCTGATAGAAGCACCAAAGCAACCTCTGATAGAAGTGCTACTACATTATTTTTAATATTTAGTCAGTTGTTAACCAACTTCATCGTTTCATTAACCAATTTTATTTTACTATTAAAAAAATATTATTTTTTTATAAAAAATATTAATATTATAATAATATATTACTGTTTTTAAATATATTTTTTTATTAAAAAATGATATTCACCGTATAAATACGATAAATATTATTTAATGTAAGTATGGTGTAGGATTTTGGTGTATGAATAACATTATTCTTATTATATTATATTAGGAGAGTAATATTTATATACTGCAAAAAGTTACACACAATTAATTAATAGAAAGTCAACAATATATGATGTCATTAAAACAATTAAAATAAAATGAAGTATAATAGAATACATAGTTATCATTTCTTTTTTCATATAATAATCCTTAAAAGATGATGAAATATTAGATTTTTACTATTACTATTATGTAATGTAAATGAAAATAAATCTTGCATTGGATAAAAAAAAATTGTTGTGTAAATAAAAAAAGGTAAAGAAATTACAAAAGGAAATTAAGATATGAGCAAAATATGTATCAAACTCATCATGATATTCAACGAGATCATTTTATGATCCTATAATAAAATGTTAAAAGAAATGTTGAAAAAATGAAATATAAATGCAATTAAAATAATAATTTAGACAAAGACAATAAAAATGGTATCTTCATTTATTAGATGTTGTGAAAATTTTTGTGGATTTCTTAATTCACCTCATGGATGAAATTAAATTCTATGGATTTTTGAAAATGTCTTTAGAAAATTGGAAGTATACTTCCGGTATGCATCACTTTCTAAAATTTGAGTGAAAACTGGAGGTATAGCTCTAGTTCCATATTAGAAGTATATATCCGGTTATGGGCATGATTGTTAGCAGAAAAATAGAACTAAAGCAATTACCAATTTAACAAACTATTAATTTTATAAATCGAGATAAAGACATGTAATTTATAAATCGAATAATAGAACGAAAATGTTATCCAAAATGCATTTCATAATAATAGTATTCAAAATACAAATTCAAACAATACGAAATAAAAAAACTAAACAAAAGTTAAAATACAATCAAACTAAACTATTGTGTATGGCGGACGATGAGTCGGCCTGTCACGCTCGAGGCGTCCCTCCGATGTCTCCTGTATAGTAGGAAAACCTGAGCCTCCGCCATGATGGCCTCCAAAACGCCTCTGACATCGGATCCGTCAGGAAATAACCCGCTGTCAATGTCATCCCTAGCAAGCTCCATGATACGGCGACGCCTAGGCATCACGTCTTGGGCATGATCCCTCCTCGCCTGCTCCTCCTCTAAGATCTCCTGATAAACCGGCCTGGGTGGATTCCCTGGAGCATCCTCTATCATGTATGGATGAGACACCCTGAAGAACCACAACATGTAACCGTACGCGTAACTCCAGTCGTTTGGAGCCACGAAACTCCTAGCCTACTAAGGCACGAGATGACTCTCAAAATCATCAAAAATCTCATCAATCTCCCTTCTTTTCACTGTCGGAGGGGCAAATACAGCAGGATGCTAAGGAATGGTCTAAGTATACCCGAACTGACGCATCACTCACTCGAGCATATAAGAAGCAGTCTTTCAAGTACCGCAGGCCAACCAACTTGTAAATAGAGAAACCTCATCAAATGGTACCGTCTCACGGTGGCGTAGGCACTGAAGTGGATGTCCTTATGCACTATTCTGTACAGGTAAATCCAATATGGTAGTGTCGTCTGGTTCCCTCTAAGTGGCTCATATGTGCAGACACGCAGCATATCCTCAGTATAACCCTCAGTAAGTGGCCATCCAGAAATGCGGGGAAGTGTTGTAGGATCCATCCCTGAAATGTCAAAATTAAACCAGTTACTTTCAAAATCAAAATTAAATCGGTTAGTTTCAAAATCAAAATTAAATCAATTAGTTTCAAAATCAAAATTAAATCAGTTAGTTTCAAAATCAAATTAAAAAAACGAAGCTAAGAGTGAAGGATGAAAAACACAAGAAATGGGGGTTTGAATTGGGGTTTTGAAATCAAATTAAAATAGACACGATTATTTTTATCCTGGTTCGTTTGAACTTAAACTACTCTAGTCCACCCGTCAAGGTGATTTGCCTCTCCCAACGAGGTCTTAATCCACTAATCAGAACTTGATTACAAATCACTAAGACCACGACCTTAGTCTTCTCAAGAACACCACAACTTGGTTTCTCAAGGAATTACAATTCACTAAAACAACTATTTTAGTCTTCTCAAGAACACCACAACTTGGTTTCTCAAGGAATTATAATTCACAGACAATTACAAAAAATGTGTTTAATGATGCTTCTAGAAAGCTATATCACAAATGTGATTTTTACACAAGAATATTTCAGCGCTTATGAGCTAATGAACGATTTTGAATTTTCTTTTGATTCTGCGTGTGTTAATCTCTGTATGTTGTCCTTCGTTCTCTTCATAGATGAATCCTTATATAGATGTTCATGGAAAGTATCCGTTGGAGACATCTTAAGTTGTACACGGAATGATGATAATTTGAGTTGATTTTTCTTTCCATAAAAGAGAGATCCTGTTGGAAGTTGACAGTTGCTTCAAATCTTCATTTAATGAATTGCAATGCTTCATAGCATTTCAGTCAGAACATGGATATCAGAGTTTGTAGAGCTGTCTTGTGCTATTTAGAATTTTATCAGAACTTCGTTTAGAGCGTGAATATTTTAGCATCTTCTAACATGTCAGAACTTCTGTATGTTCAATTCAGAGTCTTCTTCTGACATTAGAACTTCTCTTTGATCAGAATCTTCTAATGCTTTTAGAACTTCGCTTAGATCAGAGTCTTCTAACGGACATCCGAACTTCTGTTCTTCTACTTTCATCAACACTTCTGTTCTCCTTCTTTCATCAGAACTTTTGTTCTTCTTATTTCATCAGAACTTCTGTTCTTCTTCTTTCGTCAGAACTTCTGTTCTTCTTCTTTCATCAGAACTTCTGTTCTTCTTCTTTCGTCAAAACTTCTGTTCTTTTTCTTTCGTCAGAACTTCTGTTTGATAAGTTCAAAAAAGAACTTTTTTTCTTTTCAAGGTTAGAACTTTCTCTGCATACTTTTAAAACAACCTTAGAAGCCAACAATGTTTCATACAAAATATTTGTTTATTATTATCAGAACATGATAGTCATCAACAATACTTGTTATCATCAAAACATCTAAGATTGGTGTAGAACCAAACTATGTTCTAATAAAGAGAAATAATTTATACCGTCATCAGAGACATGTTGCCGGTGATTTGTCTTGCCATCCACTTAGTCCCCTCAGCCAACTTGGTATACAAGTAAACCAAGCAGGCATCCCACCAGTTCCACCCACCAACCTCCTCAAAACCAGCAAAAAACCTAAGGTACATGATGTTCGTGTTGGTGGCACTGGTGTCCACAAAGATCTGGGTGCCAACAAGATACAAGAGGTATGCTCTCATGGCATACCCCCTGTGAAGGGTAACCTGCTCGGGATCAACATCAGCTGATGTAGCAAGCACAAGCTCATCTGTAAAAACCTCTGCCAACCAGCTATATCTCACGTGGCAACCACATGTATTATCAACCTCCGCCAGCACCTTCTCCATGGTAACTCCCAACCTATCAACCAAAAAAGTAATGGTCTCATATTTATCCAACTTATAGTGATCCAGAAACCGCCCTCTGATCGCCAGGTGAAGCAGACAAGCGATGTCGTCAAGTGTAATCGTCATCTCTCTATGTGGTAGATGAAACGAAGATGTCTCCTCGTGCCACCTCTCTACAAAAGCATTGATCACCCCCCAGTTGACCATGCTATATCCTCAGAGGGTCAAATCTCTTAACCCTGTAGTTCGTAGAAGACCATCAAACCATGGCTCGGGAGGGGGAACAAGCCTGTTGATCTTCCTCCCATGGCTTATGACCTTCAATGTATTGCGATCCTGCAAGAAAAAAATTCACTTTTAGAATTCATAATAATATTCATAACATAATTAATCATTGTAATATAAATGTAAATTTCATACCTCTCCATCCCATATATGTCTAGCTATATGGGTGAGATAAAGCGTGAGCGCAGATAAGTTAGAAGGTACCCCTCTAAAGACCTAAGGAACATGTGGTGCTGCCGGTGCCTTTGGTGCCACCGGTACCTCGGGTGGCATAGGTACCTCAGGTACTGTGGGTGTAGCACCATGTTTCACCTCAGATGGCCCCTCATGTGCGACAGATGATGGTCCCGTCTCAAAAATCCGTGGTGGTGAGGATGATGACGATGTGTGTCTGCAGAAGGACGGAGGCGGCGATAGATGGACTGGAGACTCTCTTCTGCTACGAGAGGAAAAAGTAGACGGGGTAGAATCAGAACCAGCAACATCTTACATAGCCTGTTTGGATTTCGATGGAGCATATGTGGCCTGACTCCTCTCTCTCCACACAGAAGCATGCTTTGCAACCCGACCATGCCTCAAACGTGACGGTCTCTCAAACATATCTCCTATACAAGTAAGAATAAAACGTTAGCATATGGCTCGTAGAGGAAAAAAACAAAAAAACAATGCAGTAAGAAACCGGAAATAAACCTCTGGTTTTATTCATGCCCAAAAACCGGAAATAAACCTCCGGTTTCTTCTGCGAGACAAACTTGCGTACAACCCCACCCCAAAATCCCAAATGCGTACAAAAACACAGATTAATCGTCAAAAATAGTTTACCAATAGTGTTCTAATGACTCCTAATGGTATAAACTACGTAAAACTACACATTTGAAACCCTATTTCACTAATTCCAATAGAAATTACATAAACTCTAAAAATTTCTTAAAACACTTACTTGATTGATTGTAGAAGGTTGTTGATTGCTTGATTGTGTTACTTGTTGTATTTATCCAATGATTGATGGTTGGTGTTGATGGTTTGAGTAAAAATTGGATTTTGAGAGAAAGGGTATTAATGAGTGATTGAGAGAGTTTGAGTTTGCTTTTTAAAAAAGTTTGTTGTTATGGGGAAGAGAAGGTTTTGGCACCCTTTAAGTTCATCCACGAACCGAAAATATACTTACAGTTTGGAACCGGAGGTATACTTCCAGTTTATACCAAACCATTTTCAAAGAGATTTGCTTGTTATAGGGTGCGAACCGGAAGTATATTTCTGGTTTCTAGGGGCAGTAGTGGAATTTCACGTGGTGTGCTAGAAGACTATGTGATGGGTTAAGAAATTCACAAAAAATTTGTTGCTGTACCAAAAAAATTATTTTTTCTGGTCATGATGCAAGATTTTCAACCTTTTTTTTTTTTTTTTTTTTTTACTTTTTACTTTAAAAAAAGTATAATATATAATTGATTAAGATTTTCAGCCCTTTTATACTTTTTAATTTTTTACAGAATTTTTTTGGTGTCTTGAGTTTATTTTTATTTCTCTTGATTATTATTGTATTTTAATATTGATTCTAAATCTAAATGATGGTTATGTTTGTCTCTAACTAGTGTTAGAGAGAACCTTGCTTGTACTTATTGTTGATTATAATGTAGATTTTAAGTGGTATACGGGTCACGTGGTTTATTACTCCTAGTTAATAGAAGTTTTTCCATACTAAATATGTGTTGTGTTGTTTAATGTGTTTTTGTTGATTATCGTTGCATTTGAAATTTGGGAGAGTTTGTGTTGTTGGATTATTCTATTGTGTTCGTGATTTCCTCCCAACAAGTGGTATCTAGAGTCATGGTTTAATTTGTGTAACGATGGAGATAAATACATCTAGGATGATGAATTTTAACGGTTCCAATTATATGAGAGAATCTATTAGAGTCTCCTTGCGATTAGCCACTTATCTTGATTTGGAAGTATAACAAATGGACGTGAAGATGAATTTCCTTCACGGTGATCTATATGAAGAAACTTACATATAGAATTCATATGGATTATGGGAGAAGTGAAAATAAGACTATGTTTGCAAATTGGTAAAAAGTCTTTATGGTTTAAAACAAGCACCTCACCAATGGTATCTGTTAGTTCTGTGTTGGCAACAATTTTGGTAAAACATTCATCCCAGAAAATGTTATGAAATATGCTTTGACATGTGAGCATAAATAACTCAGCATAGTTGAATGATGTCAAAGCAGATGTTTTAACATGTTGTTACAGAACTGGACTGTTAGCTGTTTAGAAATTCTAGGCGCTATTTGTTTCAGTTGATTGATCTCATCCTTGCATAAAATCAGGAAAAGTCTTTAAAGCTCTGTTACAATAATTTTGAAGATCTTCTATCCTATTTTCATGGATAAAATTATGGGAAGTTATAAAACATTATTTGAATGTGGATTTGGCCCAAGCCCTAGCTGCGTGTTCCTATAAAAGGATTACCTAACCCTACTTTCTGAAGCAATTATAATAAGAAGGAAGTTGTGCTTAGTATTATGAATTTCAGGACTTTAGTATTTTGTGAATTATTTCTTGTGAGCCACTCTTGTATTGTTCTAATACTAGAGTTTGACTGTTAGTTGAGTTGTAACTTGTTAATTATTCATAAGCTTCGAATGATTCTGTGTCATTGAAGTGTGTCTTCTATTATTTTTTAGTTCTATTGTTTTCACTGTGTGTTATTGAGGGGGTGAGAAGGGTCTCATATATAAGAGTTTCTTAGGTAAAAGTTGCGTGAGTAGAGATTATGTGAGAAGATTGTAAACTAGAGGGTGTTTGCTGAAAATCTTCAAACTAATTATATTTAGTGGATTTCCTTTCTGGCTTGGTAGCCTTTTGACGTAGGTTTGTTTGCACCGAACTGGGTTAACAATTTCTTGTGTCGTTTTTATTTTTGTTTACTGCAATTATTATCTTATTATATATTGTTCAGTTCTCAGGTATCTGTGTCGTGAGATCTCCTTCGATATCACATATCTAATACCAAAATTTCAAATGGTATCAGAGCAGGCACCCTACTATGTTATTGGGTAAGATCTAGGGAAGATACTTTCTTGTACTATGGACAAGGAAGGGGGATTTGTGAACATACCACCCGTTCTGGATGAAACTGTAATGGCAAAAACTACGAGAGTGTAAGCCATTAAATTGACTCAACTCGAAAACAATAAACAATGAAGTTGCCACCGCGCTTTTATTTTATCCAAAGGACTAGGAAAAAGAGTGAATAAAATCCTAAAAAAAGATCAAATATCTGGGACTGGGGTTTAGTTATGCTAAGTGAGGGTGTTAGGCACCCAAAGCATCTACGGTACTCTGCAGGAACCTTTTGGAAAATTTGTATATGTGTGCTAAAAAAATAGTATATGTACAAAATGGATGGTGGGGGTGAGAAAAGAAGTATTTTTTTACAATTTTTGATTTGATGGATCTTCCAATGAGTTCCAAGCCTACATACCAACAATGTGCAATATTGAAATCAAAACCCAATGTAGTTTGGGTAAAAAAGACCAAAATTGTGTGTTAGTTGATTTTAAGAAAATGGTTTTTAATAAGAAATCCCCAAAGGGCTCAAAAAGTTTGAATGAGGTTATGTGTTTTTAATCTTATGAAAAATATGGTCAAAGTATTGTTAAATGGATTAAAAGTTTATTAAGAAAAGAAGTTTGAAAATGCATGGACCTAAGTCCAAGTTTTTTATGAAAGAGATTCGAGTTTTGAAAACAAGAATCCTTTGAAAAAGAGGGAAGATTTTGAAGATTAAAGAATATGGGAAGGTATGGAGAGGCTAACCTATGTGCATAAAGTAAAAGGTAAGGGTAAAGAAAGATCTAACCGAGTGAGAAAGCTAGTACTTGGCATCAAAAACTCAATACCATATCTTATCCTTTGGATTACTACACAAGCAACAAACAACCAGACAAAAACCAAGCTTCAGATAAATCAATGCCTCAGATGAATTCATGTCTCAAGAAAAATGGGCAGAGTAACGACTGTATTTGGAGGAAATTCACTCATGATTGAGTATAAACAGAATAACCTACATACAAAGATAATAACCAAGCAAGACAGAATAACACCAAGATCACGAAAATATATGAGCTGAGGTAGGGGCCCTAATCTTAAGTCCAAAGGTCAAACTCCGAGCATAGGGATAGTAACCAAGTCCAATAAAAAGTTTTTTTTTATGTTTAAGTTGAATTATTAGGTATCTTGAAAAAAAGAAAACAAAGCTCAAGTTAGCAAACTCAAAATGACAAGAAAATAAAATGCTCAAGTGAGCAAAGAGAAAAAATGACATGAAATGTAAATGCTCAAAGTAAAGTGCATAATGTAACGTAAAAATAAAAGCGCAAAATAAGGGCATAAGATAAAAGCATAAAGTAAAGTCAATGGTTAATGATTAGTTGTTAGCAAGGTGATCATCTTGAAATTTGCGCATGAAGACTTTCTAGAAGCTTGATGAAATCAATGCGACCACACAACAAGTTTCAATTGCTTTTTGTCAAGTATATCACCGAAAAGTCAATTGTTAGTAAAGTTAGCAAGATGAACATCTTGAAACTTGTCAAGTATATCATCAATTTTGGAGCAGTCAACACTTGATCAAAGATGGTTGAGAATTTCAATTGGACAAGGTTAGTGAAAACTTGCCAGAAGCTTGATTAAAAGATCATAGCGACCACACGACAAGTATCACAGGTGTTGAACCAAAATTAAAGCTCAAGTCATCTTTTGGGGCTTTTTGAACATTAAAGTTCATGCCACCAATTGATCATTTTCTGATTCAAGACAAAAGAAAAAAATGGAGAAGGAGGAACAAGTCTCAAAATCAACAATGCATCAGATGAAATTATCCGGTCTAACTTCGTCAAAATCAACCAACTTTCTTGGTGGATTTGGTCATGAGACCTATCAACAACCAAGTTCCATTGATGTTGAGGAAGTATATGACTCCAAATAAATCCAAAATCAGCAAAGTAAAAAAAGAAATAAAGTAATTAAAATGCTAAATAAAATATAGTTTGAAGATAGATTATTTAATTGGATTTTATTGACGAAATACATAAATAGTATTCATACATAAAAATAAAATTCCAAGAAAATTACCTAAAGTCAAACAAAGGTCAACAAGTGTTGACAAAAATTTCCAGAATTTTTAAAAGTCATAAACTATATTTTTAAAATAAAGAAAATGGTAAAACAAACCAAAATTTGTCAAAAATAGCAAAATCATAAAGAAAAATAAAATTAGGTCACCAATATTTGTCAAATGACTATTGGATCCTTCCATAATTTTTTCAGAATTTTTAAATGTTAAAAAGTATTTTAAAACATCAAATAAAAGAGAAAAATCATAAAAAAAATACCAAATCTGAAAATAAATTATGAAAAAAATAAAAATCAGAAAGAGAATATTTCAAAATACTTTAGTGAATTTTTTTCATAATTTTTGAGTCAAAAATGAATTTTCTATGATTTTTTGAAGTTTAAAATATTTAAAATATAAAATCAGATAATAAAATAAAAGTAAAAAAAATGTAGGCCATTAGATAACAGTCAAAACGCGTTAGTAATCTAATCCAATGGATCAGACGCGCTGTGCTTGATATGGACCTCCTTAGTTTTCACACCGAATTACAAATTACAAAAATAAAACAAGATAATATATCACGCGTTGGATCGAGTCTGACTCTCTAAAGTAATCAGATCCAAGGGCTCTTATAACACACACACACACACGATAAAGCCAATACACCGGACCAAATTTGAAAAAATTACATGCCTGTTTGCCATTGGTTGAAGACGTCCAGGTCATCGTCTTCAACCTCCAGCCTCTCCAAAATTGGAGTTCTACAAACCCTGAAATAAATTTATCGACCTGTACCATTGGATTCGTCTCTTCAAGACGACTCTAATGGCACCATTGCGAAAAATTTATTTCACATGTACAAAGGACAATTTGAAGAAAAACAGAAAAATAGTTGTAACACAGTGGGAGAACTAACTTGTTTATTTTGCGTTTTATCGCCAATGTGCGGATAGCAAGAGTCGCCACCGACTTTTCTTTTATCCAATAAAGGAAAGGTGAAAAGAACAGGAAAGACCTTTTATCGATTATGAGTTCAGAAGGTAATTATGAAAAGGGAAGGTGTTAGCACCCTTTCCATCCGTAGTTATCTACGGGCTCTTAATTTCTTAGCTCACTTTTTGAAAATTTTCTTTCTGTGTGTGTGATTTGAAAAGTATTTAAAAAGTATTTCGCTTTGACTTCGTAATGATTCTTGTATCAGTCCTCAAGAATGTATACGAAGTGTTTGAAAATGTTTGGAAAAAATGTAACTTTGTAATGATTTTCGTATGAATGTATACAAAATGTTTGTTTGAAAATATTTTGAAAAGAGTGTGAGGTGTAAAAAGTATTTTTGATTGGTCGGAACAAGCAATTAAAATTTTTATTACCTACTCAGAAGGTCGTTCTTGTTATTTTCCTTCTCCTTTAGGATAGCGCTATCCATACCATTAGTTGGTAGGTAACTCTATCTGTTGGATGTGAAGGGATGAGCGTAGGGTCATCGTATGGTCATTGAAGGCAACATTGTAAGGATACCTTAGCATTTCGAAGGGACGATCATCACTTATTCGTAGGCAATAATCGAGGGACGAGATTATATATTCGTAGGCAACACCGAGGGACTATCGAGGGACTATGATCTTTGTGATAATTTTTGAATCGAGGGACTTTTGCTAATGGTACCCCTACGTTCGAGGGACGTGACCATTGTTTATCTGAAAGGAAACAAGATAGGATACCCTAGGGGTGCAAGTGTGAATAGTGTGTTCAATTCAGATATTTTATCTTGATTGTTAGGGTGATCTACGATTGATTGATTAGTCTTTCCATACAATCTTATTAGCATACATCTAAGTAGTTTATAAGCAGTTTATAAGGGTGCAGAAAGTAAATGCGGAAAAGTAAAGGTCCTACGCTATTACATGGCTTTAGGGTAGTTACATAATAGGAGGTGCATAAATAAGATGCGAACAATTTAAATCTACGCTATTACAAAAAACCCTTGCGACCTATACATCGATTTCTAGAATTTAAATGAGAATAAAGCATGAATAAATAAGAGAAAAATATTTGAATAGAGACATAAATGTTCTAAACCCTATTTGAAAGGAAAAATTATTTTTTGGTATTTTTTGGAATTGATTTTAATTAAGAAAACCTAATTCTAAGTTAATTTGAAATTAATCATGAAAATAATTAAAAGTGAAAAGAAAAATCAAATGTTTTTGTATCGAAAGTTAAATAAAGATTTTTGAAACCTATATCTAAAATCAAAACATTTTTTTAAGGTTTTTTAGTTATGAAAAATTAATTTGTGAAAATAAATTAAATTGGTTAGAAAATTAAAGAAAATAAGAAAAGTGCAAGAAAACCAAGTGTTAAAAAATTAGAATGGCCCTAGAAAGTGTTGAACTCGTGACCTGAGGGTCACAGGATCAAAATTTTACCATCACACCACTTGACCATGGTGTTTTGAATCTCGCCTCCATTTGTATGTATATGCAACCCTGTGAAAATCAGAAAAATGTGAAAATTTTGGCAAAAGGCTGGTTCGAACCAGCGACCTGATAGGGGGTAAGGGACTAGTGCGCGCATGGGTTGCCACTGCCGGCTATACATCCATTCATAATACCAACTCCATAAATATGTATATGATATTTTTTCAGAAAATTAAAACAATTAAAAATAAACGCCGCTGGGGCCCAGGGATTCAAAATCGTCCAATCGAAATAAGCCACGCATGGATGTCAGAGTCAAACGAAGGTCAGAGGCGCCGAAGAAGGATTCTGGTTGCCTTCTCCAATCGATTCAAACATGAAACCTGCGAAAATCAATCAAAATAAAAAAAAAAACAACCTAGATCCACTAATTAAGGTGCTGCGAATCTAATAATGTGGTTAGTTTTTGCTAAAACGGTCTGGAACACCTGGTTTGAAGCTCACAACTTCTTGTGCCTTAACAATGGTGATCTATAATTCCTACGCTAAAACTCATGCACGATGGTTCTAAACCATCACAAACATCAACATAAACATGTGCATATGAATCGAAACAGTTTAAAAAGCATGAATTGAGAGTTTGAGTTTCATGAGTTTTACCAAACCGGTGCAATCGAGGGAGGCAGTTCTGGGCACGTTTTGGCTTGCTTGAGGAGTTGGATCGACTGCTGGAAACTTCAGGATGATGAATGAATATTTTGAAAGGCTTGAGAACTGCTGGAAATTTGATTTCGAGTTTGCCCTAGAAACTTGAAATTTTGGAAAACTATTTAGGGTTTGTAAGAGGCAGCCACTCGTGTCCCCTGTTTGTGGTCTCAATCTGATACTTATAAGGAGTGCATTAGGTCAAGAATTTTGAGAAAAAATATATTGCATTCATTGAAAGATATTTGATTGGAAATTTGAATCAAATATTACTTTTCTTGCTCAATCTTCCTCTAATTCTTCCATGCATTTCTTGCCAGCTTGTTTGGACTTCCTTGGTCCTCAAGACACACAAATAGCAAGCCCAACACGCCATGTACCTTATCTTGCATTTTATTTTATTTAAAATTGAATTTAAATGATTTAATTCAAAAATAAATTAAATAAATGAAAGTAGGGCGTGTAATTGAGCTTAGAGGTCATGGGTCATGTTAGGAATAAGTTCAAATCATAAAAACCAAGGCCGATTTGGAAAATTTTCAAGTTTGATCAACATTTTCTTCATGCATTTCTTCACACGTTTCCAATTTTGCCCAAGCCATAACTTGCTCAATTTTTATCATTTGAGAGTGTTATTTGACTTTTTAGAAAGCTTAATATGTCCTCTAAATTCTCCTTTTGGTTTCATCTTCATTGAAGCTTCCATTCTCATGTACACTTATTTGGAAAAAGATGACTTTTTGTTGACTTTTAGAAGGACCTATAATGTCTTGAACCATATCTTTCAAATGAAGCATTTTTGGGCAAAGCTTGTAAGACCTAAAGTTGTAGAGAATTTAATTCCCTTCAAAATGAGCTTTTGTGGACATTTTTTTGGTAAATTATGTGAAAGTTATGCCTGGTCAAAGTTCTGTTGACTTTTGATCAAAAAACCCTAATTTAGAAACTTTGACTTTTGATCAATTCTTTGACTTTCTTGATGAATCATGATCAACCCTTGATCAAATGATGAATGTGACTTCAAAATATTGATGTTGACCAAAAATGATGAAGTTTGACTGTATGTTGACCACAATTGACTTTTTGTCAAATACAACTAATTTTCAAACATTTGAGCAATTGACTGAGCAAACTTGTGTTGTGAGGATTGAAACTTGACATGGTGATATCTTGAGACATATGAGGAGGCATGATACTCACTTGAAGCAATAGAAACCATTTTTGACTTGAGAGAAAAAACCTAGTTGTAGATTGATTGCTTAGGAGAGGGTTCATCTGGTCTATCCTCGAGGAACTCTTGAGTATGGAGATGTATCTTACCCTGAAAAATAGGAGGGAAAATTTTGGGGTATAACAGTTGTCCTTGTTCAATCTTCTTGTACCCGGGGGGTTTGATTGGTATGCTTGCCTTTTGTGACCTGAAGGTAGAAGATGATTGAATACTCGAGTACCCCTAAAATTTGTACTCGCCGGCGTATGGAGTGAGACCGTCAACTGAAGATGTACCAGAATGGGCTTATAGATGCCATTTGGAGGAGTTGATGCTGAAGAGTGAGTCGTACATTAGACTTCATGCTTGTCTTTGATTGAAGTTATTAGTACACATTGATTTTAACCAGATATGCAACATTCTGCATGGGAGAGCTAATAATGCATAGTCGGAGATGGGCTTAAAGATGCCATTTGGAGATACTAATGATAGGAGAGTCAAAATAAACCTTCGTCTTGGTTTTATCTGAGATGAGTATTTGTCAAGATGTAGATAGTTTCCCCGTCTTGTTTCGGGTATTAATTTGTTGCCTACTATTTAATGGTAAACCCGTAGTATGGTTTAGGGAATTCATATCGTTTGATCGTGTAGATTAGTCGCCCCATCTTGTTTGGGGAATTGATCTACAAGATTCGTTGTTTGGTAAACTCCTCTTGTTTCGGGGGTTTAGACTGGCTTGGTGGTACAAATAGTTTTCTAGTCTTGTTTCGGGCATTAATCTCTGACTTTCTGTTTGGAAGTTTGTAAATAATTTCTTCCCGTTTAACCTGAAAGAGTAAAGTTAGTTCTATGCACATCATGATGCATGCGAGTATGTGATGATGCTCTCGAAATACACGAGAATTATGTCTGCACATGTTATGATTTTTTATTAATGATGTATGAGTATAGATGTTGTGGTATTTCAAAATGTATCCTTCTTGAAGAAGATGGGAATGTTCAGCTGGGGATCTTCGACTTCTGCTTGGGGGTATAGTTGTTGGAGACCCTGACTAGGGAATAAGAGAGATGTGGGTTCCTCCGATGCACTATCTGACCAAGTTTCAGGTCTGGATATTGACGTTGTTGAAAGATGATAATCCTTAAGTGTTACTCAGCTGGGGATGAATATCTTACATATTATTTTGAAGAAATAACCTTTGTTGGGGAATGATGTGGTTTTGAATAACCTATTACTGCTCGGAGAGTGACATGATAGTTTGTTACTGCTCGGGGACCAATGTAACAAAGTTGACATTCACTGCGCAGGGAGTGACGTGGCAATGTAGGTGATCACTGCTCGGGGACTAATGTGATGGGTTGAGACGATCACTGCTCGGGGACTAACGTGATGAGTTTAGACGATCACTGCTCGGGGACTAATGTGATGAGTGTGAAAATTGTCTTGTTACTGCTCGGGGACTAATGTAACAAGTTGAAATGTAAATACCATAAGCGAACAATCCTGTTGTGGATAAGATGATGTAGTAATCTTGTTGGAGAGATCTATCTCTATCGAGGGAGTGATGGCTCTGTGGGGATTGTAGAAATTATTCCGTGGACATATTTTTGTGAAACTGATTCTACGAGGGATGCGTTAGTGACTTGGGTTGTCATCTCAATTCCTAGAGCCTGTAGTAATTGCTGTTTTTGTTCACTTTTCGTGTATTTGTGAATAGATATTTATTGTCAGATGCATATAATAATTCAAAGCAATCATTGGACTTACGCAACCAAAACAGATAAAAGTAAAAAATTTGAAATTGGAAAAGGGGAATTATATTAATTTTGAAAAGTAGGCCTCTAGATAGGAAGTTTGTGTATAAAGAGACAGATGTCCTAGTAAGAGGAAATCGTCGGAAACATTTGAAAAATAGTAAAAGCTATGTGGAAATAATCTCATAGAGTTTCAACTCTACTATTGCTCATATATTTTCGACTATCTCATCTCCTTGCTGCCAGAAGAAAGTGATTGGATTGATCTGCGCCATTTGAACTTGAAGCTGGTAGTAGTGTAGTCTGTAACTAGATGATCTTGTCGAGACATAGTCATACGCTTTAATTTCATCATATTTTCTTAATATTTATATTTACTTCAAATTTAATCAGATTATATTTAAATTTATGTTCGTTTCAATTTTTACCAAATTTTCCGAAGACTTATATTCACTTGAAATTTCACCAGTTTTTCTGAAGACTTATATTCACTTCAAATTTCATCAGATTTTTTTAGGATTTATATTTTCTTCAAATTTCATCATATTTTCTTAAGCTTTATCTTCACTTTTAATTTCATCAGATTATATTAAGATTTATGTTCACTTCAATTTTAACAAGATTTTCTAAAGACTTATATTCACTTATGATTTCATCATATTTTCTAAAGACTTATGTTCACTTCAAATTTCATCAGTTTTTTAGGATTTATAATTACTTCAAATTACATCACATTTTCTTAAGATTTATAATCACTTTAAGTTTCATCATATTATCTTTAAATTTATGTTCATTTCAATTTTTGTTAGATTTTTCTGAAGACTTATATTCACTTCAAATTTCACTAGATTTTCTGAAGACTTATATTCACTTCAAATTTCATCAGATTTTTTTAGGATTTATATTTTCTTCAAATTTCATAAGATTTTCTTAAGATTTATATTCACTTTTAATTTCATTAAATTATATTAAGATTTATGTTCACTTCAATTTTCACCATATTTTCTGAAGACATATATTCATATTCGATTTCATCATATTTTCTCAAGACTTACGTTCACTTCAAATTTCATAAGATTTTTTTTTGGATTTATATTTACTTCAAATTTCATCATATTTTCTTAATATTTATATTCACATCAAATTTAATCAGATTATCTTTAAATTTACGTTCATTTCAATTTTTACCAGATTTTTCTGAAGATTTATATTCACTTCAAATTTCACCAGATTTTCTGAAGACTTATATTCACTTCAAATTTCATCATATTTTATTAGAATTTACATATTCTTCAAATTTCATCAGATTTTCTTAAGATTTATATTCACTTTTAATTTCATCAGATTATATTAAGATTTATGTTCACTTCAATTTTAACCAGATTTTCTGATAACTTATATTCACTTATGATTTCATCATATTTTCTGAAGACTTATGTTCACTTCAAATTTCATAAGATTTTTTAAGATTTATATTTACTTCAAATTACATCACATTTTCTTAAGATTTATATTCACTTTAAATTTCATCATTTTTACTAGATTTTTCTGAAGACTTATATTCAATTCAAATTTCACCAGATTTTCTAAAGACTTATATTCACTTCAAATTTCATCATATTTTTTTAGGTTTTATATTTTCTCCAAATTTCATAAAATCTTCGTAAGATTTATATTCACTTTTAATTTCATCAAATTATATTAGGAATTATGTTCATTTCAATTTTCACCAGATTTCTTGAAGACTTATATTCACATCTGATTTCATCATATTTTCTAAAGACTTATGTTCACTTCAAATTTCATCAGAGATTTTTAGGATTTATATTTACTTCAAATTTAATCATATTTTCTTAATATTTATATTAACTTCAAATATAACCAAATTATCTTTAATTTTATATTCGTTTCAATTTTTTACCAAATTTTCAGAAGACTTATATTCACTTCGAATTTCACCAGATTTTCTGAAGACCTATATTCATTTCCAATTTCATCAGATTTTATTAGGATTTATATTTACTTCTAATTTCATCATATTTTCTTAAGATTTATATTCACTTTTAATTTCATCAGATTATACTAAGATTTATGTTCACTTAAATTTTTCAAGATTTTCTGAAGACTTATATTCACTTATGATTTCATCATATTTTTTGAAGACTTATGTTCAGTTCAAATTTCATCCGATTTCTTTTGGATTTATATTTACTTCAAATTACATCACATTTTCTTAAGATTTATATTCACTTTAAATTTCATCATATTATCTTTAAATTTATGTTCGTTTCAATTTTTACCAGATTTTTCTAAAGAATTATATTAACTTCAAAATTCACAAGATTTTCTGAAGACTTATATTCACTCCAAATTTATACTTAAAATTTAGATTTTCTTAAGATATATATTTTCATTAATATTAATACTCAATAACTTCGATTAAGACTTATATTCACTTATGATTTCATCATATTTTTAAGACTTATGTTCACTTCAAATTTCATTAGATTTATTTTATATTTTCAAACATCAGATTTTTTAAGATTTATATTCACAAATCATATTATCTTTAAATTTATGTTCATTTCAATTTGTTTTTCTCAAGACACAATTTCCAAGACTTATATTCACTTCAAATTTCATGATTTTTAAGATTTATATTCACTTCAAATTTCAAAGATTTTTTATTTATTTATATTCACTTCAAATTCATCATATTTTCGAAGACTTATATTCACTTTTAATTTCATCATATTTTTTGAAGACTTATATTCACTTCAAATTTCAACAGATTTTTATTGGATTAATATGTACTTCAAATTTCATCATATTTTCTTAAGATTTATATTCACTTCAAATTTAATCAGGCTATCTTTAAATTTGTGTTATTTTTAATTTTTACCAGATTTTTCTGAAGACTTATATTCACTTCAAATTTCACTAGATTTTCTGAAGACATATATATATTCACTTCAAATTTCATCAGATTTTCTTAGGATTTTTATTTTCTTCAAATTTCATAAGATTTTCTTTAGATTTATATTCACTTTTAATTTCATCAGATTATATTACGATTTATGTTCACTTCAATTTTAACCAGATTTTCTGAAGAGTTATATTCACTTATGATTTCATCATATTTTCTGAAGACTTATGTTCACTTCAAATTTCATCAGATTTTCTTAGGATTTATATTTACTTCAAATCACATCACATTTTCTTAAGATTTATATTCACTTATTTAATCATATTATCTTTAAATTTATGTTCATTTCAATTTTAGTTAGATTTTTCTGAAGACTTATATTCACTTCAAATTTCATTAGAGTTTTTTAGGATTTATATTTTCTTCAAATTTCATAAGATTTTCTTAAGATTTATATTCACTTTTAATTTCATTAGATTATATTAAGATTTATTTTCAATTAAATTTTCACCAGATTTTCTGAAGACATTCACATTTGATTTCATCATATTTTCTAATGACTTACGTTCACTTCAAATTTCATAAGATATTTTTGGATTTATATTTACTTCAAATTTCATCATATTTTCATAATATTTATATTCACATCAAATTTAATCAGATTATCTTTAAATTTATGTTCATTTCAATTTTTACCAAATTTTTCTGAAGATTTATATTCACTTCAAATTTCACAAGATTTACTGAAGACTTATATTCAATTCAAATTTAAAAATATTTTATTAGAATTTATATATTCTCCAAATATCATCAAATTTTCTTAAGATTTATATCCAGTTTTAATTTCATCAGATTATATTAAGATTTATGTTCACTTCAATTTTAACCAGATTTTCTGAAGACTTATATTCACTTATGATTTTATCATATTATTTGAAGACTTATGTTCATTTCAAATTTCATCAGATTTTTTTAGGATTTATATTTACTTCAAATTACATCGCATTTTCTTAAGATTTATATTCACTTTAAATTTCATCATATCATCTTTAAATTTATGTTCATTTCAATTTTTACCAGATTTTTTTGAAGACTTATATTCACTTCAAATTTTACCAGATTTTCTGAAGACTTATATTCACTTCAAATATCATGATATTTTTTTAAGATTTATATTTTCTCCAAATTTCATAAAATTTTCGTAAGATTTATATTCACTTTTAATTTCATCAGATTATATTAATATTTATGTTCACTTCAATTTTCACTAGATTTTCTAAAGACTTATATTCACATCTGATTTCATCATATTTTCTGAAGAGTGATGTTCACTTCAAATTTCATCAGATTTTTTTAGGATTTATATTTACTTCAAATTACATCACATTTTCTTAAGATTTATATTCACTTTAAATTTCATTATATTATCTTTAAGTTTATGTTCATCTCAATTTTTACCAGCTTTTTCTGAAGACTTATATTCACTTTAAATTTCACCAGATTTTCTGAAGACTTATATTCGCTTCAAATTTCACCAGTTTTTTTAGGATTTATATTTTCTTCAAATTTTATTAGATTTTCTTAAGCTTTATATTCATTTTTAATTTCTTCAAGTTATATTAAGATTTATGTTCACTTAATTTTAACCAGATTTTCTAAAGACTTATATTTACTTATGATTTCATCATATTTTTTGAAGACTTACGTTCACTTCAAATTTCATCAGTTTTTTTAGGATTTATATTTACTTCAAAATACATCACATTTTCTTAAGATTTATATTCAATTTAAATTTCATCAATTTATGTTCACTTTTAATTTCATTAGATTATACTAAGATTTATGTTCACTTCAATTTTCACCAGATTTTTTGAAGACTTATATTCACGTATGATTTCATCATGTTTTTTGAAGACTTGCGTTCACTTCAAATTTCATAAGATTTTTTTTAGGATTTATATTTACTTCAAATTTCATCATATTTTCTTAATATTTATATTCACTTAAAATTTAATCATATTATATTTAAAATTATTTTCATTTCAATTTTTACCAGATTTTTCTGAAGATTTATATTCAATTCAAATTTCACCAAATTTTCTGAAGACTTATATTCACTTCAAATTTCATCAGATTTTTTTAGGATTTATATTTTCTTCAAATTTCAACAGATTTTCTTAAGCTTTATATTCACTTTTAATTTCATTAGATTATATTAAGATTTATGTTTACTTCAATTTTAACCAGATTTTCTGAAGATTTATATTCACCTATGATTTCATAATATTTTCTGAAGACTTATTTTCAATTCTAATTTCATCAGATTCTTTTAAGATTTATATTTACTTCAAATTACATAAAATTTTCTTAAGATTTATATTCACTTTAAATTTAATAAGATTATCTTTAAATTTATGTTCATTTCAATTTTTACCAAATTTTCTGAAGACTTATATTCACTTCGAATTTCACCAGATTTTCTGAAGACATATATTAACTTCAAATTTCATCAGATTTTATTAGGATTTATATTTACTTCTAATTTCATCATATTTTCGTAAGATTTATATTCACTTATAATTTCATCATATTATATTCAGGTTCATGTTCACTTCAATTTTAACAAGATTTTCTGAAGACCTATATTCACTTATGATTTCATAATATTTTCTGAAGACTTATGTTCACTTCAAATTTCATTAGATTCTTTTAGGATTTATATTTACTTCAAATTACATCACATTTTCTTAAGATTTATATTCACTTTAAATTTAATCAGATTATCTTTAAGTTGAATTTAATTTCAATTTGTACCAAATTTTCAAAAGACTTATATTCATTTCGAATTTCTCCAGATTTTCTGAAGGCCTATATTCACTTCAAATTTCATCAGATTTTATCAGGATTTATATTTACTTCTGATTTCATCATATTTTCTTAAGATTTATATTCACTTTTAATATCATCAGATTATATTAAGATTTATGTTCAAATAATTTTAACCAGACTTTCTAAAGCCCTATATTCACTTATGATTTCATCATATTTTTTGAAAACTTATGTTCACTTCAAATTTCATAAGATTTATTTAGGATTTCTATTTACTTTAAATTCCATCACATTTTCTTAAAATTTATATTAAATTTAAATTTCATCATATTATCTCTACATTTATGTTTGTTTCAATTTTTACCAGATTTTTCTGAAGACTTATATTCACTTCAAATGTCACAATATTTTCTGAAGACTTATATTCAATTCAAATTTCATCAGATTTTTTTATAATTTCTTTATATATCATTAGATATTCTTATGCTTTATATTTACTTTTAATTTCATCAGATTATATTAAGATTTATGTTCACTTCAATTTTAACCAGATTTTCTGAAGACTTATATTCACTTATGATTTCATAATATTTTCTGAAGACTTATGTTCAATTCTAATTTCATCAGATTCTTTTAGGATTTATATTTACTTCAAATTACATCACATTTTCTTAAGATTTATATTCACTTTAAATTTAATCAGATTATCTTTAAGTTGAATTTAATTTCAATTTGTACCAAATTTTCAAAAGACTTATATTCATTTCGAATTTCTCCAGATTTTCTGAAGGCCTATATTCACTTCAAATTTCATCAGATTTTATCAGGATTTATATTTACTTTTAATTTCATCATTTTTTCTTAAGATTTATATTCACTTTTAATATCATCAGATTATATTAAGATTTATGTTCAAATAATTTTAACCAGACTTTCTAAAGCCCTATATTCACTTATGATTTCATCATATTTTTTGAAAACTTATGTTCACTTCAAATTTCATAAGATTTATTTAGGATTTCTATTTACTTTAAATTACATCACATTTTCTTAAAATTTATATTAAATTTAAATTTCATCATATTATCTCTACATTTATGTTTGTTTCAATTTTTACCAGATTTTTCTGAAGACTTATATTCACTTCAAATGTCACAATATTTTCTGAAGACTTATATTCACTTCAAATTTCATCAGATTTTTTTATAATTTCTTTATATATCATTAGATATTCTTATGCTTTATATTTACTTTTAATTTCATCAGATTATATTACGATTTATGTTCACTTCAATTTTAACCAGATTTTCTGAAGACTTATATTCACTTATGATGTCATAATATTTTCTGAAGACTTATGTTTACTTCAAATTTCATCAGATTCTTTTAGGATTTATATTTACTTCAAATTACATCACATTTTCTTAAGATTAGTATTCACTTTAAAGTTAATCAGATTATCTTTCAATTTATGTTCATTACAATTTTTACCAAATTTTCTTAAGACTTATATCCTCTTCGAATTTCATCAGATTTTCTGAAGACATATATTCACTTAAAATTTCATCAGATTTTATTAGGATTTATATTTACTTCTAATTTCATCATATTTTCGTAAGATTTATATTCACTTATAATTTCATCATATTATATTCAGGTTCATGTTCACTTCAATTTTAACAAGATTTTCTGAAGACCTATATTCACTTATGATTTCATAATATTTTCTGAAGACTTATGTTCACTTCAAATTTCATTAGATTCTTTTAGGATTTATATTTACTTCAAATTACATCACATTTTCTTAAGATTTATATTCAATTTAAATTTCATCATATTATCTTTAAATTTATGTTCGTTTCAATTTTTACCAGATTTTGCTGAAGACTTATATTCACTTCAAATTTCACAAGATTTTCTGAAGACTTATATTCACTTCAAATTTCATCATATTTTTTTTTCTTCAAATTTCAACAGATTTTGTTAAGCTTTATATTCACTTTTAATTTGATCAGAATATATTAAGATTTATGTCACTTAATTTTAACCAGATTTTCTGAAGACTTATATTCACTTATGATTTTATAATATTTTCTGAAGACTTATGTTCACTTGAAATTTCATCTGATTCTTTTAGGACTTATATTAACTTCAAATTACATCACATTTTCTCAAGATTTATATTCACTTTAAATTTAATCAGATTATCTTTAAATTTATGTTCATTTCAATTTTTACAAATTTTCTGAAGACTTATATTCACTTCGAACTTCACCTGATTTTCTGAAGACATATATTAACTTCAAATTTCATCAGATTTTACTAGGATTTATATTTACTTCTAATTTCATCATATTTTCTTTAGATTTATATTCACTTTTAATTTCATAAGATTATATTAAAATTTATGTTCACTTCAATTTTAACCTGATTTTATGAAGACTTATATTCACTTATGATTTCATAAGATTTTCTGAAGACTTATGTTTACTTCAAATTTTATCAGATTTATTTAGGATTTATATTTACTTCAAATTACATCACATTTTCTTAAGATTTATATTCACTTTAAATTTCATCATATTATCTTTAAATTTATGTTCATTTCAATTTTTGTTAGATTTTTCTGAAGACTTATATTCACTTCAAATTTCATCAGATTTTTTTAGGATTTATATTTTCTTCAAATTTCATAAGATTTTCTTAAGGTTTATATTCACTTTTAATTTCATTAGATTATACTAAGATTTATGTTCACTTCAATTTTCACCAGATTTTCTGAAGACTTATATTCACTTATGATTTCATCATGTTTTTTGAAGACTTACGTTCACTTCAAATTTCATATGATTTTTTTTTGGATTTATATTTACTTCAAATTTCATCATATTTTCTTAATATTTATATTCACTTAAAATTTAATCATATTATCTTTAAATTTATTTTCATTTCAATTTTTACCAGATTTTTCTGAAGATTTATATTCACTTCAAATTTCACCAAATTTCCTGAAGACTTATATTCACTTCAAATTTCATCAGATTTTTTTAGGATTTATATTTTCTTCAAATTTCAACAGATTTTCTTAAGCTTTATATTCACTTTTAATTTCATCAGATTATATTAAGATTTATGTTCACTTCAATTTTAACCAGATTTTCTGAAGATTTATATTCACCTATGATTTCATAATATTTTCTGAAGACTTATGTTCAATTCTAATTTCATCAGATTCTTTTAGGATTTATATTTACTTCAAATTACATCACATTTTCTTAAGATTTATATTCACTTTAAATTTAATCAGATTATCTTTAAGTTGAATTTAATTTCAATTTTTACCAAATTTTCAAAAGACTTATATTCATTTCGAATTTCTCCAGATTTTCTGAAGGCCTATATTCACTTCAAATTTCATCAGATTTTATCAGGATTTATATTTACTTCTGATTTCATCATATTTTCTTAAGATTTATATTCACTTTTAATATCATCATATTTTATTAAGATTTATGTTAACCAGACTTTCTAAAGCCTTATATTCACTTATGATTTCATCATATTTTTTGAAAACTTATGTTCACTTCAAATTTCATAAGATTTATTTTGGATTTCTATTTACTTCAAATTACATCACATTTTCTTAAAATTTATATTAAATTTAAATTTCATCATATTATCTCTACATTTATGTTTGTTTCAATTTTTACCAGATTTTTCTGAAGACTTATATTCACTTCAAATGTCACAATATTTTCTGAAGACTTATATTCACTTCAAATTTCATCAGATTTTTTTAGGATTTATATTTTCTTCAAATTTCAACAGATTTTCTTAAGCTTTATATTCACTTTTAATTTCATCAGATTTTATTAGGATTTATATTTACTTCTAATTTCATCATATTTTCGTAAGATTTATATTCATTTTTAACTTCATCATATTATATTCAGGTTTATGTTCACTTTAATTTTAACAAGATTTTCTGAAGACTTATATTCACTTATGATTTCATAATATTTTCTGAAGACTTATGTTCACTTCAAATTTCATTAGATTCTTTTAGGATTTATATTTACTTCAAATTACATCACATTTTCTTAAGATTTATATTCACTTTAAATTTAATTAGATTATCTTTAAATTTATGCTCATTTCAATTTTTACCAAATTTTCTGAAGACTTATATTCACTTCGAATTTCACCAGATTTTCTGAAGACATATATTAACTTCAAATTTCATCAGATTTTATTAGGATTTATATTTACTTCTAATTTCATCATATTTTCTTAAGATTTATATTCACTTTTAATTTCATAATATTATATTAAGATTTATGTTCACTTCAATTTTAACCTGATTTTATGAAGACTTATATTCACTTATGATTTTGTAATATTTTCTGAAGACTAATATTCACTTCAAATTTTATCAGATTTATTTAGGATTTATATTTACTTTAAATTACATCACATTTTCTTAAGATTTATATTCAGTTTAAATTTCATCATGTTATCTTTAAATTTATGTTCATTTTAATTTTTGCTAGATTTTTTTGAAGACTTATATTCACTTCAAATTTCACCAGATTTTCTGAAGACTTATATTCACTTCAAATTTCATCAGATATTTTTACGATTTATATTTTCTTCAAATTTCATATGATATTCTTTATATTTATATTCACATTGAATTTAATCAGATTATATTAAGATTTATGTTCACTTCAATTTTCACCAGATTTTCTGAAGACTTATATTAACATCTAATTTCATCATATTTTCTAAAGACTTATGTTCTCTTCAAATTTCACTAGATTTTTTTAGGATTTATTTTTCTTCAAATTTCATCAGATTTTCTTAAGCTTTATATTCACTCTTAATTTCATCAGATTATATGAAGATTTATGTTCACTAAAATTTTATCCAGATTTTCTGAAAACTTATATTCACTTATGATTTCATCATATTTTCTGAAGACTTATGTTCACTTCAAATTTCATCAGATTTTTCTTGGATTTATATTTACTTTAAATTACATCACATTTAATTAAGATTTATATTCACTTTAAATTTCATCATATTATCTTTAAATTTATGTTCTTTTCAATTTTTACCAGATTTTTCTAAGGACTTATATATACCTCAAATTTCAATAGATTTTCTGAAGACTTATATTCACTTCAAATTTCATCAGATTTTTTAGGATTTATATTTTCTTCAAATTTCATTTAGATTTTCTTAAGCTTTATATTCACTTTTAATTTCACCAGATTATATTAAGATCTAAGTTCACTTCAATTTTAACCAGATTTTCTGAAGACTTTTATACACTTATGATTTAATCAAATTTTCTGAAGACTTATGTTCACTTCAAATTTCATCAGATTTTTTTTAGTATTTATATTTACTTCAAATTACATCACATTTTCTTAAGATTTATATTCACTTTAAATTTCATCATGTTTTCTTTAAACTTATGTTCATTTCAATTTTTGCTAGATTTTTCTGAAGACTTATATTCACTTGATATTTTACAAAATTTCCTGAAGACTTATATTCACTTCAAAATTCAACAGTTATTTTTACGATTTATATTTTCTTCAAATTTCATAAGATTTTCTTAAGATTTATATTCACTTTTAATTTCATCAGATTATATTAAAATTTATGTTCACTTTAATTTTCACCAGATTTTCTGTAGACTTATATTCACATCTGATTTCATTATATTTTCTGTAGACTTATGTTTAATTGAAATTTCATCAGATTTTTTTAGGATTTATTTTTTCTTCAAATCTCATCATATTTTCATAATATTATATTCACTTCAAATGTAATCAGATTATCTTTAAATTTATGTTCGTTTAAATTTTAAGCAAATTTTCTGAAAACTTATTATATTCACTAGAATTTTACCAGATTTTCGGAAGACTTATATGCAGTTCAAATTTCATCAGATTTTAATAGAATTTAGATTTTCTTCATATTTCATCAGATTTTTTTAAGATTTATATTCACTTTTAATTTCATCAGATTATATTAAGATTTATGTTCACTTCAAATTTCATAAGATTTTTTTAGGATTTATATTTACTTCATATTACATCTCATTTTCTGAAGATTTGTATTCACTTTAATTATAATCATAATATGTTTAAATTTATGTTCATTTCAATTTATACCAGATTTTTCTGAAGACTTCTATTCACTTCAAATTTCACCAGATTTTTTGAAGACTTATATTCACTTGAAATTTCATCATATTTCATCAGATTATATTAAGATTTATATTCACTTCAATTTTGACCAGATTTTTTGAATAATTATATTCACATCTGATTTCATCATATTTTCTGAAGACTTATGTTCACTTCAAATTGCATCAGATTTTTTTAATATTTATATTTACTCCAAATTACATCATATGTTCTTAATATTTATATTCACTTCAAATTTAATCAGATTATCTTTAAACTTATGTTCGTTTCAATTTTTACAAAATTTTCTGAAGACTTATATTCACTTCGAATTTCACTAGATTTTCTGAAGACTTATATTCACTTTAAATTTAATCAGATTTTATTAGAATTTATATTTTTTTTCAAATTTCATCAGATTTTCTTAAGAATTATATTCACTTTTAATTTCATCAGATTATATTAAGGGTTATGTTAACTTCAATTTTAACCAGGTTTTTTGAAGACTTATATTCACTTATGATTTCATCACATTTTCTGAAGACTTATGTTCACTTCAAAATTCATAAGATTTTAGGAGGATTTATATGTACTTCAAAATATTATCTTTAAATTTATGTTCATTTCAATTTTTACCAGATTTTTCTAAAGACCTATATTCACTTCAAATTTCACCTGCTTTTCTGAAGACTTATATTCACTTCAAATTTCTTCAGATTTTTTTAGGCTTTACATTTTCTTCAAATTTCATAAGAATTTCTTTAGATTTATATTCACTTTTAATTTCATCAGATTATATTAAGATTTATGTTCACTTAAATTTTAACCATATTTTCTGAAGACTTATATTCACTTGTGTTTTCATCATAATTTCTGAACTCTTATCTTCACCTCAAATTTCATCAGAGTTTTTTAGGATTTATATTTATTTCAAATTACATCACATTTTCTTATGATTTATATTCACTTTAAATTTCACATATTATCTTTAAATTTATGTTCATTTCAATTTTTACCAGATATTTCTGGAGAATATATTCACTTCAAATTTCATCACATTCTCTTATGATTCATATTCACTTTAAATTTCATCATATTATCTTTAAATTTATGTTCATTTCAATTTTTACCAGATATTTCTGGAGAATTATATTCACTTCAAATTTCACCAGATTTTATGAAGTCTTATATTCACTTCAAATTTCATCAGGTTTTTTTAGGACTTATATTTTCTTCAAATTTCATTAGATTTTCTTAAGCTTTATATTCACTTTTATTTTCTTCAGATTATATAAAGATTTATGATCAATCATAACCACATTTTCTGAAGACTTATTTATATACACTTATGATTTAATCAAATTTTTTGAAGACTTATGTTCACTTCAAATTTCATCAGATTTTTTTAGGATTTATATTTACTTCAAATTACATCACATTTTCTTAAGATTTATATTCACTTTAAATTTCATCATGTTTTCTTTTAAATTTATGTTCATTTCTATTTTTGCTAGATTTTTCTGAAGACTTATATTCACTTGAAATTTCACCAGATTTTCTGAAGACTTATATTCACTTGAAAATTCATCAGTTATTTTTACGATTTATATTTTCTTCAAATTTCATAAGATTTTCTTAAGATTTATATTCACTTTTAGATTCATAAGATTATATTAAAATTTATGTTCAGTCTAATTTTCACCAGATTTTCTAAAGACTTATATTCACATCTGATTTCATTATATTTTCTGAAGACTTATGTTCACTTCAAATTTCATCTAATTTTTTTAGAATGTATTTTTTCTTCAAATCTCATCATATTTTCTTAATATTTATATTCACTTCAAATTTAATCAGATTATCTTTAAGTTTATGTTCATTTCAATTTTTACCAAATTTTCTGAAGACTTATATTGACTTCGAATTTCATCAGATTTTTTGAAGACTTATATTCACTTTAAATTTCATCATATTTTTTTTGGATTTGGATTTACTTCAAATTTCATGATATTTTCTTAATATTTATATTCACTTCAAATTTAATCAGATTATCTGTAAATTTATGTGCATTTCAATTTTTACCAAATTTTCTGAAGACTTATATTCACTTCAAATTTCATCAGATTTTTTTAGGATTTATATTTTCTTTAAATTTCATAAGATTTTCTTTAGATTTATATTCACTTTTAATTTCACCTGATTATATTAAGATCTATGTTCACTTTAATTTTAACCATATTTTCTGAAGAGTTATATTCACTTATGATTTCATCATATTTTTTTAAGATTTATATTCTCTATAAATTTCATCACATTTTCTTAAGATTTATATTCACTTTAAATTTCATTATATTTTTTTTAAATTTATGTTCATTTAAATTTTTACAAGATTTTATCTGAGGACTTATATTCACTTCAAATTTCACTAGATTTTCTGAAGACTTATATTCACTTCAAATTTCATCAGATTTTTGTAGGAGTTATATTTTCTTCAAATTTCATATGATTTTCTTTAGATTTATATTCACTTTTAATTTCATAAGATTATATTAAGATTTATATTCACTTATGATTTCATCATATTTTCTGAAGACTTATGTTCAATTCAAATTTCATCAGGTTTTTTTTTGGATTTATGTTTACTTCAAATTACATAACATTTTCTTACGATTTATATTAACTTTAAATTTCATCATATTATCTTTAAATTTATGTTCATTTCAATTTTTGCATGATTTTTCTGAAGAGTTATATTCACTTCAAATTTCACCAGATTTTCTAAAGACTTATATTCACTTCAAATTTCATCAGATTTTTTTAGGATTTATATTTTTTTTCAAATTTCATTAGATTTTCTTAAGCTTTATAGTCACTTATAATTTCATCAGATTATATTAATATTTATGTTCACTTCAATTTTAACCAGATTTTCTGCAGACTTATATACACTTATGATTTCATCATATTTTCTGAAGACTTATGTTCACTTGAAATTTCATAATATTTATTTAGGATTTATATTTACTTCAAATTACATCACATTTTATTAAGATTCATATTCACTTTAAATTTCATTATGTTATCTTTAAATTTATGTTCATTTCAATTTTCCTAGATTTTTCTGAACACTTATATTCACTTCAAATTTCACTTGATTTTCTGAAAACTTATATTCACTCAAATTTTATCAGATATTTTTACATTTATATTTTCTTAAAATTTCATAAAATTTTCGTTATATTTATAGTCCCTTTTAATTTTATCAGATTATATTAAGATTTATGTTCACTTCAATTTTCACCAGATTTTCTGAAGACTTCTATTAACATCTGATTTCATCTTATTTTCTAAAGACTTATGTTCACTTCAAATTTCATCAGATTTTTTTAGGATTTATTTTTACTTTTTCTGAAGACTTATATTCACTAGAATTTCACCAGATTTCCGAAAGACTTATATTCACTTCAAATTTCATCGGATTTTAATAGAATTTATATTTTTTTTTATATTTCATCAGATTTTCTTAAGATTTATATTCACTTTTAATTTCATCAGATTATATTAAGATTTATGTTCACTTCAAGTATAACCAGATTTTCTGAGTACTTATATTAACATCTGATTTCATCATATTTTCTGACGACTTATGTTCACTTCAAATTGCATCAGATTTTTTGAAGATTTATATTTACTTCAAATTTCACCATATTTTCTTATTATTTGTATTCACTTTAAATTAATCAGATTATCTTTAAATTTATGTTCGTTTCAATTTTTACCAATTTTTCTGAAGACATATATTCACTTCGAATTTCACCAGATTTTCTGAAGACTTATACTCACTTCAAATTTCATCAGATTTTATTAGAATTTATATTTTTTTTCAAATTTCATCAAATTTTCTAAAGATTTATATTCACTTTTAATTTCATTAGAGTATATTAATATTTATGTTCACTTCAATTTTAACCAGATTTTTTGAAGACTTTTATTCACTTATGATTTCATCATAGTTTTTGAAGACTTTTGTTTCAATTCTTCAAATTTCATTATATTTTCTTAAGCTTTATATTCACTTTTAATTACATCAGATTATTTTATGATTTATATTCACTTCAGATTTAATCAGATTATCATTAAATTTATGTTGATTTCCATTTTTTTCAAATTTTCTGAAGAGTTATATTCACTTCAAATTTCATCAGATTTTATTAGGATTTATATTTACTTCAAATTTCATTAAATCTTTTAAAGATTTATATTCACTTTTAATTTCATCAGATTATATTAAGATTTATGTTCACTTCAATTTTAACCAGATTTTCTGAAGACTTATATACACTTAAGATTTCATAATATTTTCTGAAGATTTATGTTCACTTCAAATTTAATCAGAATTTTTAGGATTTATATTTACTTCAAATTACATCACATTTTCTTAAGATTTATATTCACTTTAAATTTCATCATATTATCTATAAATTTATGTTCATTTAAATTTTTACCTGATTTTTCTTAAGATTTACATTCACTTCAAATTTCACCAGATTTTTCCGAAGACTTATATTCACTTCAAATTTCAGCAAATTTATATAGGATTTATATTTTCTTCAAATTTCATAACATTTTCTTTAGATTTATAGTCACTTTTAATTTCATCAAATTATATTAAGATTTATGTTCACTTCAATTTTCTCCAGATTTTCGGAAGACTTATATTCCTATCTGATTTCATCATATTTTCTGAAGACTTATGTTCACTTCAAATTTCATCATATTTTGTTAGGATATATATTAACTTCAAATTACATCACATTTTCTTTAGATTTATATTCACTTTAAATTTCATCATATTATCTATAAATTTATGTTCTTTTCAATTTTTACCAGATTTTTCTGAAGACTTATATTCACTTCCAATTTCACCAGATTTTCTGAAGACTTATATTCCCTTTAAATTTCATCATATTTTGTTAGGATTTATATTTTCGTCAAATATCATAAGATCTTCTTAAGATTTATATTCACTTTTAATTTCATCAGATTATATTAAGATTAATGTTCACCTCAATTTTCACCAGATTTTCTAAAGACTTATATTCACATCTGATTTCATCGGATTTTTTTAGGTTTTATATTCACTTCAAATTACATCATATTTTCTTAAGATTTAGATTCAATTTAAATTTCATCATTTTATCTTTAAGTTTATGTTCATTTAAATTTTTACCATATTTTTCTGAAGACTTATATTCACTTCAAATTTCACGGGATTCACTTCAAATTTCATCAGATTTTTTTAGATTTATATTTCCTTCAAATTTCATCACATTTTCCTAAGATTTATATTCACTTTAAATTTCATCTGAAGGCTTAAATTCACTTCAAATTTCACAAGATTTTTTGAAGAGTTATATTCACTTTAAATTTCATCAGATTTTTTTAGGATTTATATTTTCTTCAAATTTCATCAGATTTTATTAAGATTTATATTCACTTTTAATTTCATCAGATTATATTAAGATTTTTATTCACTTCAATTTTCACCAGATTTTCTGAAGACCTGTATTCACTTATGATTTCATCATGATTTCTGAAGACTTATGTTCACTTCAACTTTCATCAGATTTTCTTAGGATTTATATTAACTTCAAATTACATCACATTTTCTTAAGATTTATATTCAATTTTAATTTCATCATATTGTCTTTAAATTTATGTTCATTTCAATTTTTACTAGATTTTTCTGAAGACTTTTATTTACTTCAAATTTCACCAGATTTTCTAAAGATATGTATTCACTTCAAATATTATCAGATTTTTTTAGGATTTATATTTTCTTCAAAATTCGCAAGATTTTCTTTAGATTTATATTCACTTTTAATTTCATCAGATTATATTAAGATTTATGTTCACTTCAATTTTCACCAAATTGTTTGAAGACTTATATTCACATATGATTTCATCCTATTTTCTGAAGAATTATGTTCACTTCAAATTTCAACAGATTTTTTTAGGATTTATATTCACTTCAAATAACATCACATTTTCTTAAGATTTATATTCAATTTAAATTTCATCATATTATCTTTAATTTTATGTTCATTTCAATTTTTACCAGATTTTTTGAAGGCTTAAATTCACTTCAAATTTCACAAGATTTTCTGAAGACTTATATTCACTTTAAATTTCATCATATTTTTTTAGGATTTATATTTTTTTCAAATTTCCTCAGATTTTATTAAGATTTATATTCACTTTTAATTTCATCAGATTATCTTAAGATTTTTGTTCACTTCAATTTTCACTAGATTTTCTATAGACTTGTATTCACTTATGATTTCATCGTATTTTATGAAGACTTATGTTCACTTCAACTTTCATCAGATTTTCTTAGGATTTATATTAACTTCAAATTTCATCACATTTTCTTAAGATTTATATTCACTTTTAATTTCATCATATTATCTTTAAATTTATGTTCATTTCAATATTTACTAGATTTTTCTAAAGACTTATATTTACTTCAAATTTCACCAGATTTTCTAAAGATCTATATTCACTTCAAATATCATCAGATTTTTTTAGGATTGATATTTTATTCAAATTTCATTAGATTTTCTTTAGAATTATATTCATTTTTAATTTCATCAGATTATATTAAGATTTATGTTTACTTCAATTTTCACCAAATTGTTTGAAGACTTATATTCACATATGATTTCATCATATTTTCTGAATACTTATGTTCACTTCAAATTTCATCAGATTTTTTTAGGATTTTAATTCACTTCAAATAACATCACATTTTCTTAAGATTTATATGCACTTTAAATTTCATCATATTATCTTTAAATTTATGTTCATTTCAATTTCTACCAGATTTTTCTGAAGACTTATATTCACTTCAAATTTCACCAGCTTTTCTGAAGACTTATATTCACTTCAAATTTCAACATATTTTTTTAGGATTTATATTTTCTTCAAATTTCGTAAGATCTTCTTAAGATTTATATTCACTTTTAATTTCATCAGATTATATTAAGATTTATGTTCACCTCAATTTTCACCAGATTTTCTAAAGACCTATATTCACATCTGATTTCATCATATTTTCTAAAGACTTATGTTCACTTCAAATTTCATCAGATTTTTTTAGGATTTATATTCACTTCAAATTATATCTCATTTTCTTAAGATTTATATTCAATTTAAATTTCATCAAATTATCTTTAAGTTTATGTTTATTTCAATTTTTACCATATTTTTATGAAGACTTATATTCACTTCAAATTACACCGGATTTTCCTAAGACTTATATTCACTTCAAATTTCATCAGATTTTTTTAGGATTTAGATTTTCTTCAAATTTCGTCACATTTTCCTAAGATTTATATTCACTTTAAATTTCATCATATTATCTTTAAATTTATGTTCATTTCAATTTTTACCAGATTTTTTGAAGGCTTATATTCACTTCAAATTTCACAAGATTTTCTAAAGACATATATTCACTTTAAATTTCATCAGATTTGTTTTGCATTTATATTTTCTTCAAATTTCCTTAGATTTTATTAAGATTTATATTCACTTTTAATTTCATCAGATTAAATTAAGATTTTTGTTCACTTAAATTTTCACCAGATTTTCTGAAAACTCATATTCACTTATGATTTCATCATATTTTCTGCAGATGTTCACTTCAAATTTCATCAGATTTTTTATAGGATTTATATTCACTTCAAATTACATCACATTTTCTTAAGATTTATATTCACTTTAAATTTAATCATATGATATTTTAATTTATTTTCATTTCAATTTTTATTAGAATTTTCTAAAGACCTATATTCACTTGAAATTTCATAAGATTTTTTTAGGATTTATATTTTCTTCAAATTTCTTAAGATTTTCTTTAGATTTATATTTCATCGGATTATATTAAGATTTATGTTCACTTAAATTTTAACCAGATTTTATGAAGACTTATATTCACATCTGATTTCATCATATTTTATGAAGACTTATATTCACTTCAAATTTCATCAGATTTTTTTAGGATTTATATTTTCTTCAAATTTCATCAGATTTTTTTAAGATTTATCTTCACTTTTAATTTCATCAGATTATATTAACATTTTTGTTCACTTAAATTTTCACCAGATTTTCTGAAGAGTTATATTCACTTATGATTTCATCATATTTTCTGAATTCTTATGTTCAATTCAAATTTCATCAGATTTTTTTAGGATTTATATTCACTTCAAATTACATCACATTTTCTTAAGATTTATATTCACTTTAAATTTCATCATATTATCTTTAAATTTATGTTCATTTCAATTTTTACCAGATTTTACTGAAGACTTATATTCACTTCAAATTTCACCAGATTTTCTGAAGACTTATATTCACTTCAAATTTAATCAGATTTTTTTAGGATTTATATTTTCTTCAAATTTTATAAGATTTTCTTTAGGTTTATATTCACTTTTAATTTCATCAGATTTTATTAAGATTTATGTTCACTTAAATTTTCACCAGATTTTCTGAAGACTTATATTCAATTATGATTTTATCATATTTTCTGAAGACTTATGTTCACTTCAAATTTCATCATATTTCTTTAGGATTTATATTCACTTCAAATTACATCACATTTTCTTAAGATTTATATTCATTTAAAATTTAGTCATATTATCTTTAAATTTATTTTCATTTCAATTTTTACCTGATTTTTCTGAAGACTTATATTCACTTCAAATTTCTCTAGTTTTCTGAAGACTTATATTCACTTCAAATTTCATCAGATTTTTTTAGGATTTATATTTACTTTAAATTTCATAAGATTTTCTTTAGATTTATATTCAATTTTAATTTCATTAGATTATATTAAGATTTATGTTCACTTCAATTTTAACCAGATTTTCTGAAGACTTTTATTCACATCTGATTTCATCATATTTTCTGAAGACTTATGTTCACTTTAAATTTCATCATATTTTCTTAAGATTTATATTCACTTTAATTTTCATCATATTATCTTTAAATTTATGTTCATTTCAAGTTTTACCAGATTTTTCTGAAGAGTTATATTCACTTCAAATTTCACAAGATTTTCTGAAGACTTATATTCACTTCAAATCTCATCGGTTTTTTTAGGATTTATAGTTTCTTCAAATTTCATAAGATTTTCTTTATATTTCTATTCAATTTTAATTTCATAAGATTATATTAAGATTTATGTTCACCGCAATTTTAACCAGATTTTCTGAAGATTTATATTCACATCTGATTTCATCATATTTTCTGAAGACTTATGTTCACTTCAAATTTCATCAGATTTTTTAGGACTTATATTAACTTCAA
This sequence comes from Vicia sativa, assembly GCA_021764765.1. Classification (NCBI taxonomy): domain Eukaryota; kingdom Viridiplantae; phylum Streptophyta; class Magnoliopsida; order Fabales; family Fabaceae; genus Vicia; species Vicia sativa. The sequence continues at coordinate 164,682,757 of CM038795.1, read as the reverse complement.
ATAACATCACATTTTCTTAAGATTGATATTCACTTTAAATTTCATCATATTATGTTTAAATTTATTTTCATTTCAATTTTCACCAGATTTTTCTGAAGACTTAAATTCACATCAAATTTCGCTAGATTTTCTGAAGACATATATTCACTTCAAATTTCATCATATTTTTTTAGGATTGATATTTTCTTCAAATTTCATATGATTTTCTTCAGATTTATATTCACTTTTAATTTCATCCGATTATATTAAGATTTATATTCACTTAAATTTTCACCAGATTTTCTGAATACTTATATTCACATATGATTTCATCATATTTTCTGAAGACTTATGTTCACTTCAAATTTCATCAGATTTTTTTAGGATTTATATTCACTTTAAATTACATCACATTTTCTTAAGATTTATGTTCACTTTAAATTTAATCATATTATCTTTCAATTTATGTTCATTTCAATTTTTACCAGATTTTTCTGAAGACTTATATTCACTTCAAATTTCACCAGATTTTCTGAAGACTTATATTCACTTCAAATTTCGTTAGATTTTTTTAGGATTTATATTGTCTTCAAATTTCATAAGATTTTCTTTATATTTCTTTTCGATTTTAATTACATAAGATTATATTAAGATTTATGTTCACCTCAATTTTAACCAGATATTCTGAAGACTTATATTCACATCTGATTTCATCATATTTTCTGAAGACTTATGTTCACTTCAAATTTCATCAGATTTTATTAGGATTTATATTAACTTCAAATAACATCACATTTTCTTAAGATTGATATTCACTTTAAATTTCATCCTATTACCTTGAAATTTATGTTCATTTCAATTTTTACCAGATTTTCTGAAGACTTATATTCACTTCAAATTTCATCATATTTTTTTAGGATTTATATTTTCTTCAAATTTCATAAGATTTTCTTAAGATTTATATTCACTTTTAAGTTCATCAGATTATATTAAGATTTATGTTCACTTCAATTTTCCCCAGATTTTCTGAAGACTTAAATGCACATCTGATTTCATCATATTTTCTGAAGACTTATGTTCACTTCTAATTTAATCAGATTTTATTAGGATTTATATTTAATTCAAATTACATCATATTTTCTTAACATTTATATTCACTTTAAATTTAATCATATTATCTTTAAATTTATGTTCATTTCAATTTTTACCAGTTTTTTCTGAAGACTAATATTCACTTCAAATTTTACCAGATTTTCTGAAGACTTATATTCACTTCAAATTTCATCAGATTTTTTTAGGATTTATATTTTCTTCAAATTTCATAAGATTTTCTTTAGATTTCTATTCAATTTTAATTTCATAAGATTATATTAAGATTTATGATCACTTCAATTTTCACCAGATTTTCTGAAGAGTTATATTCACATCTGATTTCATCATATTTTCTGAAGACTTATGTTCACTTCAAATTTCATCAGATTTTTGTAGGATTTATATTTACTTCAAATTACATCATATTTTCTTAAGATTTATATTCACTTTAGTTTTCATCATATTATCTTTAAATTTATGTTCATTTCAAGTTTTACCAGATTTTTCTGAAGAGTTATATTCACTTCAAATTTCACAAGATTTTCTGAAGACTTATATTCACTTCAAATCTCATCGGTTTTTTTAGGATTTAAAGTTTCTTCAAATTTCATAAGATTTTCTTTATATTTCTATTCAATTTTAATTTCATAAGATTATATTAAGATTTATGTTCAGCGCAATTTTAACCAGATTTTCTGAAGATTTATATTCACATCTGATTTCATCATATTTTCTGAAGACTTATGTTCACTTCAAATTTCATCAGATTTTTTAGGATTTATATTAACTTCAAATAACATCACATTTTCTTAAGATTGATATTCACTTTAAATTTCATCATATTATGTTTAAATTTATTTTCATTTCAATTTTCACCAGATTTTTCTGAAGACTTAAATTCACATCAAATTTCGCTAGATTTTCTGAAGACATATATTCACTTCAAATTTCATCATATTTTTTTAGGATTGATATTTTCTTCAAATTTCATATGATTTTCTTCAGATTTATATTCACTTTTAATTTCATCCGATTATATTAAGATTTATATTCACTTAAATTTTCACCAGATTTTCTGAAGACTTATATTCACATATGATTTCATCATATTTTCTGAAGACTTATGTTCACTTCAAATTTCATCAGATTTTTTTAGGATTTATATTCACTTTAAATTACATCACATTTTCTTAAGATTTATGTTCACTTTAAATTTAATCATATTATCTTTCAATTTATGTTCATTTCAATTTTTACCAGATTTTTCTGAAGACTTATATTCACTTCAAATTTCACATTTTTAAGACTTATATTCACTTCAAATTTCATAGATTTTTTAGGATTTATATTGTCTTCAAATTTCATAAGATTTTCTTTATATTTATATTCGATTTTAATTACATAAGATTATATTAAGATTTATGTTCACCTCAATTTTAACGATATTAGAAGACTTATATTCACATCCGATTTCATCATATTTTTCAAGACTTATGTTCACTTCAAATTTCATCAGATTTTATTAGGATTTATATTAACTTCAAATAACATCACATTTTCTTAAGATTGATATTCACTTTAAATTTCATCATATTACCTTGAAATTTATGTTCATTAAAATTTTTACCAGATTTTCTGAAGACTTATATTCACTTCAAATTTCATCATATTTTTTTAGGATTTATATTTTCTTCAAATTTCATAAGATTTTCTTAAGATTTATATTCACTTTTAAGTTCATCAGATTATATTAAGATTTATGTTCACTTCAATTTTCCCCAGATTTTCTGAAGACTTAAATGCACATCTGATTTCATCATATTTTCTGAAGACTTATGTTCACTTCTAATTTAATCAGATTTTATTAGGATTTATATTTAATTCAAATTACATCATATTTTCTTAACATTTATATTCACTTTAAATTTAATCATATTATCTTTAAATTTATGTTCATTTCAATTTTTACCAGTTTTTTCTGAAGACTAATATTCACTTCAAATTTTACCAGATTTTCTGAAGACTTATATTCACTTCAAAATTCATCAGATTTTTTTAGGATTTATATTTTCTTCAAATTTCATAAGATTTTCTTAAGATTTATCTTCAGTTTTAATTTCATCATATTATATTAAGATTTATGTTCACTTAAATTTTCAGCAGATTTTGTAAAGAGTTATATTCACTTATGATTTCATCATATTTTCTGAAGACTTATGTTCACTTCAAATTTCATCAGATTTTTTTGGGATTTATATTTACTTCAAATTACATAACATTTTCTAAAGATTTGTATTCACTTTAAATTAAATCATATTATCATTAAATTTATGTTCATTTAATTTTTTACCAGATTTTTCTGAACACTTATATTCACTTCAAATTTCATCAGATTTTTTAAGGATTTATATTTTCTTCAAATTTCATAAGATTTTCTTTAGATTTCTATTCAATTTTAATTTCATAAGATTATATTAAGATTTAAATTCACCTTAATTTTATCCAGATTTTCTGAAGACTTATATTCACATCTGATTTCATCATATTTTCTGAAGACTTATGTCCACTTCAAATTTCATCAGATTTTTTTAGGATTTATATTAACTTCAAATAACATCACATTTTCTTAAGATTTATATTCACTTTAAATTTCATCATATTATCTTTAAATTTATGTTCATTTCAAAATTTTACCTGATTTTTCTAAAGACTTAAATTCACTTCACATTTCACCAGATTTTCTTAAGACTTATATTCACTTCAAATTTCATCATATTTTTTTAGGATTTATATTTTCTTCAAATTTCATTAGATTTTCTTAAGATTTATATTCACTTTTAATTTCATAGATTATATTAAGATTTATGTTCAGATCAATTTTCACCAAATTTTCTGAAGACTTATATTCACATCTGATTTCATCATATTTTCTGAAGACTTATGTTCAATTCAAATTTCATCAGATTTTTGTAGGATTTATATTTACTTCAAATTACATCATATTTTCTTAAGATTTATATTCACTTTAATTTTCATCATATCATATTTAAATTTCTGTTCATTTCAATTTTTACCAGATTTTTCTGAAGAGTTATATTCATTTCAAATTTCACCAGATTTTCTGAAGACTTATATTCACTTCAAAATTCCTCAGATTTTTTTAGGATTTATATTTTCTTCAAATTTCATCAGATTTTTTTAAGATTTAATTTCACTTTTAATTTCATCAGATTATATTAAGATTTATGTTCACTTAAACTTTCACGAGATTTTCTAAAGACTTATATTCACTTATGATTTCATCATATTTTCTGAAGACTTATGTTCACTTCAAATTTCATCAGATTTTATTAGGATTTATATTCACTTCAAATTATATCACATTTTCTTAAGATTTATATTAAATTTAAATCAAATCATATTATCTTTAAATTTATGTTCATTTCAATTTTTACCAGATTTTTCCGAAGACTTATATTCACTTCAAATTTCACCAAATTTTCTGAAGACATATATTCACTTCAAATTTCATCAGATTTTTTTTGGATTTATGTTTTCTTCAAATTTCATTAGATTTTCTTTAGATTTCTATTCAATTTTAATTTCATAAGATTATATTAATATTTATAGTCACCTCAATTTTAACCAGATTTTCTGAAGACTTATATTCACATCTGATTTCATCATATTTTCACAAGACTTATGTTCACTTCAAATTTCATCAGATTTTTATAGGATTTATATTAACTTCGAATAACATCACATTTTCTTAAGATTGATATTCACTTTAAATTTCATCATATTATCTTTAAATTAATTTTCATTTCAATTTTTACCAGATTTTTCTGAAGACTTTATTGACTTCAAATTTCACCAGATTTTCTGAAGACTTATATATTCACTAAAAATTTCATCAGATATTTTTAGGATTTATATTTTCGTCAAATTACATAAGATTTTCTTAAGATTTATATTCACTTTTAATTTCGTCAGATTATATTAAGATTTATGTTCACTTCAATTTTCAGCAGATTTTCTGAAGACTTATATTCACATCTAATTTCATCACATTCTCTGAAGACTTATGTTCACTTCAAATTTCATCAGATTTTTGTAGGATTTATATTTACTTCAAATTACATCAAATTTTCTTAAGATTTATATTCACTTTAATTTTCATCATATTATCTTTAAATTTATGTTCATTTCAATTTTTTTCAGATTTTTCTGAATAGTTATATTCACTTCAAATTTCACAAGATTTTCTGAAGACTTATATTCACTTCATATTTCATCAGATTTTTTAAGGATTTATATTTTTCTAAAATTTCATTAGATTTTTTTAACATTTATCTTCAGTTTTAATTTCATTAGATTATATTAAGATTTATGTTCACTTAAATTTTGACCAGATTATCTAAAGACTTATATTCACTTATGATGTTATCATATTTTCTGAAGACTTATGTTCACTTCAAATTTCATCAGATTTTTTTAGGATTTATATTCACTTCAAATTACATCACTTTTTCTTAAGATTTATATTCTCTTAAAATTTAATCATATTATCTTTAAATTTATGTTCCTTTCAATTTTTACCAGATTTTTTGAAGACTTATATTTGCTTAGAATTTAACCATATTTTCTGAAGACTTATATTCACTTCAAATTTGAGCAGATTTTTTTAGGATTTATATTTTTTTCAAATTTCATAAGATTCTTATTCAATTTTAATTTCATAAGATTATATTAAGATTTATGTTCACCTCAATTTTAACCAGATTTTCTAAAGACTTATATTCACATCTGATTTCATCATATTTTCTGAAGACTTATGTTCACTTCAAATTTCATCAGAATTTTTTAGGATTTATATTAACTTCAAATAACATCACATTTTCTTAAGATTGATAATCACTTTAAATTTCATCATATTATATTTAAATTTATGTTCATATCAATTTTTACCAGACTTTTCTGAAGACTTAAATTCACTTCAAATTTCACCAGATTTTCTGAAGACTTATATTTACTTTAAATTTCATCATATTTTTTTAGGATTTATATTTTCTTTCGATTTCTATTCAATTTTAATTTCATAAGATTATATTAAGATTTATGTTCACCTCAATTTTAACAAGATTTTCTGAAGACTTATATTCACATCTAATTTCATCACATTTTCTGAAGACTTATATTCACTTCAAATTTCATCAGATTTTTGTAGGATTTATATTTACTTGAAATTACATCATATTTTCTTAAGATTTATATTCACTTTAATTTTCATCAGATTATATTAAGATTTATGTTCACTTCAATTTTCACCAGATTTTCTGAAGACTTATATTCACATCTGATTTCATCATATTTTCTGAAGACTTATATTCACTTCAAATTTCATCATATTTTTGTAGGATTTAAATTTTATTCAAATTTCATAAGATTTTCTTAAGATTTATATTCACTTTTAATTTCATCAGATTATATTAAGATTTATGATCACTTCAATTTTCCCCAAATTTTCTGAAGACTTATATTCACATCTAATTTCATCACATTTTCTGAAGACTTATATTCACTTCAAATTTCATCAGATTTTTGTAGGATTTATATTTTCTTCAAATTTCATAAGATTTTCTTAAGATTTATATTCACTTTTAATTTCATCAAATTATATTAAGATTTATGACCACTTCAATTTTCACCAGTTTTTCTGAAGACTTATATTCACATCTAATTTCATCACATTTTCTGAAGACTTATATTCACTTCAAATTTCATCAGATTTTTGTAGGATTTATATTTTCTTCAAATTTCATAAGATTTTCTTAAGATTTATATTCACTTTTAATTTCATCAAATTATATTAAGATTTATGATCACTTCAATTTTCACCAGTTTTTTTGAAGACTTATATTCACATCTAATTTCATCACATTTTCTGAAGATTTATTTTCACTTCAAATTTCATCATATTTTTGTAGGATTTATATTTACTTCAAATTAAATCATATTTTCTTAAGATTTATACTCACTTTAATTTTCATAAGATTATATTAAGATTTATGTTCACTTCAATTTTCACCAGATTTTCTGAAGACTTATATTCACATCTAATTTCATCACAATTTCTGAAGACTTATATTCACTTCAAATTTCATCAGATTTTTGTAGGATTTATATTTACTTCAAATTACATCATATTTTCTTAAGATTTATATTCACTTTAATTTTCATCTGAGTATATTAAGATTTATGTTCACTTCAATTTTCACCAGATTTTCTGAAGACTTATATTCACATCTGATTTCATCATATTTTCTGAAGACTTATATTCACTTCAAATTTCAACAGATTTTTGTAGGATTTATATTTTCTTCAAATTTCAAAAGATTTTCTTAAGATTTATATTCACTTTTAATTTCATCAGATTATATTAAGATTTATGATCACTTCAATTTTCACCAGATTTTCTGAAGACAATTTTTACCAGATTTTCTGAAGACTTATATTCACTTCAAATTTCACCAGATTTTCTGAAGACTTATATTCACTTCAAATTTCATTAGATTTTTTTAGGATTTATATTTTCTTCAAATTTCATAAGATTTTATTTAGATATATATTCAATTTTAATTTCATCAGATTATATTATGATTTATGTTCACTTCAATTTTAACCAGATTTTCTGAAGACTTATTTTCACATCTGATTTCGTCATATTTTCTGAAGACTTATATTCACTTCAAATTTCATCAGATTTTTTTAGGATTCATATTAACTTCAAATTACATCACATTTTCTTAAGATTTATATTCACTTTAAATTTCATCATATTATCTTTAAATTTATGTTCATTTCAATTTTCACCAGATTTTTCAGAAGACTTATATTCACTTTAAATTTCACCAGATTTTCTGAAGACTTATATTCACTTCAAATTTCAACAGATTTTTGTAGGATTTATATTTACTTCAAATTACATCATATTTTCTTAAGATTTATATACACTTTAATTTTCATCAGATTATATTAAGATTTATGTTCACGTCAATTTTAACCAGATTTTCTGAAGACTTATATTAACATCTGATTTCATCATATTTTATGAAGACTTATGTTCACTTCAAATTTCATAAGATTTTTTCAGGATTTATATTAACTTCAAATTACATCACATTTTCTTAAGATTCATAATCACTTTAATTTTCATCATATTATCTTTAAATTTATGTTCATTTCAATTTTTACCAGATTTTTCTGAAGACTTAAATTCACTTCAAATTTCACCAGATTTTCTGAAGACTTATATTCACTTCAAATTTCATCATATTTTTTTCGGATTTATATTTTCTTCAAATTTCATAAGATTTTCTTAAGATTTATATTCACTTTTAATTTCAACAGATTATATTAAGATTTATGATCACTTCAATTTTCACCAAATTTTCTGAAGACTTAAATTCACTTCAAATTTCACCAGATTTTCTGAAGACTTATATTCACTTCAAATTTCATCATATTTTTTTTCGGATTTATATTTTCTTCAAATTTCATAAGATTTTCTTAAGATTTATATTCACTTTTAATTTCATCAGATTATATTAAGATTTATGATCACTTCAATTTTCACCAAATTTTCTGAAGACTTATATTCACATCTAATTTCATCACATTTTCTGAAGACTTATATTCACTTCAAATTTCATCAGATTTTTGTAGGATTTATATTTTCTTCAAATTTCATAAGATTTTCTTAAGATTTATATTCACTTTTAATTTCATCAAATTATATTAAGATTTATGATCACTTCAATTTTCACCAGTTTTTCTGAAGACTTATATTCACATCTAATTTCATCACATTTTCTGAAGATTTTTCACTTCAAATTTCATCATATTTTTGTAGGATTTATATTTACTTCAAATTAAATCATATTTTCTTAAGATTTATATTCACTTTAATTTTCATCAGATTATATTAAGATTTATGTTCACTTCAATTTTTACCAGATTTTCTGAAGACTTATATTCACATCTAATTTCATCACAATTTCTGAAGACTTATATTCACTTCAAATTTCATCAGATTTTTGTAGGATTTATATTTACTTCAAATTACATCATATTTTCTTAAGATTTATATTCACTTTAATTTTCATCAGATTATATTAAGATTTATGTTCACTTCAATTTTCACCATATTTTCTGAAGACTTATATTCACATCTGATTTCATCATATTTTCTGAAGACTTATATTCACTTCAAATTTCAACAGATTTTTGTAGGATTTATATTTTCTTCAAATCAAAGATTTTCTTAAGATTTATATTCACTTTAATTTCACCGATTATATTAAGATTTATGATCACTTCAATTTTCACCATTTTCAAGACATTTTTACCATTTTTCCAAGACTTATATTCACTTCAAATTTCACCAGATTTTCTGAAGACTTATATTCACTTCAAATTTCATTAGATTTTTTTAGGATTTATATTTTCTTCAAATTTCATAAGATTTTATTTAGATATATATTCAATTTTAATTTCATCAGATTATATTATGATTTATGTTCACTTCAATTTTAACCAGATTTTCAAGACTTATTTTCACATCCGATTTCACCATTTTCTCAAGACTTATATTCACTTCAAATTTCATCATATTTTTAGATTCATATTAACTTCAAATTACATCACATTTTCTTAAGATTTATATTCACTTTAAATTTCATCATATTATCTTTAAATTTATGTTCATTTCAATTTTCACCCATTTTCGAAGACTTATATTCACTTTAATTTCACCGCATTTTTCAAGACTTATATTCACTTCAAATTTCAATGATTTTTTAGGATTTATATTTACTTCAAATTACATCATATTTTCTTAAGATTTATATACACTTTAATTTTCATCAGATTATATTAAGATTTATGTTCACGTCAATTTTAACTGATTTTCTCAAGACTTATATTAACATCCCGATTTCATCATATTTTCAAGACTTATGTTCACTTCAAATTTCATAAGATTTTTTCATGATTTATATTAACTTCAAATTACATCACATTTTCTTAAGATTCATAATCACTTTAATTTTCATCATATTATCTTTAAATTTATGTTCATTTCAATTTTTACCGATTTTTCTGAAGACTTAATTCACTTCAAATTTCACCATTTTCCAAGACTTATATTCACTTCAAATTTCATCATATTTTTTTGATTTATATTTCTTCAAATTTCATAAGATTTTCTTAAGATTTATATTCACTTTTAGTTTCATCAGATTATATTAAGATTTATGATCACTTCAATTTTCACCAAATTTTCTGAAGACTTATATTCACATCTAATTTCATCACATTTTCTGAAGACTTATATTCACTTCAAATTTCATCAGATTTTTGTAGGATTTATATTTTCTTCAAATTTCATAAGATTTTCTTAAGATTTATATTCACTTTTAATTTCATCAAATTATATTAAGATTTATGATCACTTCAATTTTCACCAGTTTTTCTGAAGACTTATATTCACATCTAATTTCATCACAATTTCTGAAGACTTATATTCACTTCAAATTTCATCAGATTTTTGTAGGATTTATATTTACTTCAAATTACATCATATTTTCTTAAGATTTATATTCACTTTAATTTTCATAAGATTATATTAAGATTTATGTTCACTTCAATTTTCACCAGATTTTCTGAAGACTTATATTCACATCTAATTTCATCACATTTTCTGAAGACTTATATTCACTTCAAATTTCATCAGATTTTTGTAGGATTTATATTTACTTCAAATTACATCATATTTTCTTAAGATTTATATTCACTTTAATTTTCATCAGATTATATTAAGATTTATGTTCACTTCAATTTTCACCAGATTTTCTGAAGACTTATATTCACATCTGATTTCATCATATTTTCTGAAGACTTATATTCACTTCAAATTTCAACAGATTTTTGTAGGATTTATATTTTCTTCAAATTTCAAAAGATTTTCTTAAGATTTATATTCACTTTTAATTTCATCAGATTATATTAAGATTTATGATCACTTCAATTTTCCCATTTTACAAGACAATTTTACCGATTTTCTGAAGACTTATATTCACTTCAAATTTCACCAGATTTTCTGAAGACTTATATTCACTTCAAATTTCATTAGATTTTTTTAGGATTTATATTTTCTTCAAATTTCATAAGATTTTATTTAGATATATATTCAATTTTAATTTCATCAGATTATATTATGATTTATGTTCACTTCAATTTTAACCAGATTTTCTGAAGACTTATTTTCACATCTGATTTCGTCATATTTTCTGAAGACTTATATTCACTTCAAATTTCATCAGATTTTTTTAGGATTCATATTAACTTCAAATTACATCACATTTTCTTAAGATTTATATTCACTTTAAATTTCATCATATTATCTTTAAATTTATGTTCATTTCAATTTTCACCGATTTTCTGAAGACTTATATTCACTTTAAATTTCACCAGATTTTCCGAAGACTTATATTCACTTCAAATTTCAATGCATTTTTGTAGGATTTATATTTACTTCAAATTACATCATATTTTCTTAAGATTTATATACACTTTAATTTTCATCAGATTATATTAAGATTTATGTTCACGTCAATTTTAACCAGATTTTCTGAAGACTTATATTAACATCTGATTTCATCATATTTTCTGAAGACTTATGTTCACTTCAAATTTCATAAGATTTTTTCATGATTTATATTAACTTCAAATTACATCACATTTTCTTAAGATTCATAATCACTTTAATTTTCATCATATTATCTTTAAATTTATGTTCATTTCAATTTTTACCAGATTTTTCTGAAGACTTAAATTCACTTCAAATTTCACCAGATTTTCTGAAGACTTATATTCACTTCAAATTTCATCATATTTTTTTCGGATTTATATTTTCTTCAAATTTCATAAGATTTTCTTAAGATTTATATTCACTTTTAATTTCATCAGATTATATTAAGATTTATGATCACTTCAATTTTCACCAAATTTTCTGAAGACTTAAATTCACTTCAAATTTCACCAGATTTTCTGAAGACTTATATTCACTTCAAATTTCATCATATTTTTTTTCGGATTTATATTTTCTTCAAATTTCATAAGATTTTCTTAAGATTTATATTCACTTTTAATTTCATCAGATTATATTAAGATTTATGATCACTTCAATTTTCACCAAATTTTCTGAAGACTTATATTCACATCTAATTTCATCACATTTTCTGAAGACTTATATTCACTTCAAATTTCATCAGATTTTTGTGGGATTTATATTTTCTTCAAATTTCATAAGATTTTCTTAAGATTTATATTCACTTTTAATTTCATCAAATTATATTAAGATTTATGATCACTTCAATTTTCACCAGTTTTTTTGAAGACTTATATTCACATCTAATTTCATCACATTTTCTGAAGATTTTTTTTCACTTCAAATTTCATCATATTTTTGTAGGATTTATATTTACTTCAAATTAAATCATATTTTCTTAAGATTTATATTCACTTTAATTTTCATCAGATTATATTAAGATTTATGTTCACTTCAATTTTTACCAGATTTTCTGAAGACTTATATTCACATCTAATTTCATCACAATTTCTGAAGACTTATATTCACTTCAAATTTCATCAGATTTTTGTAGGATTTATATTTACTTCAAATTACATCATATTTTCTTAAGATTTATATTCACTTTAATTTTCATCAGATTATATTAAGATTTATGTTCACTTCAATTTCACCCATTTTCAAGACTTATATTCACATCGATTTCATCATATTTTCAAGACTTATATTCACTTCAAATTTCAAATGATTTTGTAGGATTTATATTTCTTCAAATTTCAAAGATTTTCTTAAGATTTATATTCACTTTAATTTCACCGATTATATTAAGATTTATGATCACCAATTTCACCATTTCAAGACATTTTGATTTAAGACTTATATTCACCCAATTTCACCGTTTCAAGACTTATATTCACTTCAAATTTCATTAGATTTTTAGGATTTATATTTTCTTCAAATTTCATAAGATTTTATTTAGATATATTCAATTTTAATTTCATCATTATATTATGATTTATGTTCACTTCAATTTTAACAGATTTTCAAGACTTATTTTCACATCCGATCGTCATATTTTCCCAAGACTTATATTCACTTCAAATTTCATGATTTTTTAGATTCATATTAACTTCAAATTACATCACATTTTCTTAAGATTTATATTCACTTTAAATTTCATCATATTATCTTTAAATTTATGTTCATTTCAATTTTCACCATTTTTCTAAGACTTATATTCACTTTAAATTTCACCATTTTCCAAGACTTATATTCACTTCAAATTTCACATATTTTGTAGGATTTATATTTACTTCAAATTACATCATATTTTCTTAAGATTTATATACACTTTAATTTTCATGATTATATTAAGATTTATGTTCACTCAATTTTAACTGCATTTTCCAAGACTTATATTCACATCCGATTTCATCATATTTTATGAAGACTTATGTTCACTTCAAATTTCATAAGATTTTTTAGATTTATATTAACTTCAAATTACATCACATTTTCTTAAGATTCATAATCACTTTAATTTTCATCATATTATCTTTAAATTTATGTTCATTTCAATTTTACCATTTTTCCAAGACTTAATTCACTTCAAATTTCACCCGATTTTCGAGACTTATATTCACTCAAATTTCATCATATTTTTTCGGATTTATATTTTCTTCAAATTTCATAAGATTTTCTTAAGATTTATATTCACTTTTAATTTCATCGATTATATTAAGATTTATGATCACTTCAATTTTCACCAATTTTACAAGACTTAAATTCACTTCAAATTTCATCAGATTTTCTGAAGACTTATATTCACTTCAAATTTCATCATTTTTTGGATTTATATTTTCTTCAAATTTCATAAGATTTTCTTAAGATTTATATTCACTTTAATTTCATCATTATATTAAGATTTATGATCACTTCAATTTTCACCAAATTTTCAAGACTTATATTCACATCTAATTTCATCACATTTCGAAGACTTATATTCACTCAAATTTCACGATTTTTTGGATTTATATTTTCTTCAAATTTCATAAGATTTTCTTAAGATTTATATTCACTTTTAATTTCATCAAATTATATTAAGATTTATGTTCACTTCAATTTTCACCAGATTTTCTGAAGACTTATATTCACATCTAATTTCATCACATTTTTCAAGATTTTTTCACTTCAAATTTCATCATATTTTTGTAGGATTTATATTTACTTCAAATTAAATCATTTTCTTAAGATTTATATTCACTTTAATTTCATCAGATTATATTAGATTTATGTTCACTTCAATTTTTACCAGATTTTCTCAAGACTTATATTCACTCTAATTTCATCACATTTTCAAGACTTATATTCACTCAAATTTCATTGATTTTGTAGATTTATATTTACTTCAAATTACATCATATTTTCTTAAGATTTATATTCACTTTAATTTCATCAGATTATATTAAGATTTATGTTCACTTCAATTTCACCGATTTTCTCAAGACTTATATTCACATCTCGATTTCATCATATTTTCCAAGACTTATATTACTCAAATTTCAATGATTTTTGTAGGATTTATATTTTCTTCAAATTTCAAAAGATTTTCTTAAGATTTATATTCACTTTAATTTCACCCATTATATTAAGATTTATGATCACCAATTTTCACCCATTTTCAAGACATTTTTACCGATTTCTCAAGACTTATATCCACCCAAATTTCACATTTTCCCAAGACTTATATTCACTTCAAATTTCATTAGATTTTTAGGATTTATATTTTCTTCAAATTTCATAAGATTTTATTTAGATATATTCAATTTTAATTTCATCCATTATATTAAGATTTATGTTCACTTCAATTTTAACCAGATTTTCTCAAGACTTATTTTCACATCCGAGTCATATTTTCCTCAAGACTTATATCACTTCAAATTTCATCGATTTTTAGGATTCATATTAACTCAAATTACATCACATTTCTTAAGATTTATATTCACTTTAAATTTCATCATATTATCTTAAATTTATGTTCATTTCAATTTTCACAGATTTTTCAAGACTTATATTCACTTTAAATTTCACCCCATTTTCTCAAGACTTATATTCACTTCCAAATTTCACAGATTTTTAGGATTATATTTACTTCAAATTACATCAGATTTTCTTAAGATTTATATTCACTTTAATTTCATCAAGATTATATTAAGATTTATGTCCACGTCAATTCCAACCAGATTTTCCAAGACTTATATTAACATCCGATTTCATCATATTTATGAAGACTTATGTTCACTTCAAATTCCATAAGATTTTTTGGATTTATATTAACTTCAAATTACATCACATTTTCTTAAGATTCATAACTTTATTTTCATCATTATCTTTAAATTTATGTTCATTTCAATTTTTAGATTTTACAAGACTTATATTCACTTAAATTTCACCGTATTTACAAGACTTATATTCACTTCAAATTTCATCATATTTTTTCGATTTATATTTCTTCAAATTTCATAAGATTTTCTTAAGATTTATATCCACTTTTAATTTCATCAGATTATATTAAGATTTATGTTCACTTCAATTTTCACCAAATTTTCAAGACTTAAATTCACTTCAAATTTCACGGATTTTCAAGACTATATTCACCAAATTTCATCATATTTTTTTGGATTTATATTTTCTTCAAATTTCATAAGATTTTCTTAAGATTTATATTCACTTTTAATTTCATCGATTATATTAAGATTTATGATCACTTAATTTTCACCAAATTTTCGAAGACTTATATTCACATCTAATTTCATCACATTTCCCAAGACTTATATTCACTTCAAATTTCATTGATTTTTGTATATATTTCTTCAAATTTCATAAGATTTCTCAAGATTTATATTCACTTTTAATTTCATCAAATTATATTAAGATTTATGTCACTTCAATTTTCACCGATTTTTTCAAGACTTATATCACATCTAATTTCATCACATTTTCTCAAGATTTTTTCACTTAAATTTCATCATATTTTGTAGGATTTATATTTACTTCAAATTAATCATATTTTCTTAAGATTTATATTCACTTTAATTTTCATCGATTATATTAAGATTTATGTTCACTTCAATTTTTACCATTTTAAGACTTATATTCACATCTAATTTCACCAATTTCAAGACTTATATTCACTTCAAATTTCATCGATTTTTGTAGGATTTATATTTACTTCAAATTACATCATATTTTCTTAAGATTTATATTCACTTTAATTTTCATCGATTATATTAAGATTTATGTTCACTCAATTTTCATTTTTCAAGACTTATATTCACATCCATTTCATCATATTTTTCAAGACTTATATTCACTTCAAATTTCAAATTTTTGTAGGATTTATATTTTCTTCAAATTTCAAAGATTTTCTTAAGATTTATATTCACTTTTAATTTCATCGATTATATTAAGATTTATGATCACCAATTTTCACCATTTTTTCAAGACATTTTTACAGATTTTCCAAGACTTATATTCACTTCAAATTTCACCATTTTCGAAGACTTATATTCACTTAAAATTTCATCAGATTTTTTTAGGATTTATATTATCTTCAAATTTCATAAGATTTTATTTAGATATATTCAATTTTAATTTCACCGATTATATTAAGATTTATGTTCACTTCAATTTTAACCATTTTACCAAGACTTATTTTCACATCCCGATTTCATATTTTCTCAAGACTTATGTTCACTTCAAATTTCATCAGATTTTTAGGATTTATATTAACTTCAAATTACATCACATTTTCTTAAGATTTATATTCACTTTAAATTTCATCATATTATCTTTAAATTTATGTTCATTTCAATTTTCACCAGATTTTTCTGAAGACTTATATTCACTTTAAATCTCACCGCATTTTCCCAAGACTTATATTCACTTCAAACTCCAACGATTTTAGGATCTATATCACTCAAAATCACATAAGATCTTTATTTAGACTCCATATCCAATTTTAATTTCAATTTAATTATATTAAGATTTATGTTCACTCAATTTTAACCATTCTCAAGACCTATCACATCCGATTTCACCATATTTTCCAAGACTTATGTTCACTTCAAATTTCATCAGATTTTTTTCGGATTTATATTTACTTCAAATTACATCACATTTTCTTAAGATTTGTATTCACTTTAAATTTCATCATATTATCTTTAAATTTATGTTCATTTCAATTTTTACCAGATTTTTCTGAAGACTTATATTCACTTCAAATTTCACCAGATTTTCTGAAGACTTATATTCACTTCAAATTTCATCATATTTTTTTAGGATTTATATCTTCTTCAAATTTCATAAGATTTTATTAAGATTTATATTCACTTTTAATTTCATCAGATTATATTAAGATTTATGTTCACTCAATTTTAACCAAATTCTCTTCAAGACCTATTTACCTAAATTTCACCACATTTTCAAGACTTATGTTCACTCCAAATTTCATCATATTTTTTAGGATTTATATTTTCCAAATTTTACAACACTTTCTTAAGATTTATATTCACTTTAATTCCAATTTATCTTTAAACTTTATGTTCACTCAATTCTTCCAAATTTCTCAAGACTATATTCACTTCAATTTCATCACATCAAGACTTATATTCATTCAAATTTTCATCGATTAGGATTTATATTTTCTTCAAATTTCATAAGATTTTTAGATTTATATTCAATTTTAATTTCATCAGATTATATTAAGATTTATGTTCACTTCAATTTTAACCGCTTTTTTCTCAAGACTTATTTTCACATCCGATTTCATCACATTTTCTCAAGACTTTGTTCACTTCAAATTTCATCAGATTTTTTAGGATTTATATTCACTCAAATTACATCACATTTTCAAGATTTATATTCACTTTAAATTTCAATCATTATCTTAAATTTATGTTCATTTCAATTTTTACCGCATTTTCTCAAGACTTATATTCACATCAAATTTCACCACATTTTCCAAGACTTATATTCACTCAAATTTCACTCATTTTTTAGGATTTATATTTACTTCAAATTCATAAGATTTTATTAAGATTTATATTCACTTTAATTTCATCGATTATATTAAGATTTATGTTCACTTCAATTTTAACCAGATTTTCTCAAGACTTATATTCACATCTCGATTTCATCATATTTTCTCAAGACTTATTCACTTAAATTTCAAGATTTTTTAGATTTATATTTCAAATTTCATCACATTTTCTTAAGATTTATATTCACTTTAAATTTAATCATATTATATTAAATTTATGTTCACTTCAATTTTCACCGCATTTTCTCAAGAATTTTTTACCCGATTTTTCCTCAAGACTTATTCACTTCAAATTTCACCGTATTTTCCAAGACTTATATTCACTCAAATTTCATCAGATTTTTTAGGATTTATATTTTCTTCAAATTTCATAAGATTTTATTTAGATTTATATTCAATTTTAATTTCATCGATTATATTAAGATTTATGTTCACTTCAATTTAACCGCATTTTCAAGACTTATTTTCACATCTGACGCCATATTTCTCAAGACTTATGTTCACTTCAAATTTCAAAGATTTTTAGATTCATATTCACTTCAAATTACATCACATTTTCTTAAGATTTATATTCACTTTAAATTTCATCATATTATCTTTAAATTTATGTTCATTTCAATTTTCACCGCATTTTTCAAGACTTATATTCACTTAAATTTCACCCATTTTTCTCAAGACTTATATTCACTTCAAATTTCAATCCATTTTTAGGATTTATATTTCTCAAATTTCATAAGATTTTATTTAGATTTATATTCAATTTTAATTTCACTCGATTATATTAAGATTTATGTTCACCAACTTTAACCGATTTTCTCAAGACTTATTTTCACATCCATTTCATCATATTTTCTCAAGACTTATGTTCACTTCAAATTTCATAAGATTTTTAGATTTATATTCACTCAAATACATCACATTTTCTTAAGATTTATATTCACTTTAAATTTCATCATATTATCTTTAAATTTATGTTCATTTCAATTTTTACCAGATTTTTAAGACTTATATTCACTTCAAATTTCACCAGATTTTCTGAAGACTTATATTCACTTCAAATTTCATCATATTATTTTTTAGGATTTATATTTTCTTCAAATTTCATAAGATTTTCTTAGATTTATATTCACTTAATTTCATCGATTATATTAAGATTTATGTTCACTTCAATTTTAACCAGATTTTCAAGACTTATATTCACATCTACTCTTCATCACATTTTCAAGACTTATGTTCACTTCAAATTTCACAGATTTTTTAGGATTTATATTCACTTCAAATTTCATCACATTTTCTTAAGATTTATATCACTTTAAATTTCATCATATTATCTTTAAATTTATGTTCACTCAATTTTCACCGATTTTTCCAAGACTTATATTCACTTCTAATTTCACCACATTTTTCTCAAGACTATATTCACTTCAAATTTCATCGATTTTTTTTAGATTTATATTTTCTTCAAATTTCATAAGATTTTCTTTAGATTTATATTCACTTTAATTTCATCAGATTATATTAAGATTTATGTTCACTCAATTTTAACCCGATTTTCCTCAAGACTTATATTCACATCTGATTTCATCACATTTTCCTAAGACTTATGTTCACTTCAAATTTCATCATATTTTAGGATTTATATTCACTCAAATTACATCACATTTTCTTAAGATTTATATCCACCTTTAATTTTCATCACATTATCTTAAATTTATGTTCATTCAATTCTCACCGATTTTCCTTAAGACTTATATTCACATCAAATTCTTCACATTTCCTCAAGACTTATATTCACTCAAATTTCACCGATTTTTAGGATTTATATTTCTTCAAATTTACACTTTATTTCAAGATTTATATTCACTTTAATTTCATCGATTATATTAAGATTATGTTCACTTCAATTTTAACCAGATTCAAGACTTATATTCACATCTCGATTTTCATCATATTTTCTCAAGACTTATGTTCACTTCAAATTTCAAGATTTTTAGGATTTATATTCACTTCAAATTTCATCACATTTTCAAGATTTATATTCACTTAATTTCACTCATAAGACATATCACTCAATTTCAATTCATCTTTCCTACACCTTACCGTGATTTTCCTCAAGACTTATATTCACTCCAAATTCTCACCGATTTTCCAAGACTTATATTCACTCAAATTTCAATCGATTTTTTAGGATTTATATTTTCCAACTTCATAAGATTTTATTTAGATTTATATCCAATTTTAATTTCATCAGATTATATAAGACTTATGTCTTCACCCAATTTTAACCACTGACTTATTTTCACATCCGATTCTCACCACATTTTCCAAGACCTATGTTCACCCAAATTTTATAAGATTTTTTTTAATTTATATTCACTCCAAACATCACATTTCTTAAGATTTATATTCACTTTAAATTTCATCATATTATCTTAAATTTATGTTCATTCCAATTTACCAGATTTTTCCAAGACTTATATTCACTTCAAATTTCACCATTTTCTCAAGACTTATATTCACTCAAATTTCATCATTTTTTAGGATTTATATTTTCTTCAAATTTCATAAGATTTTATTTAGATTTATATTCAATTTTAATTTCACAGATTATATTAAGATTTATGTCACTCAATTTTAAACTGATTTTCCTAAGATTATTTTTCATCTGATTTCACTTTTCAAGACTTATGTTCACTTCAAATTTCATCGATTTTTTAGGATTTATATTAACTTCAAATTACATCACATTTTCTTAAGATTTATATTCACTTAAATTAATCATATTATCTTTAAATTTATGTCATTTCAATTTTCACAGATTTTTCTAAAGACTTATATTCACTTCAAATTTCACCGCATTTTCAAGACTTATATTCACTCAAATTTCATCGATTTTTAGGATTTATATTTCTTCAAATTTCATAAGATTTTATTTAGATTTATATTCAATTTTAATTTCATCAGATTATATTGATTTATGTTCACTCAATTCCAACCGAATTTCTCAAGACTTATTTTCACATCCTGATTTCATATATTTCTCTCAAGACTTATGTTCACTCCAAATCATTAAGATTTTAGGATTTATATTCACCTCAAATCACATCACACTTCTTAAGACTTTATTCTCACCTTAAATCACATTATCTTAACCTATGTCATTCCAATCCTTTCACCCGATTTTCCCAAGACCTATATCCAACCTTAAACTCCCAACTCATTTTCAAGACCCATATCCACCCAAACTCAACGACTTTAGGACCTATACTTCTCCAAACTCACAAGATCTTATTTAGACTTATATCCAATCTAATTCCATCCATCATATCAAGACTTATGTCCACTCAACCTTAACCAGATTCTCTCAAGACTCATTTCACATCCTGATCACATACTCCTCCCAAGACTCATGTCCACCCAACCCCACCCCATCTTTAGGACTCATATCAACTCAAATCACATCACACCTTCAAGACTTTATATCCACCTTAAACCCTAATCACATTATCTTTAAACTCCATGTCCATTCCAATTTCACCAGATTTTCCAAGACCATATCCATTTCAAATCTCACCAGATTTTCCAAGACCTATATCCACCCAAATTTCATATTTTTTTAGGATTTATATTTTCTTCAAATTTCAGATTTATTTAGATTTATATTCAATTAATTTCATCATTATATTAAGATTTATGTTCACTCAATTTTAACTTGATTTTCCTAAGACTTATTTTCACATCTGATTGCCATATTTCTCCAAGACTTATGTTCATCAAATTTCATGATTTTTAGGATTTATATTAACTTCAAATTACATCACATTTTCAAGATTTATATTCACCAAATTTCACTCATATTTTCTTTAAATTTATGTTCCTTTCCAATTTTTTACTTACTTTTTCCTCAAGACTTATATTCACTTCAAATTTCACTGCATTTTCTCAAGACTTATATTCACTCAAATTTCACTTCATTTTTTTAAGATTTATATTTTCTTCAAATTTCACTCATTTTTAGATTTATATTTCTTCAAATTTCATAAGATTTTATTTAGATTTCATTCATTTTATTTTCATCTCGATTATATTAAGATTTATGTTCACTCAATTTAACCCAGATTTTCCAAGACTTATTTACACATGACTTCTCATTATTATCTTCCCAAGACTTATGTTCACTCAAATTTCACTTTATTTTTAGGATTTATATTCACTTCAAATTACATCACATTTTTCTAAGATTTATATTCACTTTAAATTTAATCATATTATCTTTAAATTTATGTTCATTTCAACTACCGCATTTTCCTAAGACTTATATTCACTTCAAATTTCACCGATTTTCTCAAGACTTATATTCACTTCAAATTTCATTACATTTTTTTAGGATTTATATTTTCTTCAAATTACAAAGATTTTCTTAAGATTTATATTCAATTTTAATTTACCCATTATATTAAGATTTATGTTCATTTCAATTTTAACCGATTTTCCAAGACTTATATTCACATCCGATTTCACTTTTTCAAGACTTATATTCACTTCAAATTCTTTACTTTTTTAGGATTTATATTAACTTCAAATTTCATCACATTTTCTAAGATTTATATTCACTTTAAATTTCATCATATTATCTTAAGATTTATGTTCATTCTCAATTTTAACCATTTTCCTCAAGACTTATTTTCACATCCGATTTCGCCATTTTCTCAAGACTTATGTTCACTCAAATTTCACAGACTTTTTAGATTTATATTCTCTCAAATTACATCACATTTTCTTAAGATTTATATTCACTTTAAATTTCATCATATTATCTTTTAAATTTATGTTCATTTCAATTTTCACCGATTTTTTCAAGACTTATATTCACTTCAAATTTCACCTTATTTTCAAGACTTATATTCTTCCAAATTTCATCACATTTTTTAGGATTTATATTTTCTTCAAATTTCATAAGATTTTATTTAGATTTATATTCAATTTAATTTCATCGATTATATTAAGATTTATGTTCACTCAATTTTAACCGATTTTCTCAAGACTCATTTTCACATCCGATTACCATATTTTCTCCAAGACCTTATGTTCACTTCAAATTTCACGATTTTTTTAGATTTATATTAACTTCAAATTACATCACATTTCTTAAGATTTATATTCACTTTAAATTTCATCATATTATCTTTAAATTTATGTTCATTTCAATTTTCACCGATTTTTCTGAAGACTTATATTCACTTTAAATTTCACAAGATTTTCTGAAGACTTATATTCACTTCAAATTTCATCATTTTTTAGATTTATATTTCTTCAAATTTCATAAGATTTTATTTAGATTTATATTCACCAATTTCATCGATTATATTAAGATTTATGTTCACTCAATTTTAACCATTTTCCAAGACTTATTTTCACATCTCGATTTCACATATTTTCCAAGACTTATGTTCACTTCAAATTCCAATTTTAGGATTTATATTAACTTCAAATTACATCACATTTTCTTAAGATTTATATTCACTTTAAATTTCATCATATTATCTTTAAATTTATGTCTCTTCAATTTCACAGATTTTTCCCAAGACTTATATTCACTTTAAATTTCACCCGTATTCTCTAAGACCATATCCACTCAAATTCCACCGATTTTTAGGATTTATATTTCTCCAAATCAAGATTTTATTTAGATTTATATTCAATTCCAATTCACCAGATTATATTAAGATTTATGTCACTCCAATTTTCCTGTTTTCAAGACTTTTCCATTCCATTCTGCCACATTTCTCAAGACGTTCATCACCATCTCACCTATTTTAGACTTATGTCACCTCAAAACTCACTTTCTTCAAGATTTATTCACCCTAAATCATCATATTCAAATTATGTCATTCTCACCACCTTCTATTTTCCAAGACTTATATTAATCCTAACTTTCACCCCATTTTCCAAGACTTATATCACCTTAAATTTCATAACGCATTTTTTAGATTTATATTTCTTCAAATTTCATAAGATTTTATTTAGATTATATTCAATTTTAATTTCATCGATTATATTAAGATTTTGTTCACTTCAATTTTAACCGATTTCTCCAAGACTTATTTCACATCCTATCATATTTCAAGACTTATGTTCTTCAAATTTCAAGATTTTTAGGATTTATATTCACTTCAAATTACATCACATTTTCTTAAGATTTATATTCACTTAAATTTCATCATATTATCTTTAAATTTATGTTCATTTCAATTTTCACCCAGATTTTCTCAAGACTATATTCACTTCAAATTTCACCAGATTTCAAGACTTATATTCACTTCAATTTCTTCATCGATTTTTAGGATTTATATTTTCTTCAAATTTCATAAGATTTTATTTAGATTTATATTCAATTTTAATTTCATCAGATTATATTAAGATTTATGTTCACTCAATTTAACCAGATTTTCCTCAAGACTTATTTTCACATCCGATTTCACCATATTTTCCTAAGACTTATGTTCACTTCAAATTTCATAAGATTTTTAGGATTTATATTCACTTCAAATTACATCACATTTTCTTAAGATTTATATTCACTTTAAATTTAATCATATTATCTTTAAATTTATGTTCATTTCAATTTTACCCATTTTCCTAAGACTTATATTCACTTCAAATTTCACCGATTTTCCAAGACTTATATTCACTTCAAATTTCATCGATTTTTAGGATTTATATTTTCTTCAAATTTCATAAGATTTTATTTAGATTTATATTCAATTTTAATTTCATCGATTATATTAAGATTTATGTTCACTTCAATTTTAAATCCTCAAGACTTATTTTCACATCCGATTTCATATATTTTCCAAGACTTATGTTCACTTCAAATTTCATAAGATTTTTTAGGATTTATATTAACTTCAAATTACATCACATTTTCTTAAGATTTATATTCACTTTAAATTTCATCATATTATCTTTAAATTTATGTTCATTTCAATTTTACCGATTTTCCCAAGACTTATATTCACTTTAAATTTCACCGCATTTTCAAGACTTATATTCACTCAAATTTCACCGATTTTTAGGATTTATATTTCTTCAAATTCATAAGATTTTATTTAGATTTATATTCAATTTAAATTTCATGATTATATTAAGATTTATGTTCACTTTCAATTTTAACTGATTTTCAAGACTTATTTTCACATCCGATTATCATATTTTCCAAGACTTATGTTCACTCAAATTTCAAGATTTTTAGGATTTATATTAACTTCAAATTACATCACATTTTCTTAAGATTTATATTCACTTTAAATTCATCATATTATCTTAAATTTATGTTCATTTCAATTTTCACCGCATTTTTCCTCGAAGACTTATATTCACTTCAAATTTCATCGTGATTTTTAGGATTTATATTTCTTCAAATTTCATAAGATTTTATTTAGATTTATATTCAATTTAATTTCACCGATTATATTAAGATTTATGTTCACCAATTTTAACCGCATTTTCTCGACTCTATTTTCACATCCTTCCACATATTTTCCCAAGACCCATGTTCACTTCACCCACTGATTTTTTAGATCTATATTAACTTCAAATTCACATCACATTTTCTTAAGATTTATATTCACTTTAAATTTCATCATATTATCTTTAAATTTATGTTCATTTCAATTTTCACCGATTTTCTAAAGACTATATTCACCTAAATTTCATCATTTTTTAGGATTTATTTTCAAAATTTCATAAGATTTTATTTAGATTTATATTCATTTTAATTTCATCGATTATATTAAGATTTATGTTCACTTCAATTTTAAACTGCATTTTCCTAAGACTTATTTTCACATCCGATTTCGCCATATTTTCTGAAGACTTATGTTCACTTCAAAATTTCCAATTTTTTTAGGATTTATATTCACTTCAAATTACATCACATTTTCTTAAGATTTATATTCACTTTAAATTTAATCATATTATCTTTAAATTTATGTTCATTTCTAATTTTACCATATTTTTCTCAAGACTTATATTCACTTCAAATTTCACCGCATTTTCCTCAAGACTTATATTCACTTCAAATTTACACCATTTTTTTAGGATTTATATTTTCTTCAAATTCCATAAGATTTTATTTAGATTTATATTCAATTTTAATTTCACCGATTATATTAAGATTTATGTTCACCCAATTTTCAACTTTTCCTCAAGACTTATTTTCACATCCGATTTCCACATTTTCCTAAGACTTATGTTCACTTCAAATTTCAAGATTTTTAGGATTTATATTAACTTAAATTACATCACATTTTCTTAAGATTTATATTCACTTTAAATTTAATCATATTATCTTTAAATTATGTTCATTTCAAATTTCACCTTTATTTCCTCAAGACTATATTCACTTCAAATTTCTAATTTATTTTCTCAAGACTTATATTCACTTCAAAATTTCATCTTTTTAGATTTATATTCTTCAAATTTCACAAGATTTTATTTAGATTTATATTAAATTTAATTTCACTCCCATTATATTAAGATTTATGTTCACTTCCAATTCTTCCAACCGATTTTCCTAAAGACTTATTTTCACATCCCACTATTTACTTCCAAGACTTATGTTCACTTCCAAATTTCATTTATTCTTTTCAAGATTAATATTAATTTCAACATCATTTTCTTAAGATTTATATTCACTTAAATTTCCATCATATTCTTTTAAATTTATGTTCATTTCAATTTTACCAGATTCTTCAAGACTTATTTCACTTCAATTCTCACCCATCTTCCTCGAAGACCCATTTCACATCCAACTCCACATTTCTCCTCAAGACTCTTATCTTTCTCAAATTCCACTGATTTTTTAGATTTATATTAACTTTAATTTCATCAGATTTTCAAGATTTATATTCACTTTAAATTTAATCATATTATCTTTAAATTTATGTTCATTTCAATTTTTACCAGATTTTTCTGAAGACTTATATTCACTTCAAATATTCTTCAGATTTTCTTAAGACTTATATTCACTTCAAATTACATCACATTTTCTTAAGATTTATATTCACTTTAAATTTAATCATATTATCTTTAAATTTATGTTCACTCAATTTTCACTGCATTTTTCTGAAGACTTATATTCACTTCAAATTTCACCAGATTTTCTGAAGACTTATATTCACTTCAAATTTCATCAGATTTTTTTAGGATTTATATTATCTTCAAATTTCATAAGATTTTATTTAGATTTATATTCAATTTTAATTTCATCTGATTATATTAAGATTTATGTTCACTTCCAATTTTAACCGTATTTTCAAGACTTATTTTCATATCGATTTCACATATTTTCCAAGACTTATGTTCACTTCAAATTTTATAGATTTTTTAGATTTATATTAATCATAAATTACATCACATTTTCTTAAGATTTATATTCACTTTAAATTTCATCATATTATCTTTAAATTTATGTTCATTTCAATTTTACTGATTTTCAAGACTTATATTCACTTTAAATTTCACCCCATTTTCTCAAGACTTATATTCACTTCAAATTTCATCGATTTTTTTAGGATTTATATTCTTCAAATTTCATAAGATTTATTTAGATTTATATTCAATTTTAATTTCATCTCATTATATTAAGATTTATGTTCACTTCAATTTTAACCATTTTTTTCAAGACTTATTTTCACATCTAATTTCATTACATATTTTCTCAAGACTTATGTTCACTCAAATTTCATCGATTTTTTAGATTTATATTCACTTCAAATTACATCATTTTTAAGATTTATATTCACTTTAAATTTCTAATCATATTATCTTTAAATTTATGTTCATTCAATTTTACCAGATTTTTCCAAGACTTATATCACTTCAAATTTCACAAGATTTTCCTTCAAGACTTATATTCACTTCAAATTTCAATGATTTTTTAGATTTATATTTTCCAAATTTCATAAGATTTTATTTAGATTTATATTCAATTTTAATTTCATCAGATTATATTAAGATTTATGTTCACTCAATTTTAACCATTTTCCAAGACTTATTCACATCTGATCGTCATATTTTCAAGACTTATGTCATTCAAATTTATAAGATTTTTCAAGATTATTAATTCAAATATATCACATTTTCTTAAAGATTTATATTCACTTTAAATTTCATCATTTCTTTAAATTTATGTTCATTTCAATTTTACCGATTTTTTCTCAAGATATATTTTCACTTCTTCAAATTTCACCCA
Source organism: Vicia sativa (assembly GCA_021764765.1). Taxonomy (NCBI): domain Eukaryota; kingdom Viridiplantae; phylum Streptophyta; class Magnoliopsida; order Fabales; family Fabaceae; genus Vicia; species Vicia sativa. Next base: position 164,654,182 of record CM038795.1, on the reverse strand, counting down.
TTTTCTCAAGACTTATATTCACTTCAAATTTCAATTTATTTTTAGGATTTATATTTTCTTCAAATTTCATAAGATTTTATTTAGATTTATATTCACTTTAATTTCACTGACATATTAAGATCATGCCCATTTTAACGTATTTTCAAGACTTATTTCACATCTGATTTCGCCATATTTTCCCAGACTTATGTTCACTCCAAATTTCATCGATTTTTAGATTTATATTAACTCAAATCATCACATTTTCTTAAGATTTATATTCACTTTAAATTTAATCATATTATCTTTAAATTTATGTCTTTCAATTTTTCGATTTTCCAAGACTTATATTCACTTCAAATTTCACCGATTTTTCAAGACTTATATTCACTTCAAATTTCATCAGATTTTTAGGATTTATATTTTCTTCAAATTTCATAAGATTTTATTTAGATTTATATTCAATTTTAATTTCATCAGATTATATTAAGATTTATGTTCACTTCAATTTTAACCAGATTTTCTGAAGACTTATTTTCACATCCTCACATATTTCTCCAAGACATATGCTCCCCAAATTCTCAATTTGATTTTTGAGAATCATTAACTCAAATTGCATAATTTATTTTAAGATTTATATTCACCTTAAATCTCCATCATATTATCTCTAAATTTATGTTCATTCCAATCTTCACCAGATTTCTTCCAAATAAGACCTATATCTCAATTTAAACTCAACTCAGATTTTCTAAGACTTATATTCACCCCAAATCAACGATTTTTGGATTTAATATTTTCTAAATTTACAAGATTTATT